>WNWU01013525.1:2204635-2250226 GCA_012654045.1 Ptyas mucosa
CCCGAGGCCCTCTGGAGGCAGGAAACAGCCTGTTTCCCTACTTCTGGTGGGCCCAGAAGTCCTGAAAATCAACTGGCCAGCCCGCACATTCACGCCAGAGCTGAGCTCGCATGCCCACCAATATGGCTACGCATGCCACCTGTGGCATGCATGCCATAGGTTCGCCATCACGGAGGTAGGGTGTTGAATGTTTGTTGCCTAGAGCTATTTGTAAAAACAATTAATATGGGATACAAATAAATAAATATTTCACTCAGATACACACACACACACACACACACACACACACACACAGTTTTTGCTGTTGCTCATGGCCACTCAGTAAAATATCAAAGCTTTACTGATTGTCTGGTATATATTATATGATTACCTATATGCATTCCAATAAAATTATGTTATATCTTCAAGTGATTTGGTTGCAACAGGTTTTGGCTACAACAGCACATCTATATCTACATATACAATATCTATTCTGTGAACAGAGTTTTATTTCAGCCCTTTTTCTCAACACAAGAGTTCTTCAAAGATGTGAAGTGGAATTTCTCTTGCCTAGTCTCATTCTATTGCAGATGTGGTTTAGCAGAAATTTAAATACTGACTTTCAATGTTTTTTCCTAAACTGGAAAAAATTGATTCTATAAATTAGAATCTTTCAATTTGAATAGAAAAGAACTGAGAACAAAAATGGAATTATTGATTCAGGAAAATGTTTAATATAGTGTATAAAATCATATTTCCAAGGGTTTGTACAGGATGCTATATTTCAGGTTCTTCAAAGACTGGGCCTGGAGTGCATTAGACAAGAATTCAACTGGATACCTGTTTCCACTTCATCACAGGCATTTGATCAACATATACATTTCAGGCATTTTTTTAAAAAAAATAGAGCCTGGAAGTGTATGTGATAACACATACCACACACACACATACACACACACACACACACACAGAGAGAGAGAGAGAGAGAGAGAGAGAGAGAGAGAGAGAGAGAGAGAGAGAGAGAATGCACACAACAGTACAAAATGGGCAATTCTACTGTATATTTAAATATATATAACACTAAAAATTATGTTTAGTATAGTGATGAAAAAAGGAAGAAATAAAATTACAGAAAGAGGAAGGAAATTGTTAAGAAACAGGTTCTCTCTAAATGAGTGTGAAAACAAGTCTGTTGTTCTTGAGTTATTCTTAGCACTTAATGTTATTCTTAATATTTAGCTGCAATCATTTAATATATACTAATTCTTGCAGCAGCCCCCACCCCCATGCAAATTGTAATCATATACAGTAGTGTCTTTTTAAAAATGATTATTGATTTGGAGCTGAAATATTTGGTTATGTTAGCTGATCCATTAACTAAACCACTGTTGACCTGAACTTAACCAGAACAAATTCAGTCTCTTACAAACATTTTAAAATAATATAATTTTAGAATTATATCACCATATTTTGAATTCCTTAAAAATGAAAAATCTAGACTGTACTTGTCAATTTATCTATAATGGAAACGTATTTATTGATATAGGATGTACAGGTACTCCTTGATTTACAACTCCTTGATTTACAACCATTCAAAGTTACAATAGACATTCCCTATGCATACTTCCAACCCATTTTCAGAGTTATGATACCTACAGAAACCCCAAATGGTTGTGTGATCAAATTTTGGGTGCTTGGCAACAGGCGTACCTTTATGATTGTTTGCAGTGTCTCATGATCATATGACTCTGATTTGTAATGTGTTTTTCCCAGTTTCTGGCAATTATTTCTGATTTCTGGCAAAAACACCCATTAGGGAAAATGAAATGACCATGTTTCCACTTAACAGTCGTAACTTCAAACTGGTCATGTGATGGCTCAACTTATAACCGTAACAATGTGTGATTATAATTACAGGTTCAATTATGGTTGTAAGTTAAGGACTACCTGTCGCAATGACCCCAAATTTTGGTGATTTTGCATACAGAAGGCTCTGCTGGAATAGTTGCCTGAAATTGCACAATGATCAAAAGACAGAAAAGCCTTCTATTATTGGAAAATGAGGATCTTGGTTGTTGAGTCCTCGCACTTACGACCAAGTCCTCGCACTTACGACGGCCGGCTCTGATTGGTTAAGACGCATGGACTAGCCGGCGGGAGAATACTGTGTTTCCATTGGTTGCTTAGTTTGACAGCTACAGTATAAATAGCTGTCAAACGCCTAAGCCCTGTTCTGTTTTTCCTGTTCAGCTTCTACAGCTGTTGTTAGCAATAAAGAGTTCCTGTTTGACTTAACCTTGTCTCGCCTCAGTTAGTGGGACCCTGGGTCGCCCTACAGAGTACTGGCGACGAGGATGGGATCTCGGGCGTGAGGAGACAGGTGGTCAGCAGCTGAAGTCAGTAGCGCTAAGCCAAGTCGCTAGCTGAGTCACTTAAACGACGAGACGTCGTTAAGAGCATTACTGACAGGAACAGAACCCGTCCTTGTAAGGATGGCACCTCCAACATTCACTCCCTTCAACCAAGCCACAGAAACTTGGAATTCTTATGAGGCACGGTTCGAGTGTTTCCTGGAGGCGAACGATTACACTGGGCTGACCAGCAGCCGAAAAAGGGCGCATTTCTTAAATGCCTGCGGTCCCGAGATGTTCGCAGTCGCGCTGGCCCTGCTAGCCCCTGTCCCTGTCCAGTCAGTACCATGGGAGGTCCTGAGGGAAAAACTCAAGCGCCATTATGAGCCCATACCATCACGCATCGCGCGCAGGTTCGCTTTTAGACAGATCCTGCAGGCAGAGGGAGAATCTGTCAATCACTACATTGCCTCCCTCAGGACTGCCGCCTTGAATTGTGAGTTTACCGAACTAGAAGACTCCTTACTGGAGCAGTTTGTCTGCGGTGTGAGAGACCTGAGGGTGCAACGCCACTTGCTAGAAAAGAAAGAGCTGACCCTTGCGACGGCCCTTGAGGAGGCTCAGGCTTGCGAACTATCAGGCAAGTCCACCTCAGAGATCCGTAAGTCACAAGCCGCTTTTCCCGCCACTAAGCCCAGCACCGTCCACTCTGAAGCGTTTGACCCTGAGGAAATTGAGGAAGAGGAGGACGAAGTCAGCCGCCTCAAAACCTTCAAGGGCAAAAGAAACACCGCAGACAAGGACTTCTCAGGGTCTCCTTGCCAGGGTTGTGGTGAAATGCACCCCAGAGCGGCTTGCCCTTTTAAAACCACTATCTGCCGAAGATGTGGAAAAAAAGGGCACTTGGCAAGAGTCTGCCGGGCTAACCTGCAAGGCTCACAGCCAAAACCCCAGAGAAGACCGTATCACAAACCAAACAGATCGAACGATGACTGTTTTGCCATCTCGAGAAGCAACAACGTCCCTGCGGTGTCTGCCCGCCAGGCCAAAATTAGCTCCAACAAAAAAATTTATATAACTGTAACCATTGAAGGGGCACCATGCCGAATGGAGGTCGACACGGGCTCTTCTAAATCCCTGATCTCCTGGTCCACCCTGAAGAAACTGGCGCCAAAATTACAAAAAAATTCGCTTCAGCCATGCCAAGTACATCTCAGAGACTATCAAGGAAACGACATCTCTATCCTGGGTGGCGCCCAGCTCCTGGTGGAACACAAGACCTTCACTGGCAAACTACCCCTTCTCATCGTCCGAGATTCCCTGCCAAGCCTGCTAGGGCTCGACTGGTTTGGCGCCCTGGGACTTGGCATAACTGGCATCCACTCAACCAATCCAGATAACTTTGATGACATCATGGCCGAATTCGCAGACGTCTTCGACGATAAGTTGGGTAAATATAAGGGATCACCCATCTCCCTAAATTTGGACCCCCAGGTGGCACCCATTAGGCTTAAGCCCAGGCGGGTACCTTTTGCACTCAGGCCCCTGGTTGAGAAAGAATTAGACAAACTCATAGCCCAGGGGGTACTAGAACCCACTGACCACGCCCCTTGGGAGACCCCTATAGTCCTCCCAATCAAGCCAGATGGGTCTTTGCGCATCTGCGCTGATTACAAGAGTACCCTAAATAAGGCGCTCCAAGCCCATCCTTACCCGGTGCCCGTAGTACAACACCTGTTGCACTCATTAGGCACGGGCTCCATTTTTGCCAAGCTGGACATGGCACAAGCCTACCAGCAGCTCCCAGTTGATTCGGCCACAGCTGCAGCTCAAACCATTGTCACCCATAGGGGAGCATTCAAGTGCCGCCGCCTCCAATTTGGCATAAGTGTAGCCCCGGGCATCTTTCAGGGCCTTATGGAGCGACTCCTGCATGGTCTGCCAGGAGTCGTTCCATATTTTGATGACATTCTCATCTCTGCCCTCAGTCAGTCTGACCTCAAAGACAAATTAAGAGCGGTCCTACGCCATTTCCAAACGGCTGGGCTCAAACTCAAGCGGGCAAAGTGCAGAATAGGGGTACCCCAGGTGGAGTTTTTAGGTTACCTGATCGATGCCAATGGCATCCATCCCACACCTACGAAAGTGGCTGCCATAAAAAAAGCCCCCACCCCTGCTAACAAAACTGATTTACAAGCCTTCCTCGGCCTCTTAAATTTTTACTGCTCATTTTTGCCCCACAAGGCTTCTGTGGCAGAACCCTTGCACCGCCTTTTAGATAAAGGCACACCTTGGCATTGGGGCCCCCGGGAAGCTGCTTCCTTCGCAGCTGTCAAACCCCTCCTAACTTCCGAGGCTGTCTTAGTGCAATACACTGACCGCCTTCCTTTAGTCCTTGTTGCAGACGCTTCCCCCTTTGGAATTGGAGCTGTCCTAAGTCACACCCTTCCTGATGGCACAGAGGCCCCCATCGCCTTCTATTCTAGGACGCTCTCCTCTACAGAGCGAAATTATGGCCAGATCGACAAGGAAGCGCTGGCTGCGGTGGCAGCCATCAAGCGCTTCCACGACTATCTGTACGGCCGTCCCTTCACCCTGGCCACTGACCACAAGCCCCTCTTGGGCATCCTGGCTGGCAACATACAAACGCCCCAGGTCCTTTCCCCCCCGCATGTTACGGTGGGTCGAATTCCTAGCCGCCTACTCTTATTCCCTCATTCATCGGCCTGGCAAACATCTGGCCCATGCCGACGCCCTCAGCCGCTGCCCCTTACCCATCTCTGTCTATGACCCCTCTCCTGCAACCCAAGTCCTCCTCATTGAGGCCTTACAGTTACCCATCTCGGCCTCTGACGTGGCTGCCCACTCTGCCAAAGACCCTACCATTAGCACAGTTTTGGACTGGGTGCGCAGGGGATGGCCGCAAGGGCCGGTAAGCCCTGAGTTCAAACCATACCACATTAGGCAGCACGAGCTATCAGTACAGCGAGGGTGTTTACTGTGGGGGAATAGAGTGGTAGTGCCAGCCAAACTCCAGCAGCCAGTTTTGGAGTCTCTGCATGAGGGGCACCCGGGGATAGTTAGGATGAAATCGTTAGGGCGCAGCTACGTCTGGTGGCCAAAGTTTGACCAAGCGGCCGCCCAGTGGGTAGCAGGGTGCCAGCCGTGCCAACTATCCCGACCTGTGGCCCCCGCGGCCCCAGTCAAAGAGTGGGAAATGCCAAAGTCGCCCTGGTCAAGACTCCATGTGGACTTTGCCGGCCCCTTTCATGGGCGAAACTTCCTGGTGGTGGTAGATGCCTACTCGAAGTGGGTGGAGGTTGTCACCATGGCATCTACCACAGCAGCAGCCCTAATCAGGGCAGTACAGAGCCTATTTGCCACGCATGGGTTGCCCGATGTCATCGTCTCAGACAACGGCCCGCAACTGACTTCCGCGGCTTTTCAAGTTTTCCTGGCTGGCCACGGAATCCGGCATGCCAGGGTGGCACCATTTTGCCCGGCCAGTAATGGCCAAGCAGAGAGGGCAGTGAGGTCAGCCAAAGAGGCTCTCTCACGTTTTACCGATGGGGACTGGCCGGAGAGAGTGTCTCGCTACCTGTTGGCACAGCACGTAACTCCATGCCCTTCTACCAACAGGAGCCCAGCAGAACTTCTAATGGGCCGACGGCTCCGCACTGACCTCGACCGCCTGCACCCTTCCTATTCCCCGGAGAAGCCCCCAGACTCAACCAGCCGCTACCGCAGATTCAATATAGGGGACCCCGTCTATGCCCAGAACTTTGGGGGGGATCCGAGATGGCTTCCGGGGACTGTCGAACAACACACCGGTCCCTACTCCTACCAAATCCGGCTACCCGATGGCAGACTCTGGCACCGCCACCTAAACCAACTTAGGGGCCGAGTGACAGGCCTGTCAGGAAACACTGCTGACCCAGATGACCGCGCAACCGTTCCAGTCCCTGACTTCACACCAGAAGTTCCTGACTCAAACGCGCTACCGGAGCCCAACTTACCTGATGAACCGAGTCAGCTGCAGGACGATGAGGCTGCTTCCGAAGTTCTAGACGAGTCGCCTGCAGTTCCGCCGGCACTACAGACACCTCCTACCTCTTCGACTGCCGCCCCCCGAACTGCGTAGATCTAGTCGGACGCGCAGGCGCCCAGCATACTTAGCCGACTACGCCTGCTCCGTCCAAGGGGGAAGGGGTGTTGAGTCCTCGCACTTACGACCAAGTCCTCGCACTTACGACGGCCGGCTCTGATTGGTTAAGACGCATGGACTAGCCGGCGGGAGAATACTGTGTTTCCATTGGTTGCTTAGTTTGACAGCTACAGTATAAATAGCTGTCAAACGCCTAAGCCCTGTTCTGTTTTTCCTGTTCAGCTTCTACAGCTGTTGTTAGCAATAAAGAGTTCCTGTTTGACTTAACCTTGTCTCGCCTCAGTTAGTGGGACCCTGGGTCGCCCTACAGAGTACCCAGAATTATGGTTGTAAGTTAAGGACTACCTGTCGCAATGACCCCAAATTTTGGTGATTTTGCATACAGAAGGCTCTGCTGGAATAGTTGCCTGAAATTGCACAATGATCAAAAGACAGAAAAGCCTTCTATTATTGGAAAATGAGGATCTTGGTCTTATCTGTATTCTCTCCCAACTTCTCTCAGGGACCCCGATGGCTCTCAAGTTACTACCTAAATCTAGCACCAAGCTCCAGAATTTCTTATATGAATACTGTGTGGCACTCTCGCTTTCTGCACATCCTGCCATCATTGGTATGTTTGGCATTGCTATAGAGTCCAGCCAGCATTATGGTTTTCTCTATGAAGCAGCCCTGCATCGAGACCTTATCTCCATTATCAAGCCCAAGGTAATGCATATTTTTACATTACAAGGTTTAAAAAAATAGTATTAATAATACATTTTAGATTTATTGTATATTTTAACATCTGCAATTTGTTGCTTTTAGATTTTAATAATAATAATGGCTTGGGCACTATTTAACAAAATGAAATTCAATGATGGAAAAAAAGTAAGGTTCTACATTTAGGCAAGAAAAACCAATGCACGGGTATAGTACAGGTGGCTCTATAGTAGTAACTGTGAGAGAGATCTTGAAGTCCTAGTGGACAACCACCTAAATGTGAGCAAGCAGTGTGCTGCAGCTGCCAGTTCTAGGCTGCATAAACAGACGGATAGAATCAAGATCATGAGAAGTGTTAATACCACTTTATAATGCCTTGGTAAGGCCACACTTAGAATACTGCATACAGTTTTGGTGGACACGACGTAAAAAAAGATGTTGAGATTCTAGAAAGAGTTGCAAAGAAGAGCAACCAAAATGATTAGGGGATTGGACACTAAAACATAAACAAGGGAATCAACCTAGTCTCCAAAGCATCTAAAAGCAGGACAAGAAACAATGGATGGAAACTAATCAAGGAGAGAAGCAATCAAGAACAGTGATGGTGAACCTTTTCGGCACTGAGTGCCAAAAAGGTAATATGCACACGGCACCAAGTACTGAAAAGGGAGCACTTTGCGCACGTTCATCAGGCCTGTGACCAGGAAGAGGAACTGCCCAGGGGCATGCACACGCCAGATAAGGTACTTCCGGTTTCCAGGGCACACATGCACTCCGGCCAGCAAGTCTTCCAGTTACTGCCTCCCATGCGCATGTGACAATCAGCTGGCCGGTGTGCATGCTCATGCTAGAAAATGGAAGACCACTCTTCTGGTTTTCAGCACTGCAGCACGCACAAAGGCCAGCTGATCATCACGTGCGTGTGCCAGAAACCCAGAAGAGGAACAGGCAATGCCGTGCATGCCAGGTGACATGGCTCCACATGCTTCGTCATCACGCACCTAGAACTAAGAAGAAATTTCCTGACAGTTAGGACAATTAATCTGTGGAACAACTTTCCTCCACAAGTTGTGGGTGCTCCAACACTGGAAGTTTTTAAAAAGAGATTGGACAACCATTTGTCTGAAATGGTAGAGGGCTTCTACTTGAACAGGAAGTTGGACTAAAAAACCTCCAAGGACCCTTCCAACTCTGTTATTCTGTTCTGTTTCGTTTTAAGGTATGCATTTATTTATTCAATAAATTATTTATTAACTTATTACATTTTAAAAATAGTATATAAAGTTTAATTTTTCAAAATCAATTAGAAATAAGTCAACAAATCAACACAAAAGTTGTTATAAACTATGAGTCAAACACAAAGTACGAGGTGAGGTATTTTGAACTTCAAAACTTGAAATTTTGAACTTTGATCATAATATATGATGATCATAATTCCAATTTCAAAATAATTTTGAAAGCTTTTATCAATAGAATCACGTGACACTGAAAAAAATTAAGAATAAGTCCAATTTTAATTGTGATTGGATGGGTTCTGTGTTGAAGAACAGATAAAGGCTTGAGTTTTAAATGCTATAGACCAGTGTTTAGCAACTTTAAGGTGTGTGGACTGCAACTCCCAAAATTCTGACTAGCTGGGGAATTCTGAGAGTTGAGGTCCACATACTTTAAAGTTGCCAAGGTTGAGAAGCACTGTCATTTAGAAGAACTAATGGAGTAAAAAAATGTTTTTCTCTAATCTATCTAGGCAGGCATTCCTGAGAAGGCAGCCAAACTTTGTGCCAAACAACTAGTAAGTGCATTGGACTTTATACACAGCCGGGGCCTGGTGTATCGAGATGTTAAACCAGAGAATATCCTGCTTTTCGACCGTCACTGCCACTGCATCAAACTGACAGATTTTGGATTGACCCGACCCCAGGGCACTCTGCTGCAGCTTGTGACTGGGGTCATCCCTTACACTGCACCTGAGCTAAGCCGTGGCACAGCTGGCACCCCAGGCCTACCCATTGATGCCAGCCTTGATGCCTGGGCTCTTGGGGTGCTGATCTTCTGCCTGCTCACTGGCTACTTTCCTTGGGAAAAGACTCTACCCGATGATTCCTTTTTTGATGACTTTGTGATATGGCAAGAATCAGGTTCAGATGAAGATCTGCCATTTCACTGGCGTCCTCTGTCTCAAGATTGCATTGCTATGTTACAAAATCTTTTAGCCCTGGAGCCTACCAAGCGCGGCCCCATCCGCCAAGTACTCAGCTACCTGGATCGGCCGTGGCGAGCAGACTTGGCTGCTAAAAATGCCATCTGAGCTGAAATTTATCTGACTGGAGTGGGGGTGGAGGGAGACAAAAGCCCCCCCCCCATTATTATGTATTTACCAAAAAAAAAAAAAAAAAAGTAAAGAAATGCTATGCATTGGATAATTTACAACAGTCCTCAATGCAGTGGTGAGATTCAGCCGGTTTGCACCAGTTCAGGTTAACCAGTTGTTAAATTGCTTAGCGCATTGGAAGCCGCTCTGAGTCTCCGGAGAAGGGCAGCATATAAATCAAATTAAAAAAAAAAATTACCCACCCCCCGGTATCAAAGTGGAACCTGGGCGCTGTGCTGCAATGGAGAAATGGGCAACAGAACAGCCTGTGCAAGGGAAGGAGAAAGCCACTTTCCCTTCTCCTTCCCTCGTGTCAGCCGCTCCGTTGCCCATTTCTCTATTAGCGCAGCGCCCAGAATCCACTTTGATGGGGGTGGGGGTGGAGGTAATTTAACAACTGGTTTGCCCAGGGTCAGGTTGGCCATTGTGGGAAGCTTGTCCCGCATGTGTGGTGGAGCTGGAGGACGGGGATGGGCCACGCCTCCCACGACAGCCAACCTGACCCTGGGAGAACTGGTTGTTAAATTATTTGAATCCCACCACTGCCTCAATGTATACCTTTTGAATGGTTTGATTTTATTGGGAGAATCTAAATCAATGCATGTAATCATGTTTAAGACGATTATAAAACATAAAGGTAAATATTTTTGTGTTAGTAAGTTGGAATTTTAATTATGAAAATATATCATTTTCATTTAGCAAACTGTTATTTTAGACCTTGCTCCTAATGATATATAGTGATTCTAATCATATGTACTAGTAAGCCAGTTTATCTGGTTTCAGCTTAGGCTGACATTGTGTTATTGTGATTTGTGAAACATTGTTTATAGTTTAGTCAAGAAGCCATGCTTAAAAACCCATGGCTTAGCACAATATGTGAACCTAGTCAACTACTGGTTTCACACATTGCAGTCATACTTGTTTGACTTTTTGGCTTAATTTGCTATGGATCTAATCACAGTGGTTTTTTTAACAGCAGAGATGAACAACCTGCAAATCCAGGGCTACATATGGATTATCTTTTGTATAAGAAGACCCTCTTTAGCACAATTACCAAAATGTGTATGGCAAAGTTTCAGGCCAGAAGTGACAAAAAGTGAAAATTGGTAGTATAAACACTAACATAGATTATAGAGGCAAAAATCTCTCAGGCAGCCTCCTATAAATAAATATCAAGAATATCCACCTCTGATTTTTGTAGTTCTAATTCAATAGCACTCTGACTTTTAAAACAAACAAAACAAACAAACAAACAAACAGTCAGGATGCCATTGAATTAGAACTATATATATTTTATGTTATCCTATTTATTATTTTTATAAATAACTCAGGGCAACAAAGATATCTAATACTTTTTCTTTCTTCTATTTTCCCCCAAACAACAACCCTGTGAGGTAAGTTGGACTAAGAGTGTGATTGTCCAAAGACATGCAGCCAGCTTTCATGCTTAAAGTGGAACTAGAACTCACAGTCTCCTGATTTTAACTTTGTGCTATAACTGCTAGACAAAGGTTTCTCAATCTTGGCAAATTTAAGGGGGATGGACTTCCATTCCCAGAGTTCAGTTCAAGTATCTTACAGTTGCCATGGTTGTGAAACACACTAGTCCAACTCAGGTGTGGGTTCTACTTACCTTTACTACTGGTTCGCAACGGGAGCACATGTGCGCACTCTTCTGTGCATGTACAGATTGTCTATTATGATGTCTGGGTGGGTGGGCAGAGCCTCCCGCTTTTACTACTGGTTTGCAAGAACTGGACAGAACCGGGAGGAACCCACCACTGGTCCAAATGTGTCTGTTTTTAATTCCCCCCCCCCCATCTTTAAAATTTTTTTTCCCCAAATTGTATTTAGAGAGGTAGTTATATGAATTGACTAGCTAACTAATATAATAGTTGTGGTCTCACTCATTTTACTTAATTGCCCTGTTTACTGGATCCTAGCATGTAAATGGAAATTATGGCGCAGATAAATCTTGTCACAATGATTTAGCACGATGTGTTGAATATACTTGACTCCAAAATTTAATCTTGAATAGGCTTGTCTATCTAAATCCAGTCAGTTTGGGTTTACCAGCCATATAGACACAACAGGAGAGAACCCATTTGTGAAATTATTTGTGTGTGTGTTTGTTTTTCTGAAACAAGCCATGCTTTTTTTTCTGAAGGAAATAGCTTTTCCTAGATTGACACTTTTGGATTAGATAATCTTGAGCCAAAATGGTTAAGAATTACAATGCTGTGGCCCGATATTTCTAGAAATTGAGCATGGTTGCATTATAGATAATCTAGAGATGTTGATAAATGTTTTTAGTAATTTGATAAAAGTCAATTTTTTTGCAGTTCAGTTATACATATATCATGACAGTTAGGGACAGAGATAAATTATTTTTCTATTTTAATTGTGTCTCTGAACTCTAAGGCATTTTCAGATCTCATCTGTTCTCACAGTTACAGAGAAATCTTTCTACAGGCTCTTCCACTGTGCCTGCCATTTTTCTTATCTGCATTATGAAAGTATAATACCCTCCATCTATCCATCCATCCATCCATCCATCCATCCACCCACCCACCCACCCATCCATCCGTGTTTATTGAACAAATATGTTTATATGGCTGCCCAACTCTCACAGATGACTCCAGGCAACTTACAACGTAAAATCATAATATGAAAACCATGACCCATTGACCCACCCATCCCCAATAGCAGCAACAACACAATAAGATCAACCCCTTGACTAGGTGGGTCCATTTCAATTCAGGGCCACCAGGCCTGCTGAAAAAATCATGTATTTAGAGCCTTTTGGAAAAACAACTAGTAGGAACTAATTGTAATCTCTGGGTTATTGATGATCCATGGAAGAGTCACTAGCAAGAAGGCCCTTTATTGTGGTCTCACTAGGTGTCCATATCTAATAGATGGGACCCGCAACATGCCTTGCTTTACCATCCTGGTGGGCCAGGTGGATATAATGGGGGAGACCCTGTCCTTCAAATGATGTTTTTTTTCAATACACATTTTCCACTTACTTTTATTGTTACTCTTTTTGCTTTGCAACAAATTCCTCCAAAAGATTAATTAAATAATTACATCACAATGAAACACTAATTAGGCATGTTTTTCAGGATTCAAGGCTTGGCTTGAGGATTCAGCACCCCTAGCAGGCAAGAACCAAATTTTGACATCCAGGAACTAAAATCCAGGAACAATGTATTTTCTGCTGGGTTTGGAGTGTTTTCTACTTTAATCTGTTGCCACCAAATAGAGTGAATTATTGCCTCTGATGAAAGTTATCTTTTCTGTACTGCTTGTTCTTCCAAGCATTCTCAATCATTTCTACCTCAATCTCCAGCATTACCCCCAAATGTTAGGGGAGGGGGGGTAGCTTGTACCACATCCAAACAGGAAGACGAACCTAAAACTGTTTCCGAGTGCAAGATTTGTTAATGTAAACCCCACTAGTTTTCTTGACAATGATACATAAGTGGTTTACCAGACATGCTTCTAAGTATTTATTTCAATCTTCTTATCAGGTACACAACCTTGAGATTTCCTAATGATGTCTGTTCAAGTCCAAATAATGTCTTTTGAAATCAGTCAGTGTCAATGAGAGGCTGCCACATAACTTTGCATCCAGTGTATAATTGCTTAATGGACAATGAGGATAGAGTCATTTAGAAAAAAAATTGATTGCTGTTTCCCCCAGGAACACTAAAAAAGGTTATTCCTAGATTTTCTTTTTTTAAAGTCAGAGGTTATCCCTTGCAGTATTTTTAGAAATTTAAGCAACCTATATCTTGGAGTTCTATCTGGATTGGTATCCCATCTTATCAACACACAGTTAGCATCTCCTAAAAGGATTAAGTTTATCAAGATGTCCCACAATGCTAAGAATCAAAATAACAGCATTTATTGCATCAACATTTTCTTTCCATTATTCTGTCTCCAGTTATACAAGCAACTGGAGACAGGGTAATACTCTACTGTATTATCCCAAAGGTATTGTTCTAAATTGAAAAAGCACCTTTGGGACAACCATGACCTGGATGACTGAGAAACTCCATAAACATGCTACTGTATTACCCTCTACTGTATTCTACTTTTAAGGGTTTTTGTTGTTGTTGTTAAGATTTTACTGTAATTTCCTATCTACTTGATTCTCAGCTAATCCTTCAGTTCAGGTTTCTCAGGCTGTCTGATAAGAAATCGATGAGATTCTATGTAAAGCAGCAACCTCCAACCTTTTTTGGGCACCAGGGACTGGTTCTATGGAGAAAGGTTTTTGCGTGGACAGGAGGGGATGTGATTTTGGATGCTAACTGCATACTGCGGATGGGGCTTCACTTGTTTGCGTGGGGCGGTTGCTGGCATGCTGTGGACCAATGTTGGTCCATGGACAGGGGGTGTGGATCCCTGATGTAGAAGGTAAGGAAGATGATCTTGATGAAACTCTGAAAGAAGCATTACCTTGGCAAAGGGCGCTTAAATAAGATAACACTTGGAAGTTGGTCAGACACCTTTCTGATTCAACAATCTATAAGAGGACAGATACAGCACAATCCAACTTGCATGATTCTGCTAATACAATAGCCAATATTAATAGAAGCAAATTTAGCCTTCCTGTAGAGATGATTTCCTCATCTGATCCTTCTAGTATGGCTGACAGGTAGTGATTAGGGACTAGAGGGAAACTGAGTGCCTGCAAAAAGCAACTAAAAGAAAAACAAAGGGGAGGGGGGAGAAGTCCAGCTGCCTTTTGAAAAAAGCACTTTTGAGGCAACTATGAACTGGATGACTTGAGATGCTCCACAGACTGCAGCACCCAAAAAATGTACAATAAAAATTGAGCAAATTTCAGCCTGCAACCTCAGCTTCACCATGCTATATACACAACTGGAAATCTTTAAAGTCTAGGTTAGAGATCAAAGGTCCAAGCTCCGGACCTAAACCAGCATTAAGATGCCACTCACTTGGAGGCTAAGTGGATTTATTTAGCTGGACTTTGGCACACAATGAGTTCTAACAGCAAAATGCTCATTTAAAAAATGATGTAAAGTCAGCGCTGGAAGCATCCGTGTCCCAGTGCGTTTAATGAGGGCAAGCCACACCCTTCCACCAGCGCTGGCCTCTCCTCATTGTCAGCTGTGCATCAGCATGCCTGATTGGATGTTGCCTGGCCATTCCATGGCCCAGAACAGCTGATTGTCAGGCAGGAACATCTGATCATCAGCCTGTCACTGGAGCTCTGAATCCAGACAGGCCGCTTGCCTTGCATTGCCCCACCTTCCCACTGCACAGCTGATCTGCGACTCATCCTCTGCTGACCAGCTGGTCCTTGGTATTCATTGGCATACCACTGCAGCCTCTGTTCATTGACACACTGCTGCAGCCTCCTACACCCGCATCACCAGTGCTCTGTCCCTCCCCCGGTATGGCAAACCCTGGGGCTTCAGGGTTTGACAGGCTGCTCTCTTCTACCAGGGCTGCACCTGGAAGACAGGAAGCAGAATCAGTGAGTACATATGGCGACAGATCATCACACCTGACCTCCCAAATCCCCCCTCCCCGGTTTGTGGGGATGTTCCTTATAGAACTTTTTAATCAGTCGGCCTGCCTGTATATCCACACTCACCACCCAAGAGGCCTCCATGAGGAGATACTGCTTACATTGATCCAGGTATTGCAGCTGACCCCTATGTACTCGGGAATCCAATACCTGGTCGATCTCGTAATGGGTCTCCCCTCCCTACCTCCACAGGGCCTAGTAATGGTAACATTGGTGGCTGAGTCGAGGCTTTCCTTACAGGCTTCAGCAGACTGCCATGAAACACTGGGTGTACTTTACTCATAATCAAGGTAGCTTTAGCTCCACCGTTACAGGATTAAATCAGGGGTAAAATGTAAAATATGTTACTACTGATTCTGTGGGCGTGGTTTGGTGGGGGGTTAATGTGACTGGGTGGGCATGGCCAACTTTTTTGTTTTAAACTTTTCAAAGCATTTTTTCTAATGCTTTGAAAAGCCTCTCTGACGATCAGGCAACTCAGCTGGGATCGTCAGAGACTTTTCAAAGCATTTTCTTTTTACCACCTCTTCGGCCAAGAGGTTGCAGAAAAAAATGTTTTGAAAAGTCTCTGAGGATCCCAGCTGAGCCGCGCAATCATCAGAGGCTTTTTTTTTAACTTTTAAAAGCATTTTTTCATCGGAAGAGGTTGTAGAAAAAATGCTTTTAAAAGTAAAAAAAAAAGCCTCTGATGATCATGCAACTCAGTTGAGCATGGGTTGTGTGTGTGCAGGGATTTTTGCTACCTGTTCTCTGAACCACCCGCTGCCATCGCTACCGGATCGGGTGATCCGGTCTGAACCAGGAGCATTTCACCCCTGGATTAAATACCCGCACAATGGGGAATGGGCCCAGGAACTTCGGACCCAGTTTCTGACAGAGGACTCTTAATTCTAAGTACTTGGTCGATAGGTACATCCTCTCCCCCACTTGGAACAGCTTCTGCGGAACCAGTTTTCTATTGGCCTATACTTTCTGGGTTTCTGAGGCTTTCCGCAAGGCCGGTTTCACAGCTCCCCACACTCCTTGCAAGGTGTCTATCCATTGCTGTGGGGCAACAGGAGCAGGAGCTTCTCAAGGATATTCTGGTATGGGAACAAAGTCTATTCCATGCACCACCTGGAAGGGGTTAAATCACCTGCTGTTGTGGACAGAGTTGTTGTATGCCACCTCCGCAAATGGCAGCAGCTCTGCCCACTTGGATTGCAGCACCTAAGGTATCATTCCACTATGGCATTGGTCCTCTCTGCTGCCCCATTAGTACTCGGGTGGAGTGCCGAACTTAAACCCTGGGAAGAACCTATCATCTGGACGAATTCCCGCTAGAATTTGGCTGTGAATTGGATCCCCCAATCCAAAATGTTCCTCTGAGGCATGCCATGGAGGCGATAGATATGTCACAAGAACAGTTTAGCTTCCATGCTGATGGCAAACCTGGGCAGGGTACAAAATGGGCCTGTTTTGAAAATAGATTGACCATCCATATGACAGTCTGGCCATTGCTCTCTGGCAGCTCTACAATGAAATCCATGGCTATCTCCTCCCACGGCCAGTTTGGGATGGCCACAGACTGTAAGAGGCCAGGTGGCTTCCCTGTTTGGGGTTTTGCAGTCGTGCAGACTGGGCAGCTTTTGACATAGTCTCCTATTTCATGTTGCATCCTGGGCCACCAGAATTGCCTTTTGACTAAATGCAGGGCTTTTAGGAACCCAAAGTGTCCTGCCTGTTTCACATCATGGCAGCTCCACATTACCTGTGGCCTCAGGGCATGTGGCACATACAATTTACTGCCTTTCCATGCCAACCGATCCCATCAGGTAAGCAGTACTGTCCAGTACTCCAGGAACCAAGGGTCGGTTAGTAGTTTGGTCTGTGAGTGATTGATCAATTCATCAGCGCTTACAACTGGCACTGGGCTGAAATCCATACAGCTTGTTGCAGTGAAGGGGGAATTATGGTGTGCACCACCTCCTCCTGGCGACTGTTCTATTGTGGCATCCTGCACATGTCTGCCAGGAAGTTTCTTCCTGGCAGACATGTCCAGGGATGTACTTCAAAGTAAAATGAAAGCATTGGAAGTACTGTACCCACTGTACCTGCTTGGATGACAAATGTGGGGCCTGGAGTGCCTTGAGGTTTTTATAGTCCATCCACACCTCGAACAGCACTTTATTTTCCTCCAGGAGGTGACACCATGTCATGAGGGCTCACCGGATAACGAAAGCTTCTTTCTCCCAGATGGCCCACCACTGTTCATTGGAATGCTGCTGCAGCCTCTGGCTCTCATACACCCATCATCAGTGCTGCGTTCCTCCCCCGGTATGGAAAACCCCAGGGCTTCAGAGTTTGACAGATAGATTGTTATGGAGAAAATCTATTCTTTATGGTCACCATGAGTTGAATAGGACTTGACAACAGATAATCAATCCATTGACAAACCAATCAGTTTGTATCCCCAGCAAAAATTGTATTCAGGAATAGCTTTTAAAACTGGAACAGCTCGATAACACCAAGCTACCTTTGCTTTGGACCAAGGATCGGATAAAGGCAGTATCACAAGGAAAGGTCATAAAAAGATTTGCTAGGGTATGTTTGTGCTGGTTAGGAAGCAAAAAGCAAAGTCATGACCCTTGGCTCTGCAAAGAGGCATTGCCTTGATCAGGAAAGGATCCATTTGTCACACTTCCTGATATTTGCATTTCCCCCAGGGAGAATGATACAGAACAGCCTGTTGATATCCATTCACCAAAGAAGGACAGAGGGAATGGAAAATGCTCTGAGAAAGATGTCAAGGGTCTGGAAAGGGATCTTGTCACCCTTGTCATCCTGGCATTGTAGCAGCTGCTGGAGCTGCAAAGCAGAGAAAAGGTGTTTGTAAATATGCTGGCCTGTTCGCAGCCATGCTGCCTGCACAGTGGGAAGGCTACTGGCCTTATGCCTGGATCCGTGAAAGGGCAACACTTCGGCTAATGCAGCAGGGTGGATCTTGTAACATCCCCAGAGAGGCATCAAGTGGCTGCTAAGGGGGAGGGAAGGTCCAGGAATGTGTTCCTCTTGAGGATGGAATAAAGAAATAATAAGGGTGAAGTATCAAGAAAGTAGTATATAGAAATTGCCTCCTTTTTAAAATTAGTTTACCCTTACTATACATGGTCATACAGTTCTCAAAGTCTGCTGTAAAATTAAAATAAAAAGTATTAGAATCCTAATATCCAGGATTCTATACAGTCTACACTCAGCCTTAGCAACTTTAAGGTGCGGAATAATCATTTTAATAAGATGATTTAATAAAATGATTCTTTAAGCATCACTGTCTGGGGAATTGAAATTCACATATTTTAAAGTTGTCAAAACTGAGAAAATAGTGATCTGTGCATATCTCAGCAAAAAAATATAGATAAGATACAATAGGAAGATGAAATACCAACAGGAATCTGCACATCGAACTGAGAGAGAAATCTGTTCCAGTTTCCTTCCCTAAGTTCCTACTTCCCTGATCCAAAAATGTAAAGTTGTTTTCGTTAATACTATTATGACAATTAGATTCTGGTTTGAGTAGCATCTGTGTGTAGAATCTGAAGGAGACTGACCATTTCCTATGGACACATTGTGATATTTTGCACTGTATCTGCATTGTCATTTCCCCATTAAGTCACCATTTTTAGTTCAAACACAGTTGCAAAATACGTGTTCTGGAATGACCCATAACAGCTTGAGAAACCTAAAACAAATGCAGCTATTTCAGTCTCTTTTCCATACATTTCACCTTACAAGAGGAAATACAAAGCAGAGAAGTAAAATCTTTTTTGAACAGAGATTTACACTTGTAAACTTTATGGACACATTCAGGCAATTTTCTTAGCAATGATGTTGGAAGTTATTTGCTACTGGCCAGATATTTTTTTTAATTTCTAAATCCTTTCAAGTTTTGAATTTCCTTAGTGATGTCCCATACAATCTCTATCCCTATCACACTGATTCCGTTCACACTTCAAACAGCACATGGAAATTTATCTTCATCTATGGGCACAATACTTTTTTTTCATTACTGAGATAAATCTTGATGGTGCCTAATGACACCTGCACAAGCTGTGTTTAAAGTCACAACAGTTTTCTAGTGGGAAAACTAATGACTTCCTTAATGTCACATAGTTTAAGGAAACGAAACTTATCAGCTGACATTCAGCTTTTTTTTTTCCCACTATGTTGGGCTTCTAAAGCAAAGTCCATTGATGTCACAGGCAGTATTTGATACAACCACCTTATACCCTGCATAATGTTAAGTGCACAGTTGGAAACCTGTCTGGATTTCTCTTAGATGTTATCTAATGTGCTGCTTATTTTGATCCAAGATGATGACACAGTAAAAATTGATACGTATCTCATAAACAGTCATAGATATTTTTTTCAAAGTTTTCCCACTTCATTTAATAATCATAAAACATAAAAGCTGAAAAAGAAATGTTTGCTTTTAACCTGCAAAATTAGTGGGATCTTTTTACTTTTCTGAGCCATTCTACTGATAATTGTTACACCATTTACTTTTGAAGATTACAGCTGACTGTATTTCAAGAAATCATACTTAAATGAATTGTACTTTATTCTAGTTGAAAATGAGATGGCCAAAATGCACAAGAATCAATAATAAAGTGCCCAGATAAGTGGTCATTAAACAAATCATGTGACCACAATGGTGGTATGATGGTTGCAGTCAGGGGTGGGTTCTAATTTTTTTTCCTACCGGTTCTGTGGGCGTGGCTTATTTTGTGGGTGTGGATTGTGTGTGGGGGTAATGTGATTAGGTGGGCGTGGCCAACTTTTTTTTTTTTACTTTTAAAAGCATTTTTTCTACAACCTTAAGAGGTTGCAGGAAAAAAATACTTTTAAAAGTCTCTGAGATACCAGCTAAACTGTGCAATCATCAGAGGCTTTTTAAAAAAGTTTTAAAAGCATTTTTTCAGCTGAAGAGGTTGTAGAAAAAATGCTTTTAAAAGAAAAAAAAAGCCTCTGATGAGGTGGGCGGGGTAAGTGAGTGGCGACCAGGCCGGAGACCAGTTTGGGGACGTGGCCAGCCAATGTTATTACCGGTTCTCCGAACTACTAAAATTTTTTACTACCGGTTCTTGCGAACTGGTGCGAACCGGGAGCAACCCACCACTGGTTGCAGTTTCAAAGACAGGTCATAAGTCACTTAATGGTCCTAAATTGAGGACCATCTGTGTATGCATGGGTTTGGGTTTTTTTTGGACAAGTGAATGTTTTTCAGGGATGCTTTTTACCAGATCTAGAATTACCTTGCCTTTTCCCACCCTAATACTAACCAAGTTCAACCCTGTTTAACTTTTTCAATATCATTCACAGTTGACCAGGTGGACAACTAAAATTAGGGAAGGTTGCCAAATTAAACTTGTATAAAAAAACTGCGCATATTTCTGCAGAAAAGCTAAGACTGCAGGTACAACAGACCAAAAATGTTCCATTTTTTTAAAAGATACAAATGCACATAACAAGGAGTGGGGTACCTATCATATGTTGACAGCTGCAGTCCTGACTTTTTTTGATTCCTCTTCTGCATAACTTAATAGGATGAAGAAATACATTATTTTGCATTTGGTCATCCTAGCTGAATTCCTGATTGGTCCGAATGTAAGCCTCTAGAAATATTTAAAGAAGTACTGAAGACTTCTCAAAATTAATGACCATGTTCTCCAGGCCCTTAGAAAACTAGTTTTTGGAGTTTGATAAGAAGCAATAAATAGTCCAACCTTGGTTGATGCATTGTGCAAAACAATAAGCAATTAGCAATAATGCTAAGCCTTTAACTTTGGTTTACTAACTACAGTGGCTGGGTTTACAGAGCTTTAAGTCATAATTTGATGTATTTGGTTTTGACAATGTCAGTCTAAGCTTTAATGGTTTACAAGTCATAATTTATGGCTTAATGTTACGTAAGATATTCACCTACTACAGAGATAATATTGGGCTGTTTAAGGCTATTTTCGGCGTGTTATGTGAATATAAGCCTAGGGCTATGAGCACAGAACAGCTGGATTTGCGTTAAGATGTTTAACTAAATAAAATGATATTTGTGCTTCTCATGATTCAAAGTAAGAGCTCAATCTTTCTTTTAATATATTGTCGGAATCTGCCTATCATCTTAATTTATATTATACTAATTATATATTTGGCATGGAATATTTTGCAATCAAAAGAATTGTGCTTTCCCAACCAGCAGGAACTCAGCTCATAAGTAGAAAACCTTGTTCTCTGGTTGAACATATTCTATCATTAGGTAACAATTCTAGCTCAAAGACCAAAATCCCCACAGAAATTCCCAAACTCATTCTTCGAAGTTTGAAGATTGGTGATTTGCAGAAATCTTTGGGCCCATATCCCGCAAATCTTACTGCCATACAAATCTTGTTGAATACAAACTTTAACGTCAGGAATAAGATTTGTTATTTGGCACTGCTAGGCTTGCCAGGAAATGCATTAGCAACCAGAGCTTGCTTGCATGCTCTCTCTGCACATAGTTAACATTATTTCCATGAATGCAATAGATATGATTGGGGAAGCAGACCACTCCTCATTCATTTACCCATGTTTCTCACTAACAAGGACAATCAGGATCCTATCTCATCTCCCAAATTCACTGAAACTCTTGATGTCTGAATGTTACTGACTTGCTGCAACTAATATTTGAATTATACACTGAAATTGGTAAGAAAACTGAAAAAAAAATCTTAATACGAATGTAGAAAATCTGGAATCCTCTGGAAGTTATTCTGTTGTGATTCCCTATAGTTCATTCTGTTGATTGGACTGGCTGCAGCTGTTGGATGTATAACAATATGCCTGTGGAACACAAGCTTCATACCTTTGTCATATTATTTCTTCTCCATTTATTATCTCTCCTTCAAAAATTTCAAAAACCTAAATAGTATGCTCCAGCTTGATTTTTAGAGAGAGAAAAAAGAGAAAACCAGTTATAGTTTATTATCTATGTTATATTGATTTTTGACTTCTGAGCAAAAAATACAATTATAGCTAGGCAAAACAAGCTCAATATTTTTCCTTTGGAATAAGATGGTAATAGTTCCACATTTTTAAATTGCAAGAATGAATGGTTAAGTTTTTCTTGAATGCATTGGAACAGAAAAGGGAGATTGCACTGATTTTCTTCACAATGTGAATTAATGTCTTCCACCAATTTTTGATCACACAAAAAAGATGGCCTAAAAACCCGATAAATCACTAGAAGGCAGCCTGAAAAAAACAAAATCCAATTCACAATTGCATAAAATGGTTATTGAAATTTTTGTAGCCCGGGTATGATAGACTTGACTTACATAAGGTTCATGGGGTGAATTTTCAAAAACATGTATTCTTAACTCAGCTGAATTATTTTAGAACTCATAGAACAAGGATGATTTGGGACAATGGAGACTGAAAACCATATGCAGATAGTTCTTGACTAATGACTATCCATTTAACAACCACTCAAACGTATGACAGCATTGTCATAAGCACTGAAAGAAGTGACTTATGAATAGTCTTTGCATTTAGAATCCATGTAGTATCCCTTCAGTCATGCGATCAAAATTTGGGAACAACCACCAGTATGTATTTATGACAATTGTAGCATCCCAGTGTCATGAGATCACCTTTTGTGACATAAAGAAGTCATGGTGGAGGGAGGAACACTTGTGAGATTCAGATGTGAAATTCTTATCTTGGTTCAGATTAAGACACTTGCAGATGGGATAACGTTCACACCCTTCACACTAAATCAGGACCTTTTTACCATAATATGTTGAACCAGTCTGATTTTACATATAACCACAACTTACAATCAGCACATCACACCAGAGAAATCTATTGGGCGATTAAAAATGTCAAAACTTTGGTTGGAAACACAAATTAGCCTACCCTTTTTGTGTTGGCATAATGAGTATACACAAAGGAGCAGGGCTTCAATTACATTTTTGAAACTGCAAATTGACTTTTTTAACCTCCCCTTCAGATACAATTGTATTTTACTCCAAATTAAGCCAAAACCTAACATACCTTTCCAACTTGTAGAACAATGTTTTGACTAAGCCATAATGACATATTATCTGTAAAGAAGCAATTTGCTTACAATCTTGGATTTGTTTATGTTATATATTGAATAGATGGGCATAGGAACCAATCAGGAGCCCGTAGCTAGAGTGGGAAAATTAAGCGCATGTCAGTGGCTAAAGCCGCACACAGATCCTGTTTAAAAAGAGCTGCCGTGGCTTGCATCACAATTGCATCACAATAAACTTGTTGAACTTTGCTGGACGTGTCCTGTGTCCTTCGTCTGAACCCACTATTCAACACTGGCAACAAAGGTGGGATATTCAGAAGGACAATAGGCACTAGGCTGAATAGACATTCCACGTGGCAATTGGTGGCCATCAAACTCAACAACCAGCCAGTGTAAGATGTCTTCAATAAATCCACCTGCTACATTCAACCCTGCAGGAGAAGACTGGGATTCCTACATGTTCCTGGAATCCAATGACCTCTTGAGTCTTTCTGAACAAAGGAAAAGAGCACTATTCCTTACACACTGCGGAGCCACCACTTTTAAAATGGCAAAAGCCCTAGCCTCACCAGCGGAATTGAGAACTATGATCTGGCCGGTGCTACAAAGAATCCTGAGGGCACACTACGCTCCCCAAGCATCATCCCTTGTGAGACGGCATGAATTCTACCGGAGGGACCAACGGAAAGGAGAATCCATCAGCGAGTTCATTGCAACCCTGTGTGAAATAGCCACTGCCAGCGAGTTCTCCAACCTGGACGAAGTGATGAGAGACCGGTTGATATTTGGACTGCGGGACCTCACCCTACAAAGCCGATTGTTTGCGAAACCAAGAATAACATTGCAAGGAGCCATGGAAGAAGCGATGGTGACAGAAGTGTTATGTCCATATATGGGCACCCGCTGGGGATTGGCTGATCCACCGGCGGGAGATTTAAACAACTGTCATTGGGCGGTTGCAGCTGCCGGCGCGTATAAATAGAGCCCCGGCAGTACAGCCACTTGTCTTATTCCTGAGCTGAATAAAGGTTCTGAATGGACCAGAGCTGGTCGCGTCTTTCTTTCCCTGCGCCGATCTAACACTGGCGACGAAGGATTCAAGAACCAAGCGACGAACCTCGTGGCACGAAGCCAACAACTAAGAGCTGAAGTCACACTGGAACCATCCAGCGGCATGGCAGCACCAGAAACCGCATTGCTGACCCTCGCCTCCTTCCGCCCAGGAAAGGAGAAATGGAAGTCCTACATGATCCGGTTTCGGCAGTTCCTGAGAGGCAACAACATCCGAGACATCGATGATGACCACAGGAGAGGGTTATTCCTGGCTCACTGTGGCACCGAAGTCCTGGAAATGGCCATCGACCTCATGGCACTGAGGGACATCGAAGAGTTGCCATGGGCGGACCTGCAACAACTCTTGCAGGACCACTACGTCCTGACGGAAATGCCGGTTGCCAACCGATTCACCTTTCACCAGAGAGACAGTAATCGATCAAAGAATTCTTGGCTGCTCTGCGCCAAATTGCGGCCAGCTGCGAATTCGACCATGTAGACAATGCAATAGCTGACCGCATCGTGTTTGGCATGAGAGACAGGGCCCTACAAAAAAAGTTTTTGAGCAAAAAGAAGCTAGTGCTCAAAGACGTGATAGAGGAAGCCATGGCTGCCGAGACATCCGAGAAAGCGGCAGCCGCAATGCTTCGGGCCAAAGGGATCCACAAGATCCACGGATCAACACAGTCGTTGACAGAATACTCAATGGCTGGATCGGACTCGGAAGAAGAAATGGTCATTCACAAGGTCTCTGGACCCCCAAAGCGGGAAACTGTGCAAAATGACGACCGGGGGGAGCGCTGCGCCAGCTGCAGAGGAGACCATGCCAGGGCCAGATGCAGATGGAGAGATGCGACCTGCAGAGGATGCAACAAGAAGGGTCACATCGCTGATGCCTGCAGAGCCAAGGATCCAGCCCCAGAACCATCCAGCCACTGGCCGCGCGAAAATCGTGAGGACTACGCAAGATCATCTAAACGGTCCTCATAGCAGCCCAGACGTGGAGGAAGCGACGGGAACCGGAGGAGAGCGGTCCACCAAACGACCATCGATTTCGACGATGACACCACCACCAAGTGCCACATGACCATGCACGTGGAGGGAACACCTTGCTCAATGGAAGTAGATTCGGGATCGATCTACTCCATCATGGACTGGCAGCAGCTTAAGCGCATCAAGCCTGGCGTCTGCAGGAAAGACCTGAAACCCCTACGTTCCAGACTGATTGACTTTGGAAGAAACCCGATTGGAGTCCTGGGAAGAACCTCGCTCTAGATTTCCTACCGCAAGTTCCAAGGCGACCTCCCCATCACCATCATCGAGCACAGCCGCCCGACCCTGCTTGGGATGGAGTGGTTCAAGCCACTAGGGCTTGCAATCAAAGGGGTCAACCAAATCCGGCAGGACGAACTCGACACCCTCCTTGAAGAGTTCAAGGAAGTCTTTGATGGTATGCTGAGGAAATTTGTGGGAAAGCCCATTTCCTTCAATTTAGATAAAGCAATTACAGCAACTAGGCTTAAGCCCCGCAGAGTTCCGTTTGCCTTGAGGCCCAAAGTAGATGCTCAGCTAGATAAGCTGATAGCCCAAGGCGTCTTGGAGCCAATCAATCATGCGGCATGGGAGATGCCTATTGTGATCCCCATGAAGCATGATGGTTCTGTGCGCATCTGTGCCGACTATAAATGTTCAATCAATAAGGCCCTACAACAGAGCTCATACCCAGTTCCAGTGGTGCAACATCTGCTGCATTCACTTGGGAGTGGGTCAATTTTTGCTAAACTGGACCTGGCCCAGGCTTACCAGCAACTGCCAGTAGACAACAAAACAGCAGAGGCTCAAACAATTGTCACTCACAGGGGTTCCGTTAAATGTAACCGTCTCCAATTTGGAGTCAGCGCAGCCCCTGGAATTTTTCAATCAATGATGGAACGCCTTCTCCAAGGCATTCCAGGGGTGGTGCCGTACTTTGACGATGTCTTAATCTCCAGACACTCTAAAACCCAGCTCCTTGAGCGATTGAAGCAAGTCCTTCAGCGCTTTAACGAGAAGGGTTTGAGAGTCAGGAGAGATAAGTGCATCACTGGAGTCCAGGAGGTCGAGTTCCTGGGCTATCTCATTGATAGCACTGGCATATACCCCACCAAATCCAAGGTGAAAGTGATTCACGAAGCTCCAGCCCCCAAAAACAAAGCGGAGCTTCAGGCCTTCTTAGGTTTGCTGAACTTCTACAGCGTTTTTTTGAAACAGAAGGCCACAGCTGCTGAGCCATTTCATCGCCTGCTGGGGAAAGCGGTACCGTGGAGATGGGGAAAGGAAGAGGAAACAGCTTTCAAAACCGTCAAAAGACTATTCTCCTCGGACAGCATGCTCATACAATATCATGAGACGCTCCCACTACTGCTGACCTGCGATGCATCGCCCTACGGAATTGGAGCAGTCCTCAGCCACCAACTGCCCAATGGAACAGAAGCTCCCATTGCATACTTCTCCAAGACCATGTCCAGCGCCGAAAGGAACTACAGCCAGCTGGACAAGGAAGCATTGGCTATCGTGGCAGGCACCAAACGTTTCCACGAATATCTATATGGCAGGACTTTTACCATTGTAACAGACCACAAACCGTTGCTGGGACTATTGGTGGGGGACAAACCCATCCCATCATTCATGTCGCCCAGAATGACACGTTGGGCGATCTTCTTAGCTGGCTACGCCTACAGGCTGATCCACAAACCCGGGACGTCCATTGGAAATGCAGACGCGCTAAGCAGATGCCCATCCGAAGACCTGGTGGAAGATCCCGCACCAACTCTCAGCCTCTTCCACATCGACGCCAACAGAGACTGCCCAGTCACATCTGCAGACGTGGCAGGCGATACCCAGAGGGACCCCGATCTCAGACAAGTCAAATCCTGGGTCCTGCGAGGCTGGCCAAACAAAAAAATAACGGAAAAATTCAGCCCGTTCGCACAGAAGCAACAGGAGCTGTCCACTATGAAAGGCTGTCTGCTATGGGGAGACCAAGTGCTGATTCCTAACCCTCTGCAATGGAAGACACTGGAAACACTTCACAATGGACACCCTGGCATCGTGCGGATGAAAGGACTGGCACAGAGTTACGTCTGGTGGCCATCCCTGGACAAAGACATTGAAGAGTGGGTCGCCAGATGTGACCCATGCCAGGAGGTATGCGCAGCTCCTGGTCAAGCCCAATGATCAGAGTGGGAGATGCCCAGCAGCCCCTGGGCGAGGGTACACATTGACTTCGCAGGTCCGATACAGAGGCAGTACCTCCTAATAATTGTGGACGCTTTCTCCAAGTGGCTAGAGGTCATCCCCATGGCATCTACCAATTCTGAAGCCACCATCAGGGCATTACGGCACCTTTTTGCTACACACGGGCTGCCGGATGTCCTGGTCTCTGACAATGGACCTCAGCTTACGTCCAAGTCCATGGAAGAGTTCCTGACCGGATGGGGCATCCGCCATGCCCTCTCGGCACCGTACAGACCAGCTGGGAACGGACAGGCGGAGAGAATGGTGAGGCTCACGAAGGAGACACTCACCAAGATGGGCACGGGCGATTGGCAGGAAAGAACTGATAACTTCCTCCTCACGCAGCACATCACACCACATGCCACCACCCGAAAGAGCCCAGCTGAGCTGCTGATGGGCAGACGCCTGAGGTCACCCTTGGACCGGCTACACCCGCAGTACAACCCAGAGGTGACAGCAACAGCCAGCCGCCCGATTCACGCCTTCTCCATAGTCGGTTTTCGCTCTGAACTTCCACGGGTCTCCAAAATGGCTGAAGGAGAAGATTGAGAGCACAACCGGCCCGAAGTCGTACAGAGTAGAGCTGGAAGATGGACAGGTCTGTAGATGTCACATCGATCAGCTCCGGAAAAGGTGGAGGGGAATGGGGCAAAACCAACCTGACGAGGTAGATCTGCAACACCTCGGTGAGGTAGGCCTACCACACCCCGACGAGGCAGACCTGCAACACCCCAATGAGGTAGGCCTACAACACCCCGGTAGAGTAGGCCTGCCATATCCCGACGAGGTGGGCCTGTGCCACTACAACGAGTCGAGCCGTCAGTTCCCCAGAGAAGTAGACCGGTACCCGCAGCATGAGGGAAGTCAGCACCTGTCAGGGAGTTGATTGATCCCATCCTGGCTCTGGGATAATCACACCCCGGTTTAGAGGTTTGGACCGAGGCTTTTCCTCGAAAGTATACATTAAGAAAATAAAACCCAAAGAAGTATTTCTATGAAAACTCATTTTATTGTAAAAGTAAAAATAAAGATAACTCTTACTATCTAATTAATTGGCTACATCTTGCCAGCGTTCCTGCCTCACCTCTTGGCAGGAGAACAAAGGAGTAAGAAGAAGGATAATAGAGGCTAGAAAAGAATGCACGCTTGTGCACTTAATACTGATAACAAAACTTGGCAAAACTACAGTAAGCCTATTAGACCAAAAATGACAGCTCAGCTGGGAAATACAAGAACGCAGTGACAGCACCACCCTGGTGAGGTGGACATCCACCATCCCGGGGGGGGGGTCACCACCCCAGCATCAAGATGGACCGGGAACGACCCAGGGAGGGAGAGCCACACACCCCCGGAGAGGGAGACCGACAACACCCTGGCAAGGGAGACCTCCACCGCAGAACGGTAGACCGGGGGCAACCTAAGGAGGCACACAGCGCCCCAACAAGGCCAACCAGCAACACCCCCATGAGGGAGACCCCCGCCGTCCCAACAGGGTTGACCAACATCATCCCGGCAAGGTCGGCCAGCACGGATCCGACACGGCGGGCAGGCGACACCCTGACAAGGTCGCCTACCTCACACGACAAACTGACACACAAGACAAGACCCAACAACATCAACAACAACATCAGCCAGAGCCGCAGAAATCAAAAGTAACACCAGTGGACTTACTGGACACCAGACGACATCCATCAAGCGACAGCAATGTCCAGCTGCGAGGTTCCAGAGATTCCGGTCAGGGAAAGGACCAGCGCCACCAGCGGGAAGATCCAGACGTTGTGGCAGGAGGTGCTGGGACAGGGCCTGCACATTCGACGGCTGAGCTCCGGGTCGTTCCGGGTCGGGAACCGGAGGGGACAGCAGCGCGGCAGGCTCAGGTCAGTGACGAAGCTCAGAGTGAACTGCGCAGGTCATCTAGGACTATCAGGCATCCCACCTACCTGCACGACTTTGTTACGCTTATTAATTATGATGGACAGTTTTCAGACTAAGGGGGGAGGAGTGTTATGTCCCTATATGGGCACCCGCCGGGGATTGGCTGATCCACCGGTGGGAGATTTAAACAACTGTCATTGGGCGGCTGCGGCTGCCGGCGCATATAAATAGAGCCCCGGCAGCACAGCCACTCGTCTTATTCCTGAGCTGAATAAAGGTTCTGAATGGACCAGAGCTGGTCGCGTCTTTCTTTCCCTGCGCCAATCTAACAAGAAGCATCACGAAAGTCTGCAGCCATGATGAAAAAAAATGAATAAATTACTGCAAGCAAAGGAAGACACTACCATCCACTATGAGGACGCTGAGACCGAATCTGAGGACGGAGACGAGGACGAAGTACATCATCTCCATTCAGAATGGAAGGGGAGACCCCAAGAAAAAAGAAAAAAGGACTTCTGGTATGCTGGATGTGAGGGAAACCATCCCAGGACCGAGTGCAGATTCCGAGATGCCGACTGAAAAGGACAGATCGCAAGAGCCTACAGGGCATCCCAATCAATTTCCCGCAGATCCAGACAATCCAGCCCTCCACAACACTCCAAGAATTTCCAAACAAGCAGCAGGAGGCAACCGTTCAGAAGAAACCGCCAAAATGAGGGTAATGGTTCAGGGAGAGGGGAGACACACCAGACCAATAGCTGGCCACTCGAGCGCGGGAAAAGCAAAGAAGATGGTGGCGACCATTTCCATTGAAGGGAGAACCATGCAAGATGTAGATCGACTCAGGATCCTACCTTTCCATGGTCTCCTGGACAACCATCAAACAACTAGTACCCAGAATCACAGCCCGTGCACTCAAGCCGCAGAAACTGACGCTAAAGGACTACCAAGGAAACCAAATTCCAGTAATGGGAATCAGTTATTTCAATGTAGCTTTCAAAGATTTCATAGGACAACTACCCCTAACCATAGTAGCCCGGGACAGACCTAGCCTACTAAGGCTAGAATGGTTCGAACCTCTGGGCCTGGCAGTGACAGGGATCAACCAAGTTGAAGACAACAACTGGGAAGAGGAACTCCTAAAGGACTTCACAGACATTTTTGATGGGAAACTAGGCAAGTACAAGACACCCCCCCCTCCTTTAACCTAGATCCCCAAGTTGCCCCTGTCCGGATAAAGCCAAGGAGGGTCCCATTTGCTCTACAGCCCAAAATTTATGAGCAACTGGATAAACTTGTTGCCCAAGGGGTCTTAGAGCCAATGGACCATGCTAAGCGTGAGACATCAATAGTAAATCCCATGAAGCCAGATGGGTCAGTGTGTTGGTGCAGTGACTATAAAAAGACACTGAATAAAGCCTTACAGCAGACTGTATATCCCGTGCCAGTTGTGCAACACTTGTTGCATTCTCTGTGTCGGGGAAAGGTGTTCACAAAGTTTGACCTGGCCGAGGCATACCAACAGCTGCCTGTTGATGATGACACAGCAGAGGCCCAAACTATAGTCATGCATAGGGGAGCATTCAAATGCAGACGGTTCCAGCTTAGGGGAAGCATGGCCCCAGGGTTGTTCCAAAGCCTCATGGAGCACCTCTTACAGGGAATTGAAGGAGTCGTCCCCTATTTCAATGATGTCCTAATATCAGCTATTAGTCACGAACACCTACAACAAAGACTAAGGGCAGTATTAACCCAATTCCAAGAAGTGGGGTTAAAAGTAAAAAAAGATAAATGCCAACTAGCAGTGGAAAAAGTTAAATTTCTGGGATACCTAATCAACAGTTCTGGAATACGACCCACCATTGGCAAACTGAAGGCAATTTGAGAAGCCCCAACCCCAACCCCAATCCCAACCAATAAAACAGAACTCCAGGCATTCCTGGAGTTATTAAATTTCTACAACATTTTCCTGCCACAGAAAGCCACGATTTAAAAAGAGCTGCCGTGGCTTGCATCGCCATTGCTGTTACTGGAGCTGAATAAACCTGTTGAACTTTGACGGATGTGTCCTGTTTCTTTAGTCTGAACCCACTATTCAACAGTTTATATACACAAATTGCTAGACCTTGGTTATGTCTGTACAGAGAAGTCTTTGCCAAACATCCTATTTCAACCCATCAGACCCACAATGACATTGGACTCAGGAGGAACAAAAAATCTATAAGGTACAGTAGTTAGGATCTTTATTTTAATAAAACAAGAAAGCTGTACAATTAGGCTGTTGATTGTTTTACTCCTGTGCCCCCACAATATACCTAACTTTGCATTTTAGTATATGTATTTGCTTGCTCTGTGTACCTTTTTCACATGCTCAACCCACTTTTCTTTTTATATAAAAATCTTTGGACATGGGATGCTAGAACCCCTGATTTGGCACATGTTCATTTTTTCAGGACTGAACTGTGAACCAAGTTGGTAGCCATTTTATGAAAGCAGCCATTTTATGACTAGGTTTATGTTACTTGATGTTGGTCCAGAATGTTGCTTAAATTTAAAGAAGACATCCAACATGTGAAACTTGAGAAAATAAAAAAAAAGTATAATGCAGGATTTTCTCTGTTGTAAAAAATTTGAAATTTGGAGAAACTATAACAAAGTTAATTTAATCTAATGTGAACTGTCTAAAACCTTAAAAGAGGTAGTACACACACGCACATACACACACACAAATTACAGAAGGGTTGTAGTGTTAAGCAAAATATAATAATGTAATGTAATATATTAATATATAGTATGTAATAGTAATGTACTATTATATAATGGACGTTGTCTTACCTGAACGTCCTTTTTCGGAACGCTGCGGATACATTCCAGCACAGGGTTAATCCTCATTGATAGACGGCAACTGAGAGAAAAAACTTTTAAAAAAAACCTCCTACTCTGTGCTCTCTCCACGCCCCCTTTGCACTCAAACCCCCAGTCTTGAACGAAGACAAACACACAAAAAGTCAAAAAAAAAAAACCTTTATTCAACCACAAGCAACAAAAACCAAACCAAAAACCAAACCAAAGAGCAGTCCAAGAAACAACAGGGAGGGTATGGAGTGTATCTGCAGCGTTCCGAAAAAGGACGTTCAGGTAAGACAACGTCCATTTTCCAGAACGCTGCTACTACACTCCAGCACAGGGACATACCCAAGCCTAATTTCCAGGGCCGGGCAACTGACTGCTCCCACCAGAATCAACCGAAACCACACTTTGAAGAACCCAACGTCCAAAGGACGCCTCAGCCGAGGCGTAAGCATCAATACGGTAATGTCTGATGAACGGAGACAAAGAAGTCCAAGTAGCCGCTCTGCAAATGTCCAGGATTGAAGCCTGAGTTGCCCAGGCAGCCGAAGTAGCCGCACTGCGAGTAGAATGAGGCAGAATCCGCGCCGGTACCGGACGAGCCTGCCGTTCATAAGCCGCAGCGAACCGAAAGCGCTGCCAGCTCCGAAACACGCCTAGCCGACGTGATCGCCAACAGAAATGCAACTTTGAACGACAGGAACTTAAGGGAAACTGACCCAAGGGGTTCGAACGGAGACAGCGTAAGGGCCTGCAACACCAGGGACAAATCCCAAGAAGGATACCGATGAACCGTGGGTGGCCGCAAATTCGTAGCCCCATGCAAAAAATCCCTCACCCACGGGTGGTGAGCCAAGGAGGGGTACAGAGGTATCACCCACGGTTCCATCACCGAGAATTCGACCAGATCCGCGAACCACTGCCTGCGGGGCCAATGGGGAGCCACCAACAACACCTCCGCTCTCTCCGCAATCATCTTCCGAACCACCTGCGGGATCAACGTGAGCGGTGGGAAGGCATAAAGAAGGCCCGCCGGCCAGGGACAACGCAAAGCGTCCACGTTTTCTGCCAACGGGGACGGGTAACGGGAGATGAACCGGGGAAGCTGCGCGTTTGCGGGGCTGGCGAACAGATCCAACACCGGCTGACCGAACCGAAGCGTGGCCTCCCTGAACAGGCTCGGGAGAAGTTGCCATTCTGATTGGTCGATCACCTCCCTGCTGAGCCAATCTGCCCTGACGTTGGCCGTCCCGGAAATATGGTCCGCCTTGATCGACAGTAAGTTGTGCTCCACCCAACTGAACAATCTCTCCGACTCGAACATCAGGGATCTCGATTTTGTCCCCCCTTCTCTGTTCACGTGCGCCTTCACCGCCGTGTTGTCCGTGAGGACCAAGACATGATGAAACCGGATCCCCGACTGGAAGTGCACTAGGGCCAGCCTGATCGCCCGAAGTTCGAGAAAGTTGATACTGTGGGTCCGCTCCTCCGGACTCCACTGACCCTGGGCCACCTGAGCACCCAGGTGAGCCCCCCAGCCATGCAAACTGGCATCGGTGGTGACCACCACCCGCTCCGGCTCCAGAAACCAACAGCCCTCCCGAAGGGCGGCTGACTGCCACCAATGAAGAGACAGGCGGACTTGCGGGGGCACGAGCACCTTCCTCACCGAAGTGGAAGCGCCCCTCCGCTGAAAGGGCAGGAGAAACCATTGCAACGGGCGAGAGTGCCTGCGGGCCCACGGCATGATGCGGAAGCACGACACAAGCTTCCCCAGCAACTGCGACAGACTCAACAACGGAACCGCCCGCTGACTCAAAACTTGCCGTAGAAGAGCCTGGATGCTCTGCACCCTCTCCGGTGACAGGAACACCTTTCCCCTGACAGAGTCTATCAGAGTTCCTAAATGTAAAATTGAGGTCGAAGGCACCAGATGACTTTTGTCCAAGTTGATGGTGAAGCTGTGCTCCCGGAACGACGAGAGCACCCGGTCCATGTCCTGGGCCGCCTGCTCCTGGGAAGAGGAAAGAACCAAGATGTCGTCCAGGTAACATAAAACCCTCACGGGAACAGAACTGAGGGTCGCGGCCACTACAGCCACCAACTTTGTGAAGGTCCTGGGGGCGGAAGAAAGTCCGAACGGCATCGCACAATACTGATAATGCTTGCCCGCAAACTCGAAGCGCAGACTGTCGATGCGAAGGAAGAACCGGAACATGGAGGTAAGCCTCTCGTAGGTCCACTGACTGCAAGTAGTCCCCCCGGTGGACCAAGGCGAGAATCGACCGCAACGAGTGCATATTGAATTGGCAATAACGAACTGCCCGGTTCAGATGCTTGAGATTGAGGATCCCTCGGACTCCACCCGAACTTTTCGGCACCAGAAACAGCACCGAGTAAAAGCCGGTTCCCCTCTGGTGCGATGGCACAGGCTCTATCGCTCTGATATCCAGCAAATGAGAAATCTCCTTCAACATGAGATTGCGACGATCGACTGCCAGAGGAACCGGACAACGAACAAAACGGCGAGGAGGACGATCCACGAACTCGATTGCGAGGCCTTCCGCAACCGTGTGACGCACCCAGACATCTGGCGTGGACAACTCCCATCGGCTCCAAAAGGCCTGAAGCCGACCGCCCACGGGACCGGGCGCCTTCGAGTCATTTGCCCCGTCAGAAGGGCCGGGAAGCAGATCCCCGAAAGGGACGTTTGGAAGCGGACTGAGGTCTGCCACGGTCCCGGAAATGTTGTCTATCAGTGAAGCGGTCAGATGACTGGAACGACTGTCTGTATGAAGAGGACCCCCTGGGCCCCTGAAAGGAACGAAAGGACTGCCTCTGCGCATATGGCGTAAACCGCCTGTCCTGCTTACGAAAGGATGATGGTAGGACCTTCCTTTTGTCCTTATCCTCGACCAAGACCGGGTCCAGAGCTGCTCCAAAAAGATTCGGAGCCTTATAAGGAGCCGCAGCTAGCCTCCACTTGGTCTTGACATCCGCCCTCCAGGGATGCAGCCAGAACAGACGTCTCGACGTGACAGAAGACGCCAAAGCCCGAGAAGCAAACTTAACAGAACTGAACGATGAGTCCGCCGAATACTCAGTGGCGGCTATGATTTTATTGATATCATGATGCAAACGAGTTTCTTCCGGAGGAAGCCTTTCCTGAAGCTGCCTCAGCCAGATCAAGGAAGCACGATTAAAAAAGGAGGTGGCCGTGGCAGTCCTGACAGCCCAGGCCACCGCCTGATGAGTCTTCCGTAAGGCCAGCTCGGTTCGTCTGTCCTCAGACTTAAGACCCTCCAGGGGGTCAGCCGAAACCATCGACTGAGACGTGAGGCTAGCAACCGGCCCATCCACTGTAGGCAACTCCAACAGCGCTTCCAATTCCGGGGCAGAACAAAACAACTTCCTGTCCAAATTAGTGGGCGCGGTGGACGACCCTGGTTGTCCCCAAGGATCCTGCAACGCCTCAGAGAACAGCTGAGGACACGGAATAAAATCCTTCTCCTGCTTCACCTGTTTGAACAAGGCGTTGTGTGGACCGGCTTCAGACTGAGTGTCAGGGGGTTGGGCCCCAACTGACCCCAAATTCGTAGTCATGCGTGCCTTGTGAAGCAGAGACTTAAACAGAGCAGGCCGAAACAGGCCCGTGAAGGCAGGGGAGTCAGGCACCAATCCCTCATCCTCAGAAAACTCGAGGTCCTCCGGGCAATCCTCCCCTTGATCGGAAATGTCCGACGAATCAGACTCACGTCGCGAAGAAGGGCGGAACCAGCGCGAACCAGATGAAGCCGACATGCCCGAAGAATGACCCGCCGCCGAGGCGTGGGCAGCCCTCTGGGCTCCAGCCGCCATGATCGAAGCCAAAGCTGTGGAAAGCATCGTTTGGAAATCAAACTGCTGAGAAGACATAGGGGAAACCCCCTGCCGCAGACCAGCTGCCGTAGGCGTAAACGTAGCAGATGGAAAGCGCCCGGGGGCGGGGACCGACTCCCTACCCGCCAAGGAGACATCAGGCAGCGATTGAGACACACCCTTGCTCAACGCCAAGGGAACCGGCAAGGATCGCTCCGAACTCCGCCCCCGTCCAGCGAGAGCCTCAGCCGCCAACTTGGCCTTCTCACACTGTTTCTCCAACGCCTTATGACGACAAAGGGCATCTTTGTCCATGGAGGTAGAGGCCTTAGAATGGCGAGACTTGTGTCCGCCAGATGCAGAATGTTTGCCTGACTTTTTCTTGCGGGACTTAGCCACAGTGGCAGGACAGACCTCTTGTTCGAGGTCAGAGGAAAGGGAGGAGTCCGGCATTTTTTTTAATATATATATAAATGTGAATTAATTAATTACTCTGCGCCCAATTGTACCCACTGCTCTCTAGGAACAGCTGGGTCAGGTCTCTCACAGCGTTCTGCCCACTGAACTGAGGCAGGACCACGCTACTCAGTAGATTCCTCACTGCCCACAAAGGCCAGCAATAAGGACCACCCTAGGCTCAGAGCCCCTCCTCCTTTCTCAAGCAAGCCTTCCACTGCTAGAGGCCTTGCAGGGAGATCGGATGACCCCTCCCCACCAGGATCAGCGGGGAAAGAGGCGAAATGTCCCGTCTCAAAATGGCGGCCGTCACAAAAAAGGCAAAATGGCGGCCGCCCTACCGCCAAAACTGCGACCGCTCGCCGTGGCGCCAATCAGATGGGCGTGAAACGGCTCGTAGCAGGGCCTCCTCATCTGCCGGTCAGTAATGCGGGCCAGAGGATATAGGGGCGGCTATCCAATGCAGCCCACGCCGCCCCCTTTCGCCGCTGCTCACGCAGGGAGGCCTGGCAAGCACCCAAGGCCGCAGCGCCGCCCGCAGCAACCTGACGGGATGGACGCCGATAAAATGAGTCACGGCGGCACACACAGCCACGCCCGCCGGCTCCGATCTTCTGCCGCTGCCTCCCTACCTCCTCTAGCGGCTCAGCACGGGTTGGGGAGCGACGGCAAACCGCCCAGCCCCTTCCCAGCAGTAAAGAAAATTGCCGAAACCGGACCGCCCCGCAGGACAGAGCCGGCAGCCGAAAGCGCGCCAAGCACGAAACGGGATGGCCCAGCTCCCCGGGCTCACCCGACCAACAGCTGTTGCGAGCGCAACGCTCGCTCGCAAACCCAAAGGCAAAAAAAGTAAAAGGCAAAAATAAGTCCAAAGACACTGCAACTCTACCGAAAAAAGAAAAGGGGGCTAATCAAAAATAACCAAAAGCCTAACGCTATACTCCAGAGCACAGAAAACACCTCTCAGACCGTCAACAACTGAGAGAAAGACTGGGGGTTTGAGTGCAAAGGGGGCGTGGAGAGAGCACAGAGTAGGAGGTGTTTTTTTAAAAGTTTTTTCTCTCAGTTGCCGTCTATCAATGAGGATTAACCCTGTGCTGGAGTGTAGTAGCAGCGTTCTGGAAAATATATATTACTACAATAATTATGATGTCCCCAGATTCAAGGTTCATCAAGTGGAACTAACTGATAACATTCATGGTTAAGTCTGACATCTTGAAAATGACCTCTCATATCTCAGAGATTTATATAACAGTTCAGATGATAAATTCTTTACATTTAAAAATGGATTAAGTTGTAGCTTGCTTTTTTTTTTTTTGGCCTGGACAGTAGAAAGTCACTTTTGGTAATGAAAGATACTGCCTTACTCAACATTCAACTGCTCCAAAGTTAAGGCAGGCAACATACAAAATTAAAATAATTTTTGTTCTCTTTGGATCCATACCCTTAACAATCTTTTAACCTGAGATTGAGCATGTGCTAATTTTCAGCATCACCTATAGCAACTTATTACACAGTCTTTAACCTTAGAATTCTCAAGGTCATGGCTGAGAATTCTGGCAGCTGACGTCCTGGAGGGCATCAAAGCAGGGAATGATTATTTATTATTTATTTATTTGTAAAAATTTTGGCTTCCCATCTTACCCCCAAGGTACCTCTGGGTGGCTTACAATTGTAAAGTTACAAAAACCTTACAGAGGTTCAGGCACCAGAAAGTCTTATTGTAAAATTGTGGTAAAATATTGAATTGCATTTAATAAATAGAAGTCAGGCTTTCCTGAGTAATTACTCTTCTCTTAAATAAAAGTTTTTTTGGGGGGGGGATTGGAAACTGCCTTCCACTACTTTAAATCTATCGTCTGAATCCTGTCTTCTCATGAGAGAATAGCCTTAGCTTCCTTCTTTTTAAACATGAGAGTATCATATCATCCTCCTGGTCAACTTTTCTTAAAGCTAATTATACATAGTTTCTTCAATCTGATTTAATTCTAGCCCTGATTATTGCCCTCTCGTGATCAAGAAGATGGAAGCCTCCCAGAACTCTGTACACTAAAGAAAGAGAGATACAACTAGACTTCTCTTCCATCTTTCCAATTCCATTGTTTTTCCTTATGTTGTATCTTTAGGTGGGCTGTTTGACAGCTTCTTGTTTTGAGTCCTATATTTAGGAGCACCAAAGCAACCAGACCCACGTGCTAAATCCAAACTTGGAGGAGAAACTGGCAAATCCAAAGGTGGTGACAGAAATTGTTGTAATAATTACCATGAGATGTCCCCAGTTCCAAAATAGTCCTGCAGCCGTGTTACACGCTTGGGCAGTGCTAAGATTCCAAGGGACGCTGCAGCAAGTTCATATTCTTAAAGGCTTGATACTTGAGAAGTGGGGTAGGACCATCTCTTCTTTCTTACTTCATCTCAAGCATGGATTATCTGGCTTGGCCCACCTATTCCTTGGCTTTTGGAATCTTTCCCCGATGAAATATTAGCAGATACCGCTTTTTCTTTCCTTAGATGGATCAATTACAAGCTTTCCACTTGAGTAGAACGAAAGTAGACCTGTCAGCTCCTGCACCTTTGTAGGACATTGAGCAGCAAACATCATCAACCCAGCTTTGCACATCACATTCAATTTTATAATTTCTGCTGCAAAACTGGAGATAAAACAAGCACAAACTTATTTCAAGAGAGTGGGATAAAAGAATAGGATGGTTTTATTGAGAGAACTTCTATCCACCCTGAAGACAAGTTTCAAAGTTTATCTTTACTAATGGCCCAATTATTATTTTTTCTTGAAAATAGCTGGAGAGCAGGAAGTGGCCTGAATCCAGCAGACAAAATAATAAAAAGAGCTCAAATGGCTGCGGCACTGCAAAGGTTTAGAGTCCCTTTTCCTGGCCTTCTTTGGATCCAAAGCCTTACTGCTAAATTATGTCTCTGTACTTAAGTTCTTGAAAAATTTCAGTTCTGTCCTAGCAGCCTGATTACTCCTCCAGATAGAGGCACAGAGACTGGGCCTTTTAACGTAGAAGGCAGTTGTGACTCTGATGAGAGAGAAAATGTATCTCTAGCCTGCAATTTATATTTCATATTTCTAAACCACACATTGCCCTCAGGTTTTACTTGCTGAGACTCTTGAGGCTTTAAAAAAAAAACAGCAGTAAATATCTTTTCTCTTTTGTCCTAGAGACTCTCTGTTTCTCTGGATAGGTGAGAAAGCTAGGAGACATTCCTGTCTGTTTGAATAAGCATCTAAGCATAATGCTCAGAAAGTGTAGATTACTGAACAACAAATGGCTCCAGGTACAGAACTATCAACAGATGAAACAAGGGGCTTGCTAGCCTTCAGGATGGTACCTCTGGACAGATAAAGAATTTGAAAGGCAAAGCTGGAAAACAGCAGACTTGCAATTGCAGGAACACCTCCATTCTGTCACCTAGTTCTGTATCTGGATTTGGCTAAAACGTAGAGACATAATTAACATAAATAAGCAGAAGACAAACAATGGCTGCATGGTTTTCTAGGCCAACCTTAATCAGGAAAGGATTCTTACTTTGAGTTACATGCCAAGTCCAATTAAATCTATGGCCTACCATCTCGTGCAAATGCCTTCCGGAAAGCCCTCTGCAGCTGATAATAGAGCTCCTTATTGATTCAGAGTTCTGTTACAGGCATCTGAAGGCAAAACGGAGGCCAGGGTGATGCGCGAGAGTGGCGGCAAGCGGCTGCAAAAGAAGCGGCCGCAGAAGAAGGTGAAGCAGGTGTTGGGATGTGTGAGGCCTGGTAAGTAGGGCAGCTCCACTCCCACATCCCCACCCTAGCTTATTTTTTACCTCTGTACCTTGCCCTACTCCCTGCACCCTGGGATGGGCGCAGTCTTAATTAGGGCTAATTTTGTGGGTGGGGCTTAATTTGATCGCATGCACTCAAAAGCATGATAGGGCTTCTTTTCAAGGTAGGTCGTCTTTTTGGAGAAACACGGTAGGAGCAGGAAGCTCAGTGCTACATAGTGGGTAGTAGAATATATGACACACACAGGTGAACTGAGGAGAACTGAAGTATTAAAAAATTCGGATATGCCTGTTTTAGATCTCATATTACAATTACAACCTGTTTCTTATCCCCAGAGAGTGGAAAATTTTGCTTTCACTTTTCAGTACTCATTGTCAGAGGAAATTGAAAGGTTTGCAATATCTCATTATAATATGAGTGTTCTATTTCTTTTTAAATTAGATCAATATTTGTAGATATGAATTTGAGTGTAACAGGATGTATACAGTTAACACATGCAGAACTATGAAAATTGGAAAAAGTCCCAAAAACTGATACTGGGAGGCAGTTGCTAGGAGACAGTTGCTAGGGGGACTGAAAGTAAAAAAAAGAAGAGATAGAAAAGACAAAGACAGTTAAAGGAAGGGAAATGGAATGAGAAAGTAATAGAGAAAGAGGAAATGCCATCATTTCTGGAATATGAGAAAAATTACTATCTCAGCTAAAAGAGACCATCACATATTTGCCAGCTTATTATGGAATAGAAAAGTGATGAAAGATAGACAAAATTGGGAGGCTTGCTGTGTTGAAAATTATTGACATCACCCAAGATGTCGTGTTTGCATAGAACAGCAAAAATCAAGGTTAATGAAGATGGAACAACCGAAAAAGGTGAGATACCTATTAATTAAAGAGGCAGAGTAAAATTGGTTGAGTTTTTAATGATCATTAGACTGCCTATGACCTATTGGATCATAATTTCAAAGATATTGCCTTATCAATGGCAGTTTCTAAGGAACTGCCTCCACTGGAAAAGTTCTTAAAAATTAAAGGAATATTTATAGATGTATCTACTTGAAATAGCCCATGCTGAACTGCATAGAACTGTTTATGATACTTGTCATAAAATGTGGTAATTTTTATGTTATAAAATGTTTTATAATATTACATAGCAGTTATGGGTTCTGGATTTGGGGCATATTCTGTAATATGGGTCAAAAATTGTTGCCCTAAGATGAACTGTTTTGCCCAGTTAAACATTATACACAAACAAACATGAGTTTTAATAGTATATAAATAATATGTAGACCTATCAATGCATTTTAATCAATTAATCCATTTTTATGAGCCACACAAATTTGTAACAGCATATTATTTATTTTCTTTGACAATGCATGCAAAGGGAAGGGATTTGAATGTGGCCAATTTAGTAACAATTGACCCTGATGAATTATGAGCGCTAAATATAATTTCCATGTTCAAAGGCAACATGTGTAAATGTTCAATGTTAGACAAAAATAACTAGTAAGGACTGTTCTCTTTAGGGATAGGATCTGTGGACTTCCAAAATATTGCTGAACTACATGTTCCAGCTGTTCCAACCAATCTCCCTAATGGTGAGGAATGGCAGTATACCATAGCACAGCAATCTGGAGGGTGATCATTTCCCCATTAATGTGCCCTATTTAGGGACTTCCTGAAGGTACTTGGCTCCTCGCAGGTAGGATAGGATACCAAATTGGATGGATTCTTAATGACACTTAATAGACATCTGATGCCTTTCAAGAAAAGAGGAAGATAAGCAAGATTGACACCAAAATATCATGTCCTTTTCCTAGTCCAATAACTAGCTGTTGCTATAAACTGCCCTATTACAAGGACCCTTGAATTGTGTTTCTTTTTGAATATTTATTGCACTTTTGGTTGTATTATATGTATTGCTTGAATCATCATAGCAAGATTGTTGTCCTGTAACACATGATATAAGGTAACTTATCACAGAGCACTAGAAACATCAATATTTGTTTTTCTATTTTTCTTTTTATTTATGCTTTGATTTTTATTTATGTTTATTGTTTAATTGTCACTGCCCTGTGTGTTTTCTTCTAAACAGAAGAACATATGAAGTTAATAAATATATTAGGATTTTGCATCATTGCTTGACAATTCTAAAGTTTCGCAGACAAAGGTATCAGTTTACCATCTGTGTGAAATGAACCCGTATAAATTATAAAATAATGTTAACAGGGAACTTGAAATTACAAGCAATTTCAATAAATCTTTGTGCCAAATGCTGGGCCTACAGGTGGAAGTTGCTTCAAGGCAATCAATGCCACTAAAGAACTGGCAACATATCATTATCTTGTGTCATGCAGTCTATGTTCTTGCAAGAGATCCTTCCATCTCTCATCTCCTGGGATTCCTTCATACTGGCATAATTAGGCAGAGCTTGAAAGCAGAAATGCCAGAGTTCCTACATGATAAGTTTTAAACACAGTAGCAAGTCATTTTAACTTAGTAACAAAAAATGCTACCAAATTTTTATTTTATTTTTTTATTTATTTTATTTTATTTTATTATTTTATTTTATTTTATTTTATTTTATTTTGAGAAGAAAGAATGGGTTTTGGCATAAATGTGAAAGTTACGAGAAAGAGTCTAATTGTTGAGTGGCAAATGACCAGTCATTGGCTGACAATTCTCCAGGTTCAACTATTTGCCAGAAAGGATAAGTACTGATTGATTTGTAGTGTTATGCAAACGATATACTTGTAAATGTTCCTACATTTATAGTATCCTGTTGTCAAGTAAATTTGAAAATAATTGGAATAACTCAGATCAATTGCTGTCTCTTTAAACTACATTCAGAGTGGTACAGACAGAACAGAACAGAGATTGAATGACTGATCAATTAAATTTCTATAATCATTCATTGGGATATTATAGTCCCATTTCAACAGTCTATTTTAATTCATGTTCTTATAGGACTGGTTTATATTTATTCCATCTCTCAGAGTGAGAAAATCTCATGAGTAGAATCAAAAGTTATGTAACTTCAGAGTTTTCAAATTTTATTTTATTTTTAATATTAATATTTAATGATATTTGCATACTTCCAAGTTTGCAATAAACCTGTCTAATCAGAAGATATAATGAGATAAAAGTATTTTCATTCTGGAAGTGACTCAAACCATGGCCTTCCAAACTCATTGTCCGCTACAGCAATCCTGAAATCTATTTTATAAATGGATTATTATTTATTTAAATTTCTATACATTGCAGGAGCAGGTCAAAATAAGTAGCAGAGTATTCCGATATGTTAAAGGCTGTCATCATGTTACTGTGAGTTCCTCTTTCAGAAATTAGTATACAGGTTATTATTCAAAGCCTTTATTGTCATTGTATATCATGTATACAACAAAATTGGTTAAGGTAGTCCTCAACTTATAAACACAGTTGGGACCAGAATTTCCATTGTTAACCAAGGTAGTTGTTAAATAAAGTGTGTCCAATTTTACCACTTTTTTGCCACAGTTAAGTGAATCATGCTATTGGTAAGTGAATCCAACTTCCCTCACTGACTTTGCTTATAGGAAGCTAGCTGGGGAAGATTGCAAATGATAATCACATGACCCAGGACACACAACCTTGGTAAATATATGCTAGTTGCCAAGTACCCACATTTTGATCATGTGATGGTGAAGTATTGTTAAGCATTTTTTCAGTGCCATTGAAACTTTGAACAATTGCTAAACGAATGGTTGTAAGTTCTGAATTATTTCTATGGTTACTAAATCTAGGTATTCTACTTCCCCTTACTATACATCACTGATTATCCCAGTCTGTTTCTTTTTCTAATGTATATCCATCCTCCATGATAAATCTTTAAACCTTTTCTTCCTTTACAAAGGACAAAAGCATAGGGCTCTTGCTAGGATAAACTTTTTCTTCATGTAACTAGGAGATACAGTTCATTCCCTTCTGCATTCAGGAAATCTCATCAGCTTATCTTTGCCTACAAGGTTGCTGTTTAAGGCATAGCTGCAAAGACCAGATAAGAACATGGTAATTTCAGCCAGTATCAATCTTCTACTCCCACAATTTCCTTCCCCTCCCAGCCCACTTTTTAGTAAGATGCCCATTTGATTCTCTTTTCAAGCTCTACCTGTTTAGTTGTGATTTTTCTTTGCAAATGCTAGAATGTTGCCCCTTTGTAATACTATGAGCTTCCCACACCTCTTGACAAAATAATTTCCAGCTTTTTTCTCATAAAACTGTATTTAATTGTTGGTTAACATTCTGTGATTAATTCTGTATTCATGGTCAAACATTTCACTGATACGTTTTCCAAGTTCTGTCTCAATTTTGACTACTTTTTAGACGTGAATTCTTCAACTGCCAGAATTCCCCAGCCAGGCTGGCTAGAGAATTCTGAGAATCAAAGTCTACACATCTTAAAAATGCTGAGATTGAGAAATGCTGTGTCAGAGCCTAAGGATCTTATTTTACAGACAAAAGATACCGTATATACTCGAATATAAGCCAAGTTTTTCAGCACGTTTTTCAGGCTGAAAAAAGCCCCCTCGGATTATATTCGAGTCACGGGAAAAAATGCCTTTTTCCCTGCAACTGTTTTGGCTCCCGGGGTTGCAGAGAGGCTTGCTAAAGCCAAAATGGTGTGTGTGGGGGAGTGCTGCGCCCCTCCCCCGCACCCCTTTTTGGCTTTAGGAGTTGCAGGGAGGCGGGGTGAAATGCTCTCGCTTTGGACCGGCTCGGGCAAGTAGGTAGCGGAGATTGAGGCGAGTTCGCCATACTGGTACCAATTGGTGGCTGGCCACGCCCCCGAACCGGGCCACGTGGAAGGCAGGCAAGCTTCGCAGGGCTGCGGGGAAGGGAGCTTCCCAGCGTACCCTCCTCCTCTCCCAGATGACAGCCAAGGCTTCGCCGCCTCCTCTTTTCCTCAGAGGGGCAACGTCTGCCTCCAAGTTGCCTCCAAGTTCTTGCGGAGGGAGGGACATACATAAACACACATGCCCCTGTTGCCCCCCCCACACTACTTTTGCTGTCGGCTTAAAGTCAATCTTGAAGAGGTGGAAGACATTTCCTTACATCGCCACCAAACTCATTGTTGGGAGCGTCAGTGATAGAAGGGAACGTCTTCTTACACCTTCTCCTCTCCATTCCCATTCCACCTACCCCGTTTTTCCATTTCTGTGCCTGGCTTCTGCAAATTACCCCTTCTCCTCCCCATTCCC
>WNWU01013525.1:2250326-2274183 GCA_012654045.1 Ptyas mucosa
CCCCCCCCCCCTCGTTATTCCATTTCTCTGCTGGATTCTGCTTCTGCAAGAGAAGGTTCTGATGTTTGCTTGGGTGGTAGAGGGAAACTCAAGGCATTGGGGGCTTTAGAAGGACAGAATGAGCTTCAAAATGTGCAGCTCCTGGCTCTAACAGTGAGTGACGTCAAGTTGGCTGGGGAATAGGGGCACTGGAGTTGGGCGGGTGAATCTACAGAGGGCGTCATTCTTTAGGCAGGCTGAGCATTATGGGGCTTGAAATCAGGGGTGGCGAGGGCTGAGACAAAGAAAGAGACAAAAAATGAAAGAGAGAGAGAGTGGGGGGAGAGAAAGAGGGGGAGAGGGAAAGAATGAGAGAGAGAGGGGGAGAGAGAAATTTTGACAAGATAGGGCAAAAACGTAAAATGTGAGGACAGTCGTAAGTTCAAGGACTGGCCACAAGTGCGAGAACCAGTCAAAAATTACTTTTTCAGCCCTCTGAGTAGTCCATATGCACAAAAGGACTACCCAGAGGGCTGAAAAAAGTGATTTCTGACAGGTCCTCACACTTTTGACCGGTCTTCGCACTTATGACTGGTCATCATTTCTGCCCATTGTAGCATTAACAACCGTGTCACTCATTTCACAACTGCTTCTTTTCACCATGGTGACAAGATAGGGCAAAAATGTAAAATGTGAGTAGCCGCTGCATTTCCCATCCCCGGCTTATACTCGAGTCAATGGGTTTTCCCAGTTTTTGTGGTAAAATTGGGGGCCTCGGCTTATATTCGGGTCGGGTTATACTCGAGTATATACAGTACCTGTACAAAAATACCAAAAGCTTCTGTGCTTGCAAAAAGCTGCCCTAAATACCAATCATTAGTTTAGATTAGAAATACCTGCAAACTGGAGTTACAAATCAGGCAGGGTGCCAGAGCACCTTGAGGAATTAAAAGGGGTGAATCATTGGCCCCCACGGAGAGGGCTCGCAACTTAGGCGTCCTCCTGGATGTACGGCTGTCTTTAGAAGAGCACATGACAGCTGTGGCCAGGGGGGCTTTTTATCAGGTTCGCCTGATATGCCAGTTGCGCCCCTTTCTGGATCGGGACTCCCTACGCACGGTCACTCAAGCACTCGTCACTTCCCTCCTGGACTATTGCAATGCTCTCTACATGGGGCTCCCCCTGGGGTGCAACCGAAGGCTGTAGTTAGTCCAGAATGCGGCCGCGCGGGGGATTACGGGAGCGATGGGGGACTCCCATGTGACACCTCTCCTGCGCGAGCTGCACTGGCTTCCTGTGGTCTTCTGGGAGCGCTTCAAGGTGACCACCTTTAAAGCGCTCCATGGCTTAGGGCCGAGATATCTGCGAGACCGCCTTCTGCTGCCAATAGCCTCCCACCGGCCAGTTCACTCGCACAGAGAAGGCCTCCTCAATGCCAACTGGCGACCCCCAGGGGGAGAGCCTTCTCTGTGGCAGCGCCTGTCCTCTGGAACGACCTACCCCCTGAGATACGCACGATATCAGACCTCTGGACTTTTCGTCGTGCCCTGAGAACGCACTTATTCCATCTAGCTGGGCTGGCCTGATCCCATCCTCTCAGTTTTAACTGAATTCGGTTTTAATTGGGTTGTTTTAAATTGTTGGGCCGAAATTGTTTAATGTTTTTTAAACTGTTTTTAAATTTTATATGCTATGTTTTATCTCGGCTGTGCACCGCCCTGAGTCCCACAGGAGAAGGGCGGTATAAAAATTTAATAAATAAATAAATAAATAAATAAATAAATAAAATAGTTAAAATGCAATGATAATTATCAGCAGCCAACTCTTGCTCATAAAGTGAAACCTTTAGCAGAGAGGTCATTTAAGCTCTGCAGAATGAAGCAAAGGAGCAAACAGAATAGCTGTTGCTTGTTAAACCAATTACCAGAACAAATAGGCACAGGAACCAGTCAGATTTCCGAAGCTGCTTCTTTTCAAGAACAGAGATTAACATTTTCCCTTCCAAACAAAGCTGAATAGGGAAAATTATCTCATCACTAAACACAGGATTAAACATCACCAAGCACAGAATTAAACTTCACCAAAAACCAGTTTTAGACCGAAAGTCAGAAAGGGTATGTAAACTCACGTTTGAATGTCAATCTTTCTAGCTAGCCAAGAAGCCTTGCTGAATGTCACTCATCTTGGTTCCTTGTCATTAAAAGTTTCTGCTTCATTATTCAATTATTTCTTCAAAGTGCTGATCATTGCACCCTGGCTGGAATAACTCCAACAGGGGAGTATTTCCTCCCAACAGCAGTGTAAAAAGCTTAAAACAACCCTTCCCCTTTAAGAAAGTCAAGCAAAAAAAAAACCTCCCAGAACTGCAAGCAACAGTAAGTCTAGGCGTACTGCCAAGAATGTAATAAGGGTTAATGGAGAGGCAGTTTCTGTAAGCAGGGCAATAAAGATTAGGCTAGGAAACAACACCAGAAAGTTGTAATTCCTTACAGGATTAACCCTGTAAAGTGGAAAAAAGCAAAAGGAGATTTCTTCTAACAACCGGTTCTCCGAATTGCTTAACTACTTACTGGTTCTACCGAACTGGTGCGAACCGGTAGAATTCCACCACTGAATTAAATACTCCAGGTGGTTAAATAATTAGCAATGTAAGTGCATAGCCTAAGTATGGAAGTAGTTCTCACTTTTTCAAAGAAAAAGAATATGGAGCTATGTTCAATACTCATGGAAATATGGGGTTGTAGTTTATACGTGTTCACACGATATTCCAAGCTACCAATTAGCATCTATTGTTATCATAAGGATTTCTGTACTGAGAAGAATACAAAAAAATAAATAAACATTTAACATATCAATCAACAGAACAACTTTGTGTTCCCAAAGGCAAGTTGAAAATAAGCTAGCTAAGCATAAAAATAATTCCAAATATATCATAGGACAAGGCAAAAGACAGGATGTACGGCTGGCTAGCAGTAAGAAAGAGGAAATTGCGAGCAAAGCATGGTTTAGGAGATCAGATGGTCAACACTGATCTATGAACATGAATATGTATTTCATGCTTTTCACTGATATCTATGAAACGTTTGATGAGAAGTGAAACTATAATTATGCTAAGATGGCAAATGAATGTATGAACTTGTGATGTAAAGCATTTATGGTTTTTATCTACAAAAAAATGCTTTTAAAAGTAAAAAAAAAAACCTGTGATGATTGCACGGCTCAGCTGGGATTGTCAGAGGCTTTTAAAAGCATTTTTTCTACAATCTCTTCGGCTGAAGAAAAAATGCTTTTAAAAGCCTCTGACGATCCCAGCTGAGTTGCCTGAACGTCAGAGGCTTTTAAAAGCATTTTTTTCGGCAACCTCTTAGGCCAGAGAGGTTGTAGAAAAATGCTTTAAAAAGTTTTTTAAAAAAAGTTGACCACGCCCATCCAGTCACATTACCCCTCCACCAAGCCACTCCCACAGAACTGGTAGTAACAAATTTTAAATTTCATCACTGCGCGCTTCCCACAATTTTCCACAATTGTCTGTCCTTTTCTCAAGCAGCAGCAGGGTAGAGGTGGGGGGGGGGAGCCGATTCAGATGGGCCGCATGGCTTTCTGCCTCATCGTAGCAGCAGCCTAAGCAACATCCGAGCTCCAAGCCTGGCGGAGCGCAAACCGTGTTCTCCGTCTGCTCCATAGGCTCAAGGTGAGCTGCAAAACAGAGGGACCCTCGGCTGCAAGATTGCCTGGCGCTGTGGGCAGGGCTGGGGTAACAAAAGTGTGCTGGAAATAACTCCTGGCAGCCAGAGACCTAACTCCCGGCCCTCGCTGGATCAGCTGATATGTGGGCCACAGTTAAGGGGCCCAGCAGCCATGAGGTGACTGTGCTTGCCGCCTCCTGCACCTGAAAAAAAATATGAACTTCCCATTAATAAGCTTTATATAATTTACTATTTGACGCCTTTTGCTATCGAACATTTCCAGATTCTAATTTACTCACACTAAAGCTTGGCTGCTACAGGAAAAATATAAATAATTTCAACGGAGAGCTCAAAAGTAGTCTAACTTACACTAAAATACAAAACTGGCTTATTGCTGTAACTCCTCCTGCTGCCATCTAGTGGCCAACTTCTGAAGCAGTAAATGTTTTAAATCCCATTTCTACAGCTGTAATAGGTGCTAGATAGTCCTCGATTTATGACCACAATTGAGATCAGAATTTTTGTTGTTAAGCAAGGTGGTTATTATGAGTCATTCTTAATTTATTATCTTTTTGCCACAGTTAAGGAGTCATTGCAGTCATTCAGTCTTTAAAATCAATCCAGCTTTCCCTATTGACTTTACTTGTGAGAAACAGGCTGGGACAGTTGTAAATAGCAATCATATGACCCTAGGACATTGCAAATACATGCCAGATGCCAAGCAACCAAATTTTGATTACATGTCTGTAGGGATATTGCGGCCATTGTAAGTGTGAGGTCTAGTTGTACTGCGGACGTTGTAAGTGTGAGGTTAGTCAGGTCACTTTTACAGTGTTATTGTAACTTTAAATCAATGGTTATAAGTTGAGGACTCCCTTTATTGCCTCTCTCTATTACAGCTTACTCTTGTGTTTGCACATTTTCATTAATGTAGTCCATTGGATTTGCACAGTGCATGAAACTATAAACTAGCCTTGCTTATCTGGGTTTTCATCATGTTCCTATCCCATAAAGCACCAATTGCAGAGTCTAGTGCCGTGATGGCGAACCTATGGCACGGGTGCCACAGGTGGCACGCGGAGCCATATTGGTGGGCACGCGAGTGTTGCCGTAGCTCAGCTCCAGCGCGCATGCGCACACCAGCCAACTGATTTTCAGGCCTTCCAGTCCCACTGGAAGTCGGGAAACTGGCTGTTTCTGACCTCCGAAAGGGGGGATGGGGAAGGCTGTTTTTGCCCTCCCCAGGCTCCTAGAAAGCCTCTGGAGCCAAGGGAGGGGGAAAAATGGACATACTGGGCCCACAGAGCCATCGCATGCCAAAAGCAAGGGGAAGTGTGGGGGGGTCATGTGCGCATGCACGGGAGAGCGGGGCACATTGAATTATGCATGTGGGCACCCGCAGCCCCCCACACTCTCCCCGCTTTTGGCACGCAACGGCAAAAAGGTTAGCCATCACTGGTCTAGTGTGTTCTATAAGCTCTGCCAATAGCACTGATAATGTTACCTAGTTTGAATAATTAATCATCTTTGAGGAAATAACCAAGCAGAGAGTACTAATGACCTGTCAAACTCAGCCAATGCCTGCAGAAAAGGCCCTAGTTTTATTAACAGTGATGATTGGGAAGAACAAATTGAGATTCCCATGATTTTCACTATCATATTTGGGCTACGATTTTTTGAATATCACTAGACAAGACCATTGCAGAGTTCTGTAATAGTTTTCTATAGTTCTTTGTTGCCTCTGCATTGGTATTCAGCCCAAGATCAATTATTTTTGTAATCTAGGTTTGGTTGCCTAAACCCTGGGTCTCCAACCTTGGCAACTTTAAGACTTGTGGACTTCAACTCCCAGAACTGAACCCAGCTTTGCTAGCTGAGGAATTCTGAGAGTTGAAGTCCACAAATCTTAAAGTTGCCAAGGTTGGAGACCCCTGGTTTAGGCAACCAAACTAGATTAAAGTTGCCAAGGTTGGAGACTCCTGGCCTAAAGTACCTTGCATAAAGATGGCAAGACCCGTATACTAAGCGGGTCTGACTTAACATGTGACTCTGGCCTATAAATATAGCCTTGTAAAGCTTAAGGTATGAATATTTAGAGAGCTCCATAAGTTGCCACAAACTTTTTAAATAATCAGTGCAAATTTCTTGTGCACTCCTGGTTTGGAGGGAGAGTTCAGAATATGGTCACTAAAGCAGTACAGCCATTTCCTATTGTTGTGTATATTTATATCAGTATTTATACAGAACACAATTTGTTTTTACAGCCAATACTAACTGCTCAGGTTTTTTTATCACGTTGTGATTCCCTGTGCTTTTGAAATCATTCGTCATGCGATTTCAAACGTTTACACTGGAGATGGGCAACGGCATCCACAAACTGAGCAGAAACATGCCTTAATTGAGCAAACCCAAATGGCGCCCAAAGGAATTTAGCCTTAAACCACAGTTTATAACCCACAAAAGCTGGCTTCACAAATAAAGCAAAACCGAAAAATTCGTGGATGACTCAGTTTAACTCAAAATGTGAACCTAGCCAGCAAATTCCTTAATTTCTCCTCCAAAGGGGCAATGGAAAATTTCGGGGTACAAAACTTCGGACAACTCTCGGAGAGCAACGAAGCGAGTTTGCTATATCTTTTTGCTGCCAGCCGTTCGGATTTTTGTAACATATAATACCTCATGTGGCGCTGCTTCGAATTCTCTGCACGTTCCAGGCTTTTATTTCTACATCTCAACGTTCTGATTGTGGTTTTAACATTTCCAGGTGACTAAGAACCGCCCATCCCCGCCAAACTCTCTTCGGGGAGGAGGCGGAAGCTAGTCACGTGCTCCTGCATTTGTGATCACATGAGGAAGCGAAAGGAAACGGCTCGGGCGTGTTTTTTTTTTTCTTTTTCCTACGGCTACTAAACTCTCTTCTTTTGTTTTTTTTCAGCTTCTTCCGATCCCCGTCAGAAGAAAGGGCTTAATTTAGGTAAGGATTGAAAAGTGGTCGTTTCTTTATCTCAGTCTACTCATATTGACTCTGGAATAAATTCACGTGTCTCTCTCTCTCTCCCGCCGTCCCCATTTCTCTGCCACTACTAAGTCTAGTTGGTGGGTAACCGGTTTAGTAACCAATAATTACACAAATTCAGAGGGAGTCTGAGTAGGGAAAAGCGTATGTCTTCGAATGGAGTTAGTTTGTCGGAAAAGGTGCTACCAGGCTACTGGGTTTTTTTAAACTTGAAAATACGTATTTTGTGGAGATCCGTATCTAAAGCCTGATATTATAAGAGCCAGTTTGCTGTAATAGTTAAGGCACCAGTCTAGAAAGCGGGAGACCAGGAGTCTTGTGCCAGTCACTCACTCTCAGTCCCAGGACGCAGGCAATGGCAAGCCCATTTTTCTAGTCCAGGCCGTCGCGAGGAGTCAAAAACTGATTTGTATTGGCATCACAGCTCGATTATAAAGTCCCCTTCCGTAAAATTATCTTGCGTGAGGACTATTATCAAGGCTTCTGTTGATTTTTATCAACTAGCATTAGCTGAAATTACAGTTGTGTTTGTTCATCGACAAACTCCTGAGTTTATTGCTTTTTTGTCGGTTAAGCAGTCCATGCATCTCGAGAGGCTTATATTATGAACGCAGGGAAAACATGCATGTGCTTGGGTTTTTGTTCAGAAGTAAAAAAAACCGACTATGGTTTGGTGGCTTTTTCCAGAAAGTTTTGAGAATGCCTGGCTCTCCGTTTCAGCTTTATCCCAAAAGTCTCCATTTGCAATTCTGAAGATTTTTCACTTCCTCTAGCAGTGTAAACTGATAAGAGGAGGGCTGGCAGAGGTTCCTTCTCTTTTTACTCCCTACACATTAAAAGAAGGGTTCTTGCAACTCTTAATTTGTAAGGCATTATATAAATGTAATTGTTTTGATGATACTGCCTTTGTCCTGGATGGCTTGTAGTGAATGTTTCGGGCTGCATTCATATGCTAAAACAACATGTGCTTTATTTAAGGCATAATGCCTTGGTAAACCCACTCAATGTGGTTTCAGTACATTGCTTAGGAGTGTTTTCAATAAATCATAAGACATGGCTTAATATAGACTTTAGATTCTGTTTTGAAATAAACCTCGGTTAGGAGCTCCAGTTCTATACAAGGATAAACAGTTAATTTGTCAATATTTGATATGTTATGTAGCTAATGACAATTTTCTTTCCAACATGATACACGATCATGGAACAGTATATCAGGAACTGTAGCTTACTCATAATTGCTATATAAACTTGACAAGAAATAAATTCTAACGGCTTCTAAAACCCAAAGTTTGAATAGGCTGTAGTTGAACCTTGCAAAAAACTGAGTAGTTATGGGTTTTTGGTCCTCCAGATCTGGTATCCAGAGGGTTTCTGTCTTTGGTTCTGAATGAGGTGACACTTATCTTATTCAGACTTATTGTGCATTCTGGCCTCATAGCGGCTGCTCAGTTCCATGGATGAGTTGCACCCATTCCTGGACTATAAAGCCCTGCTCATGGCTCATGGCTCATGGCTCTTTGTGCTTTACTACCACTTAATGGAACTACAGGTAGTCCTTAATTAAAACTATTTGTTTAGCAACCATTCAAAATTTCATTGAAAAAAATGACTTCCACCTTATACTTCTGGTCCTTATTATTACAAACATCACAGCATTCTCACAATCACATGATCAACGTTTGAATGCTCTATATACAACGGTTCAGCATCTCCGGTGTTATATGATCACCATTTGCAACTGTCACAGCTGGTTTCTAACAAGGAGAGTCAATTGGGCAAACTGGATTTGCTTACTGACCACATGATTCTCCTAACAGCTGTAACGATGTGCTGAATAACATGAGAAAAGTTGTAAAATTGGGCACAATTCACTTAATTGTCTTGTTTAGGACCAGAAATTTTGATCAGTGTCTATGGAAATTTTCAGTCATCCAGGTCATAATTATCCCAAAGGTGCTTTTTCAAAAGGCAACTGGACTTTCTTTGTTTTCCTTGAAGACATTTCCCTTCTCATCCAAAAAGCTGCTTCAGTTCTGACCAAATAATGGAAAATAGATTTATATTTCTTTTAGTCACCTAGTTGTTAGCACTCTTTCTGAGAGTCATCAAGGACATTTAGACATTTATTTATACCGGCGGGGTCACCTGAATAGTGCAAATGAGTGTGGAACCTTTTTGGAAGTCCTTTTTTACTCCGTACAATTTAAGGGAAGTTCCAGGAAGATTCCACATCTTTGTGCATGGCTGCTCTTGAAAACTATGGAAAATTCAGTTAGTCCAGAATGCAATGGCACAGGTTGTTATGGGTGCATCACACACTGTGTGTGAAACTGCTACTGTACAAGCTACACGGGCTTCTATGATAGGCTTCCAGTTGCAATTCAAAGTGCTGGTTATCACCTTCAAAGCCTTAAATGGCATAGAACTGGGTTACTTGAAGGACAACTTTCTCCCAAGGACATCTGCTCATCCTCTATCTTCCTTTAGGGAGGGCTAGCTGCATATTTATTTTTTAAAAAAACCTTGTCATTTTATGGGACCTAGAAAGTGCCATTTCTGTGGCTGCCCTTGTTTTGTGGAATGCTCTACAAGCCCCAAACGAACGTTGTGTTTGTTAAGCAAAGTCAATTTTTGCCAACAACTGGCATTTGCTTCTTATTTTCAGCAAAAAATCTTGTAAATTGCAGTTCCATAACTCCGGAATGCTAGAAACAGCATAAATGTGACTGGTAGTGCTGGTGGCTGCTGGAATTTCAGAACTGGGTCACAAATATATTTTGGGGATGCCCATTGTAACTTTGAATGGTTACTCAGCGACTAGCCGAGAACTACTGTATATTCCCCACCCCCTTTTATTATTTTTGATAAATAACTCAAGGAAGTAAACATAGTTAATACTTTCTTCTTCCTATTTTCCCCACAACTCTGAAGTAAGTTGAGCTGATAACATAGTTGGCTCAACAAAGGCTTTCATGCCTAAGGTAGCACTAGTATTCATACTTTCTTGGTATCTAGCGTGGTGCCTTAATTACTAGACAAAGCTGGCTGTAAATTATTTTCTGAGCATTCTCAACACCCTAGCATGTTTCCATTTCAGAATAATAGATTGTGGTTATATATTGTGTTTTGCCCAAATTTGTTGGAATAAAACAGCTCAGGTCACATGTTCCACTAAGCCATAATTATTAAACAAGTTTCATCTTGTTATGATCAGTAAACAATGAGAAAGCTGGCTGATAGCATCTAATCTACTACCATTTTTACTCTTTACTGATTTCCAGCTTTTTTCTAGCCCTTCAGAGGTAGCTAAGTTTTATTGGTTTGTTTCTTTATTCCTGTGTTGGTTGGGAATTTGACGATCATTTACGCTGTTATGATATTCTTAGAGGAGGTTTGGTTGGTGAGAGTGCATTCATTTGTTTTTAGGACCAGGTTTGATAAGTCCCCAGATGATATAAAACAATGTTGATGTTGTTGACATGTTCATTTGGATTTAGGTACTGATGGAGCTGAAGGATCCCGACATCTTAAAATACAGTATATTGCAACTGTTAATCCGCTACCCAAATGGTATCAAATTTGGGGACTTTAGTGGTGCATTTTATCAAATCCATCATTTTCATCCCCAATTCTCTCATTACGGGTATAGTTCACTCAGAGAGTTGCTGGGTGATATGAAGGAAACTGTAGTTGTAGAATGCAGCAAATCATCTGAACCAGTAATGAAGCTAATAAATGGTTTAAATCTTGATGGCCTGCTGGATGAAATCGTACAAAATGGACTGGACAGTTTTGAACCGGAAGATTCAAGATTGAAGGAGGAAGAAAAAAGACCAAAAGGGGAAGATAAAGCAGCAGCAGGTAAATGCATTACCTAATTGGGAAAATGGCAGCCCAGTACAGCTAGAACTATAGCAGTTGCCTCATATATTTGGCGTTATATCTGGCTGTCTGAAACTTCATTTATTTATTTGCTTTGCGTGCTTCCCATTCTTCTTCCACTGTAGATACAGGTGTCCCCCACCCCCCACCCCCCCACCCATGACTGGTTCAAATTACAACAGACTCTAAAAGCTATTTAATGACCCAGTTTCAAAATTATGACGGCTGCAGTAGCCCTGCATTTGTTCACCCTTACAAGTAACTGCAGGGATATTGCAGAGGCCCTCTACCTATCAGCCCCACTCATGCCTATACATGTCCTCACAGTTGAAGCCTGCTTCCCACCCAGCTGCCTAAGGAATCCTAAAGTCGGTAGAGTAAACTACTGGCACACAGAGGACTGTTGCAGGTTGTCCCACACAGGAATTTACAGGACTTAGTCTACTCTTTGGTTAGCTCCAGGGCCCAGCAGCATCTAATTTGCCTTTCTGTTTTTTGCAGAGAAGTGTCCTGGCCAATGTGATCGTAGTTTTCCTACAGAGGCCACCTCATGTGAACCACATTCTAGGCTCTGTTTGTTTGTGGAATCTCCTTAAAAAGCAGAGCCCCCTAGAGAATCATGAGAATAATACTGCCTACAGAATAGCAAGTGGTTGCCATGAGGTAGCTTCTGTAGGAAAGCTTAATCTCACATTGAACTGGTGACTGTCTGCAAAAAAAAGGAAAGGTACGTTTTATTTTGTTTGGAAAATTTATATTGCCTCCTACTCGCACAGAGCATCTCAAGGCGACTTACAGGAAATAGTAATATAAAAGAAATAAAAATAATAAAATTTTCTCCCACCATAATAAAATAACCGGCTGGTAAAATAACTGGTTCCCACCCTGGTGATAACACAACGCACACTCGTACCAGCCATTTAATGTGCTCCATCCCCCTCTGGGTTTCCAGGCCTGCTGGCAGAACTACTTATTCGGGGCCTTCTGAATGAATGTTAGATTGGGAGCCAGTCTAATTTCCAGAGGGAGGAACCCATCACGGAGAAGGCCCTTCTTTTGGGTCCCGCCAGATGTATCTCCTTAGGCGATGAGATCCGCAACATTCCTTGCCTCCCCACTCTAGTGGGTCAGGTAGATGTGACCGGCAAGAAATGGTCCCTCATAACTGATCCCAAGCCATGAAGCATTTTAAAGGTGACAACCAGCACCTTCAATTAGTGCTGCTGGGCCCTGGAGCTGGCTAAGGAGCAGGCTGAACCCTGCAAGTCTCTGGGTCACTTTACATTCTCTTGCATGACTGAGTGGCTGAGTAGAAGACCTTGGCCTGTAAGCTGTAACAACCCTGTACGTGCTGATAACTTCTGTTGCCCTTTATCCCTGAGGCACCCAGTGCTCTGCTTAATAAGTGGTCATTTAACATACTCATCAGAAAGAGGAGGGGTGATATTTGTTAAGTGAGGTAATCATAGTGTCACTTAACTGTCATAATTTGCAACTGTAATGGGTAGGCTCTATTATGGTTGTAACTCAAGGCCTAGCTGTTTTGCAAGTTGGATAGGACTTAAATTTTGCTTGGTCTTATGACCTAACAGCAATGCAATTTAATTGAAGCAATCACAAGTATCCCGGTGCTCCATTCATTTATCGTATTTTTCGGACTATAAGACACTCCGAAGTATATGACGCATCTAGCATTTGGGGAGGAAAACAAGAGAGAAAAAAAATCTGCTTCTGTCTCTTAGGATTTTACCTCCTTGCAGCAAGTAGCAAACAGCCTGGTCAGCTTCAGCACAGCCTGATTTAGCACAAATAGCTGATTGGTGTTTGGATCTGCCTCCTGGAATACCGCCTATCAGCTGTTCCAGACTGTGGGGATTGCTGTTGCAGCCATCACGGCCCATCGCTGCTGCCACCTATCGCCGCCTCCGCATGTCCCATTTTCGGCCCATTCCAGGCGGTGGGGATTGCTGCCACTGCTGTCTATCCCCACACCATGGAAGAGGCTGGAAATGGGGCGCATGGAGGTGCTAATAGGCAGCAGCAGTGATGGGCGGCAGTGGTGGAGATCCCTGCAACCTGGAACAGCTGATAAGCGGTAGGGGGTGGGGGCTGGTGGGTGGGTGGGCAGGGCTTTGGCAACATTCGCTGTATAAAATGCACGCACTCCCCCCACTTTTTTGGGGGGGGGCAGTGCTTCTTATACACCGAAAAATACAGTATTCACTGGGAATATTGCCTAGTCTCTGCATGTCAGATAGCACATTGAAATGAATGACTGGATGCAAAGTTTCATAAAAGTATATCTTCACCTTTTATCCAGTCTTCTGCAGTTCCCTTGCATCTAATCATCTAAATGAAATACTTGTCCATCCAATGGTAATTCAGGTAACAAAATTACATTTATTTGAACCCATGTAACTGATGGAAATTATGGAATGCAGAATGCTAGCATACTTCTTAGCTCTTTTAGATGATAAGAGCTACTTTTTAAAATTACAAATATAATAGATCACCAAGAAATATTTCTAGGGTTTTTTTTTAGAGTGTTTTAGAATGTTTATATTAGAATGACCAAGTTAGTGGCAGACTGACATAGAACCACAGGGAGAAGACAGGTTCAGACTAAGATAATTTATAATATCATTATAAAATACTGCATTGAGATGTGGATTGTTTTTTGATCACTGATTTACATTATTTGGTAGATCTGGCTGAAGTCTTAGCAGCAGTTACCAACCTCCTGCTAGAATATGGGTCAGGTTTGCAGTTTGAGAAAATGCAGACACTCTTGTTTTCCACAATTGGAATTGATCTACAGACATTTATCATCACCAAAGGCTATAAGGATATCCTAACCTTTTTAAGTGTCCATATACCTAATCTAATCATCAGACGTCGAGGGAGTAAATATGTTGTCCAGCTTGCTCAAGGTATAGCCATAAAATCTCAATTTTATTTTAATAAATAATATAAATATGATGTAATAATATTTAATGTAATAATTAGAAATGGCTCTGTACATTGTATAGAAAGGTTAAACTCTGCTGGATCAGATAAAAATTCTTTATCAAATTCACCATCATTTTCCACACATCATCCAAACAGATGCTTCCAAAAAACTGGATGGTTTCTTTAAAACCTTCTCTACTTGCTTGAAATTAGAAACAAATTCCCAGAACTTTTTCTTAAAAGGATTTTAGCCCAGTTGTCATCTTGTGGAATTGGCTAATTCAAATCAGATCATTTATTTATCTCAGGTTATCCCAACATGAACAACTTTTTTTAAAAAAAGCATGAAATCCATTATATCTCAGAGTTTCTACCATATATTCCAAGTAGATTCAGACTCAGCAAAACTGAAATCAGAACATTTTGGTTTTCCAGATTATGGGAGAAGAAAAAGTCTATAGGGTTTTCATGGGGTGAGTAGGGCAAGGCTAGGATGCGTTATCCTTCTTCCTTTCCATGACTTGTGCACTGTTCTGTCTGCTAATCTTCCCAGTGAATTTCTTTCCCTACAACACTTTTAATAATTGCCTGTATTCTTGGTTCAGGCATGGTACATACCAAACCAGTCAGCTTACCTCCCTAATCATCCCAGTGCCTTTTTTTGTCTGGGTCTTTATAAGCCATCACTGATACCCTCAATTATAGGACAATCTACCTTCCTATTGCTTTCTTTTCCTTTCTTTTTAATTACTGCCTGCCCTTGCTGTCAATCCCCTTGGTATTTTGCCACTTCTTTGCCCCCACCCCTGGGCAACAACAGATTCTTTCCAGAACTCAAATGTTTGGACTGGATACAGACCACCTGAAAGTATCTGTTCTATGCTCAGAACTGTTTATGCATGGAGCATCCTTAGGGAACTTGATGTGGCCATTCTGGTAGTGGGAAATTTGTAATTAATATATTTGGAAACTCCCATATTGGAAAACACCGATCTTACTATTTCTTTAGTTATCTACCATGACTGATGGAATTGCCATATCAGGGAATACTTATTAGAAGCCATGAAAGTTCTAATAAAGGAGAGCATTGATGATACCTAATTCAGTTGTTTTCTTGCAGACCTTCCATTACCCAAGGTCAAAAAGCACCAAGGAGCCCTCATGACAGTTCTTTCTACCTCTCTTACATGATTTGTCATGGTTAAAAATATTTTGGAGCAAGAAGACTGTTTCTCAAAAAATTAAATACCGTATTCCTAGAGGAATGTTACATTTTATTCTGAAAGAACAGAAATCCTGTTCAGTAATGCATACCTAAGTTTATTTATTGATAAGTGAGCCTTTCTCCTTTGTTGCAATAATTACAATCTCAGTAGAAGTAATAGAGCAAAACATTCTCCTTTAGCTTTTTAAAAAATCTCCTATTCTAATGCTCAGTTTTCCTCTAACAGAAACTAGCCTTATTCTGGAAAAAAAGGTTTTGTACTTTACATTACATAGAAATAATTTCTCAATGGCCAATGAGGACTTAACAGCATGGCCTTGGTGTAATTGATTTTCTCTAATCTTATAAACGTATCACAAGGAGATGGGAATGGAATACTTTCACAATTTCAATTTATTTATTTATTATTTATTTATTAATTCAATTTATATGCCACCTTTCTCCGGAGACTCAGGGCAGCTTACAATGCATTTTTAAAAAAAACCATTATAAAAACATTTAAAAATTAAAACATTAAAACCCATTCACACCATTCATGGCCGGATCTCACGAGATCGCAGTTGGTTGATTGTGAATTTCTTCTTTCTTTCTCTTATACAAATTTCTGCAGGAGAGAAGGCTAAAAATCACCCTCAAAACAATGAGAGGTTTTGAGGAATATATGAATATACTGTATCTATGTATGTTGATGAAATTAGTTCCTACCTAACAGTTGATTCTCTGGGCATTCCTTCAAAACCTTTTCTAATCCATTTCCTTGAATTTAAACTGGCTGGAAAAGTAGCACTTCTTTTGACTCCAGAAGCTGCCTTTAGCCTTTTGGTTATTGAGCAAAGTGTCATCTCCTTAAAAATGTACTGAATAAAGCCACGAGCAAAATTTCATTTAACTTCATGAATTTTCATCAATTTTAAGTATAGTTAATGTGGCTGTTTTCAAGTTCCACGCTGAATTATTTCATCCTTCTGTCACTTGAAATTACAACTTGGAACTTTTGGAGATTTCTAGGAGCTGCTAGGTTTACTCCTGAAGTATTGATTCATTTATAGCAAGGCTATTTACTAATTACATAACATGGGGATTGAAGTCATTATCTTCATTTGCAGATTTAACCGTTGCATCAGTGCCAATTTGTAGCATCTTGAAATTATATCCAGATGGCTTGAAGTTGTCGAAGTTAAAAGAGGCAGTGAAGAAGAAATGTGGATATGATCTGGAAGTATTTTGCTATCAGGTTGGCTTTAGTGACATAGTTTCCTGCCTCCAGGAGATTCCTGAGCTGATAATAAACAGGAATAAAAACAGGAATTGTAGGATTCAACTTAAGTCAGGTAAGAAATGTAATGGATGGGCAAACAGATGTTTGGATAAATGAATATGGAGTGGCTTTGTGGCATTTAAAAGAGCATGCTTATGCTAAGCAAGATAGTTCTGGCAGAAAATAGCAAAATAAAGAAGGGATGTGAACTACCAATAAAGTGAAATTTAGCTCATATATATGTATTTCAACAGTCCTGCATACCCAATATCACTTTCTGAAGTTCAGACTAAAATCGGTGGTGATAATATGCTTCCAGGATTTGGGTCTTCAAATGAGTGGGATGATCATGGAAGATGACACCTATTTCTTTCTAAGTATTCATCAGTTAATGAACTGCTCGTTCAGTAGCAACATTGAAAGAATGGTATTTACAAATGATCTGTGAACTTCTGAAATTATTGCAGTCTGCTCAGAAATATGTCCAAATATCCAACTGTTGCAGAATCCGTGATCATTTGATCATAATTTGTGACTTTCCTATAGGATTCCCACAAGCCAAGTCAATGGGAAGCCTGCAGGGAGTGGGATGTCTTGGTCACATGAGGTCCTTGCTTAACAAATCTGCATGGACCTTGTTTAGTGATGGTAACCGGGGGCTGATGGAACTGCCATGTCGTAAAATGAGGCAAAGCTCACTTATCAACTGACTTGTTTAGCAGTGGAAACTTTGGGCTCAAATGTGATGGTGGACTACCTTTTTTGGACTATCTTTTTTCTAATTATAATTTTAGCCTATGTGTATTCCAAAAGGAGAAAGAGATGGTTTGTCCAAAGGTCATAAAAATCATAGTTGGTATTGTATTCCTTTATATTTGTGAAACAATATAATCAGTGTACATGTTTCAGTCACTGGGAGACTGGAATACTATACTCAAATACCTAAAATTTTTAATATCTATTTCATTCTCTTTGGTGCCTCATTAAATTTTTTGGATTTCTTGGCAAAAACAACCACTCGGGTTTTCTGCTAATTAATTACCAAGGAGGGCTCCCAGTAGACTCAGTGAATGCTTTGAGGGCTCATGTGTCCTACACGTGCTTGTGAAAGGACAGCCACATTATTCACATATAGAAAAAGCAGAACATAAGCCCCAGTATATAGCTGGGTGTAATAAGCAAATTGAAGGTTTTTTTCTCCTTTACAAGTTTGAGTAAAGTTAACAAATTACAAACAGTAAGAGTCATAATTTTATACAGAAAGTCTTTATTGAGGCCATCAGAACAACTGGGAAGTATAACTTCAGTGAGTTAATCCAAGCACTTTAAATTCACCTGGACTCACTATGATGTCACAATGGAAAAGACAGTAGTGGCAAGAGACATATTAAGCAAATCCAGCCAGTGTTAGGAGAGGAGGCATAAGTAAAGCTTATAACTTCATTACTATCAGCTTCTGAAATACAGGAGCAAGGGAGCCAAGAAGTTCTTCTGAAGATATGGTCCTTGTACTGTAGAAGCTCTTGATCCAATAATGTTTGTGAGGCATAACATTCAACTGATCAAGACAAAATCAAATCTACTCGAACCTCTTGTAATTTATTATAGGGAAGCTATAATATTAGAATGATGTGTGGAGGAATAGGAGCGAATTCATTGTGGTAGATAAAGATGCTAGGCTAGGAATGGTAAACCCAAATTCTGGCCCTCATGTAGAAAGCCAGCTGGGTGACTGATCAGTCATTCCACTCTCGCTCTAGAGAGAAGGCAAAGGTGAACCACTTTTGAAATCTTCCTTCATATCATGGTGAGCATGAAGTATAGCTAAATCTCCCTGAAAAAAATAAACCAATGATCCACATTCTGTGACTGTCCCTATTATGGTGCATAATCAATCGGTTTTCCAGAGCGTAGTTGAGAATCTGCAGTTGGAAGGCTTTTTTTTTCTTTTCAGATTTGTTACTTTGACTTCTGAGTGTTCTCACTTTTCCCCCTTTACGTTTCTAATATTTCAGTTCCCTTCAGCTGCTCCTCATCCCAAACCAGCCATTCTCCATCTTCTGATTCAAAAAAGTCTACCTGTAAATCAAACAGTGTAAACCAAGATGCATCTGAAAAAAAGCCTGGTAGGTTTGATTTGATTCACTTAACAACTGCCATTTTTGTGAATATGGCCCTTGGGGTATTCTTGCTTTGATTTGATGTATTAGTTTGTTCTCCATGGCTTTTCTGAACTTTTATTTCTGTCCATACATTTTCAGCAATACTGAGCAAAGATACGGCATCACTCACTACCCTCTTAAGCAGGTATAAGATAGGCCTGAGAGTTAAGAAATTGCAAACTTCTTGCTGGCAAAAGAAGGGATTGATCTTGAGAAATTCAGCATTGCCCAGGGCAACAAAGACACATTGGAATTTTTGGAGCAAAATATGCTTAAATTAAAGTTGAACTACCAAACTAACAGGCTTAATTAGCTATCCCCTGGATGGATCCATTACTCCTGGTGCTGGTTATTGGCATCCATAATGTGGGAAGTGAGTCTTGCATGTACAACGCATCAAGAGTATTTGGATTTGGATTGGGCTACAAAAAGAAAAAAGTTTGGTCTGGTAAAGATGCTGGACTACAGTCTAAACTGTAATCCTCCTTTTACGTAGGGAAGTTGGCCAGTCACTTTTTCTCAGTCCAAGCTATCTCACAGTGTTATTATGGAGCAAATAGGTAATGTTATATGTGTCAACTTGAGTTGTTAAAAATAAAAGCCAAGTATAAATCTGCAGGTGGTCCTTAATTTACTACCATTATTTTAATCACAATTTGAAGTTGCATTTTTGGTGAAAAAAGTGTCTTAACAACCATCCTAGAAATTACAGCCATCATACCACTCTCAGTTATGTCATCACAATTTGGACATCTGTCAACTGTCTCGCGTTTGTGATGGTTGCAGCATCCTGGAGTCACATAATCATGATTCCTGGCTGGCTCCTGACAAGCAAAGCCAATGAAGGAAGCTGGATGTGCTTAACGACCGTCTGATTCACTTAACAGCTGCCATTATTTGCTCAACCACAATAGTAAAAATTGTTGTAAATTGCATCTGGTCACATAATGTCTCACTTAACAAATTACATTGGTTTGTCACTGAATTCTGGTCCTACTTGTCATAAATTGAGGATTATCTGTAAAACTCAATGAATAATATTTTCCCTGCTTCCCACATTCTTTCTTCTCTTATTTATTATATAAGAAAACTAGAGAGAATTTCATAGGTGAAAGAAAGAGTATAGTACTTTCTTACTGTGTTTCCCTGAAAATTAGACCCTGTCTTATATTTTTTTGAGCCCCGAAATAAGTGCTTAGCCTTATTTTCGGGGATGTCTTGTTATTTTCCGGTGTGTGGAGCAAGATGGGACTCCTCTTGCCATCTTACGTGATTTCCAGCTCTGCCTCCCTAACCCTAACCAGAGGGAATGGCAGGGCCCGGCTGCGCATGCGTTTAAATATTTTCAGGGAGAGCTTATTTTTTTTGGGGGGGGGGTTGTGGTGGCTTATTTTAGCACATGTGCTCAAAAGCCCGATTGGGCTTATTATCAGGGGATGTCTTATTTTAGGGGAAACAGGTTAGAAAATAGGAGAGTTTCCTGAACGTTGTATAGAAAAACAAAGTGTTGGGAAACGTGTACAAAAATGTGGTCATATGACACTACACCATGGATTTTATGGGTTTAGGATTCACTGAAAAATTAGTTGGAATATGTTATTAAATTCCCATAATGATTGGAAAATGGGGCAAGATGGTACTGAACTTGTCAGCTGGAAAGCTTGACTGCCCGGGTTCGAGACCTCTGCATCATGTGACAGCATGAGCTCCCATTATATGCTGCAGCTCCTGCCAACCTAGCAGTTTGAAACCATGCAAATGTGAGGTGATAAATAGATACCACTTCAATGAGAAGACAACAGTGTTCTGTGTCCCTTGGTTATAGTCATGCTACAACTACGAAAGTGTTTTCGAACAGCTACTGGCTCCCTCGGCTAAGAAACAGAAATGAGCACTGCTCCCTAGAATCCGACATGACTGGACAGGGAAAATTTACCTTTTTTAATGATTGGAAATTTTTGCCATTGGTGGTTTAGAGTCATCTAGAGGGAAGAATAATTGAGAAGGATGGAGAAAGCAATCTTCCATATTATCCAAGCTGTGAAGATGGAGTAAGATTTCAGTGGTTGAACTGAGTAAATAGTCCAACACCTTATTCATTTCATCCTATCTACCAACTACTGTGGTTGAAAACCTGCAATTGGAGGGAGAGGGGTGGTTGTGCCAGATTTGTTATTCTGACTTCTGAATGTTCTCTTATTTCCCCCCTACATTTCTATTCCAGCTTCATACCAATCCAGCTATTCTTCCTCATCTGACTCCGATCAATCTATCTACACATCAGACAGTTCAAACCAAGTTGAATCTGAAAAGAGGCAAAAGATTGGTAAGTTTGTTTGATTCTGAAATTTTGGGAACAATGGGAACCAGGTTTTGAGGGTCAGGAAATGTTAGACCAAATGGTATATTTCTAGGAAAACAGATCGTTAAAACCATTAGGTATCAAGCCCTCTTGCAATCAAATAGATCCTTCATCTTTTTCTGCACCTGCTATAATTGTTACTACATATGGTAACTCAGTTCAGTCATGTGCATATTCCTTCTTAAAACGAATATGATTTACTTAAAAGTTTATGTAGAACTCCAGGTTTACAGGGCAGAATAGGCTCATCTATATCTGTTTTTCTCCAGGTAGAATAGGACAGCTTTTTTCTACTCTGGTATCCTAAGGTGTGTTGGAATTGGAATTTCAGAATTCTTTGCTAGCATATTTCAGAACATTTTCTAAAGTTGGAATCCCAAAACATATATAGTAGACACCAATTTGAATTTTACTGGATCATACCATCCCTTACCATCCTCAGCCAAATCACAATCTTCAGCCAAATCAAAAGCTGTTACCACCATCAGCCATGGTTTACTTTTTTTACTACAGTAGATCCCATGGATATGAGCATTCCATACCATAGACGTCTCCTGTTGATGTTCCATGGCAATTCTGTCCCATGCTAGAGCCTACATATTGCCATTTTGGTATGCAGCAGTAGTGGGTTGCTCCCAGTTTGGTCCGGTTCTTCCGAACCGGTAATAAAAGCGGTGGGAGGCTCCATCCACCCGTCTGGATGTCATCCTGGAATATCTGCGCATGCGCAGAAGCACATGGACAGAAGCGTGAGTGAAGCGAGCGTGCATGCACGCTCCCATTGCGAACTAGTAGTAAAGGTAAGTGGAACCCACCCCGGTGTACAACTCTTGATGCACGATCCTTCACAAATGTGCCTAATGTTATTTTAAACTGTTCCATTCAGAAAAAAATTATAGTGACATTTTGAAGTTCTTCTCAGCCCAGGGATTTTTTTTTCCTGTACCTACATCAGTAATGCAGTGTTGCCGATCACACTTTTTCTATATAGTTTGGATGTGGTTCATTATACATGAATATTCCATGATAATTCAGTTTATGATGAAATCATGAAGGTAGGATATCTGTGCAACTCTGCTTAAAAATGGAAAGATCAAATTTGATTCCAACATCCTTCACCAATCTACTATCCAATGATTTATTAATCTAAAAATTATAATATTAATATTGATAATCCAGGATAGAATCCACGATAGGGATGAAACCCTACTTGGGGATACCAGCATGGGAATACATAGATTAAAAGTGTTCTTAAGAAAGCTTAGAAATTAGAGTGTAAGTGCTTTGTATCCTTTTCTGGAAACTGATATACTTGTAAAATTAAAGGATTGATATATTTAAAAAATAACTTTTGAACATCTTGGGGAAAAGACAAATTAGAAAATTTATACATCATGAATTCTTTGTAAAAGAATTTGCCTTTTTCCTTACTGCTTATTCCCCCGAAATATACAATATTCTACCGAGGTACAAACAGTGGTAAAACAAGAAACGAATCATGATAAACCATAGAATAAATATGCTGTTCTGAACAAATAAGTGATGTTGCTTTTCTTTAGTTCTCTCTTTGTAGAAGTGGAGATAGAAAAATGGGATTCCTTCCCTTTCAAGCACTGAGCCATTGGCTAGGGTTAATGTGTGTTTATATGGGCTGTTTTAACCATTGTCTTCAAAGATGCCTCATTAAACTAGCTCACGCATCATATTATGCCCTATTATGCAGAAGCTAAAACCAAGCAAATCACACTATGGCTTAATATATAGTATGTACATCTAATCAGAGGCCTGATAAGTTGGCTTTAAGTTAGAGTTGTTTGTTTTTTATAAGAAAAGTTTTTATTGGTTAAAAATATACAATATTATAGTTTACAATATGTTGAATTTTCAATATCTTTATAAAAAAGATATTTAGGTTATTATTTTCTCTTTTTTAAATTCTCACACAACAGACGTTATTATGTTAAATCAAAACAAACAACCAGATTATATAAAAGCTATGTAAACAAAGAAAGCCAATAGCCAAAATATTATACAAAGTACAGTAAAAAGAAGGAGTAAAAAGAGATATCAAAAAAAAACATTAGATAATAGATTCCCCTCCTTTCTTCATTTCCTAGTTCTAGCTCTTAGAACCATGGCCTGGCCTCCCCCCTCCTCCCGGGCCGCCACAGCCCCGTCCGCCCCTGCTCCTTGTTCATCTAATACTTCCCCCTCTTCAGCTCATGTATCTTCTCCCTCTAGGAAGGACTTATGCTGCTCAAAAAAGGCCTTAGCCTCCGCTACGTTATTAATTTTCTTCCTACTGTCCTTCCAGAAAATCAAACCCTCCGGAATCAACCACCTAAAGCCTACTCCCTTAAGGTACAACTTGTTTGATAAAAAATAATATTTTCTCCTTAATTCTTGTACCTGTCTGGGAATCTGCTTTAGGATGGTGACCTCCTTGCCCCTGTACACCAGCGCCCCCAGTCTTTGTTTTCTCAATATCTCATCTCTCAGTTCCCTTCTTACAAATTTAATATGGACCTCTCTTGGGACACTATGTAAAATTGCAAATTGTGAGTTTACTCTATACACCAGATCCACATCCCTTCCAATAGACTCCAAATCTCAAGAAATTCACCCAACATTTTGACCATCACTTCTCTCAAATTTTCCTGGTCGAGTTGTTCCACGTTTTGAAACCTGAGAAAATAAGACATCTTATCCAATTGTAAAGTTAACATTGCATTTCCTCTCCCTTCTTCCACCTGCTGGAGTGCCCGTACCTCCCCCTCCAGACCCCCCATCATCTTCTTGTTTTGCTCTGCCAGCTGTTGAACATCATTTAAATCTTTTTTCGTAAGTGTCATTTCAGATTTAATTTCAGATAGTCCTTTTTGTAAATCATCCAATTTATCCAATTTCTGATCCAATTTTGCCAGTCTTTCCAAAAATTTTTCCATGTCAGCTGCTGTTGATTTGTGGCCCTTGGCCATCTTGCAATGATAGAAGATGAAAAATCCCAAAAAACAAGCCTCCAGGAAAGAAAGAGGGATTGACAGTCAGTGTAATTTTTCCAATATCCACCAGTGGGCGCTCACAGGAGCAACGAGTCCAGAGTGCAGAGTAGGTCAAACAGGAAGCTCGAGGTGGGTAATATCTTCAATCGTAAACAAAGAAGCAGGAAGTCGGACCGCCGCCATAGCTCTCCACCGGGAAGAGAGGCCACCAGACCTCTTTGACAAATTCTAATTCAGCCATCCTCAAGAAAAAGTCAACAAAGGAAGGGGTTTCTTTCCATTTCTTTCCCCCTACTTCTCAGCCACGGCCCCTTTCCAGCTACAAGGGGGGGGGGA
>WNWU01013525.1:2274283-2297532 GCA_012654045.1 Ptyas mucosa
CTCCTTGCAGTTAAAACTCCGTCATGCCACCTCAACTCTCTGGTCGACCAGCTCCCAGTCCGCTGTGTCTTGCAAGTAAGCGCTGGTCCCCTTAGGCGCTGTGGCGCCTCAGCGGCCCTAGAAAAGGCCGCCGATCGCCTCCCTCCCCCGCTGGAGCCTCGGGCGCGCCAGCATCGGCCTCCCAGCCCCTGGGTGTGAGGCAGGGGATCCCTGGCGAGCCGCCCTCAAACGGCAAATGCCCCAAAAATTAGGGTGTTTGGCCCAGGGGGCCTCCAGATGGGGGGGATCGGACACTGGGGCCAGAGCTAGCCCGATCAGTGTCCGTCGCCTCCGGGACTGGAACCGGAAGTCCTTAAGTTAGAGTTGTTGATTTGAATCTAATTTGCTTTGATATTCTTGGCCATGATATCTTGCTTTGCACTTTTCAGAAAAGTATTTTGTGGCCTGTTTTAGTTGAATCAATGTTAAAGTTCAGCACAAGAAAACACATGCATATAATTATTGATTAAGATGGGATTCATAATTACTTTTGTTATGTGTAAATATAGCCATTGTGATAGTCTTGAATTGTTGGATTTATTAACTTATTTTCATGGTTTTCTGAGCTTCATGTCTCTATACATTTTCTCTCCTTTTCAACAGTACTAAGCAACGTCATGGCATCAATCACTGCCCTCTTAAGCAGGTATATGTCAGGCCTGAGAGTTAAGAAATTGCAAGACTTGTTGCTGATAGAAGAAGGGATTGATCTTGAGAAGTTCAGCTTTGCCTTGGGACACAAAGACACATTGGAATTTTTGGAGCAACAGTTGCCTCAATTGATTTTGAACTACAGAGCGAACAGGCTTAATAGTGTTGTCATTGAACCTCACTCAGGTAATGTCTAGCCTAAGTAGATCCATCACTACTAGGTGATGGTTATTGGTTTCTCTATAATGTGTGTTTGGGGGGTGTTAGTCTTGCATGTACAACACACCTAGAGTATTTGGATTTGGAATGGGCTGCAAAAAGAAAAAAAATTGGTCTAATAAAGATGCTCGGCTACAGTCTAACCTGTAATCTTCCTTTAAGTATGGAACTGGCCAGTCACTTTCTCTGACTCCAAGCTACCTCTAAATTATGGAGCAAATAAGTAACATGTGTCAACATGAATTATAAAAAATAAAACAAGGTATAAAACTGTAAGTGGTTCTTAATTTACGACCATTCTTTTAATTCAGTGGTGAAATGTAAAATTTGTTACTACCGGTTCTGTGCTGTGGCTTGGTGGTGGTGGTGGGGTGTGTGTGTGTGTAATGTGACTGGGTGGACGTGGCCAACTTTTTTTTTTAAACTTTTAAAAGCATTTTTTCCCAGCTGAGTTGCCTGATCGTCGCAGGCTTTTTTTTTCTTTTAAAAGCATTTTTTCTACAACCTCTTCAGCTGAAGAGCTTGTAAAAAAATGCTTTTAAAAGCCTCTGACGATCAGGCAATTCAGCTGGGATTGTCAGAGCTTTTAAACCATTTTTTTTACAACATCTTTGGCTGAAGAGGTTGTAGAAAAAATGCTTTTAAAAGGTTCTGATACCAGCTGAGTCGCGTGATCAGCAGATTTTTTTTTTTTACTTTTAAAAGCATTTTTTTGGCCAAAGAGGTTGTAGAAAAAATGCTTTTAAAGGTAAAAAAAAAAAGCCTCTGATGTACATGCGGCTTAGCTGGGCATGGGGTGGAGGGGGGCAGCACAGGGATTTTTGCCACCGGTTCTCCGAACCACCTGCTGCCATCACTACCAGATCAGGCAATCTGGTCCAAACCGGGAGCATTTCACCTCTGTTTTAATCACAGTTTAAAGTTCAACTCATGCTGAAAAAAGTGACTTACAACTCATCCTTGAAGTTACAACCATCAATCCACCTCCTCGGTTTTGTGATCATAATTTAGGCACAACTGCCTTGCATTTGTGGTGGTTGCAGCATCCTGTAGTCACATAATGATGATTTGCAACCTTCCCAGATGGCTTCTGAGAAGCTACGCCAATGAAGGAAGCTGTGGATGTGCTTAACAATCATCTGATTGAGTATTACTATAGTTTGTTTAATACCTGCCATGATTCGCTTAAGAATTATAGAAAAAATTATTGAAAAATTGGGTCTGGTCACATAATGTCTCATTTAACAAGCACATTGCTTCGTGACTGAATTCTGGTTCTGGTTGTGATTGTAAATTGAAATTGTAAAATTCAAGAAATAATATCTTCCCTGCTTCCCATTTTTCTCTCCTCTCCATCCACTGGTAAAACAAAACTATCAGTTTTCTATCACATCAAAATGTTATAGTTACAGTGACCAGATAAGTCATCCCCGAAGGGAATTGCCTGCCATTTATCAATCTTGTTAGCAACTGTGCATTGGGGAAAGTTGCACAAATTTGGAAAAGGCCCATAATTTAGGACTAACTTTTGCTAGGGAGAATTGTATAGGGGAAAAGTAGGGTCATAATGTCTCCTTAGAAAATGGAAGATTTTCAGGAACATTGTATAGAAAAATAAAGTGTTGGGAAATATGCAATGGGCCATTAGAGCATGAATCTTCCGAGCAATGGGATTCACTGAATTATTTAGAATGTGTTATTACATTCCCATAGGGATTGGAAAATGGGGCATGATGGCTCAGCCATTAAAGATGCTGAGGTTATAGCTGGAAAACTGACAGCCCGGGTTTAAGACCTGAGTGCTACGTGACTGGATGAGTTCCAGTTATTTGCTCCAGCTCCTGCCAGCCTAACAGTTTGAAACCATGCAAATGCCAGTGAGATAGATACCACATAGGTGGGAAGGTAACAGTGTATTGTGTGCCTCTGTGTATTGCCATGCTGGCCACATGACTATGGAAGTATCTTTGTATAAATGCAGGCTCCCTCAGCTAAGAGACAGTGATGAGCATCGCCCCTAAAGTCAGACATGACTGGGGAAACCTTTACCTGTTTAATGATTGGAAATTCTGCCATTGGTGGTACACATTATCTGGAGGAAATAATACTTGAGAAGAATGGAGAAAGTGGTCTTCCGTCTTACTCAGATTGTGAAGATGGAGTGAGGTTTCTTTTGTTAAAATGAGTAAATGGCCCAACATATTATCCATCTAATCCTATCTACCAATCATCTCCTGCATTTTCATCCCCTTGTTTTGTTATATCTGCACTGGATGTAAATAAGTTTTGGAAAATATTGCCACTACTGTGTGCTTATACTTTTTTAACAGCTATCTACAACCTTTCTGTGTGAAAGTGCATTCTTGGATTCTATTCTGCTAATGAGAGTAAGCCTGTAATTGTTAGCATGTTTATTTTCCATATTGCTGTTTAAAAAAGACTAGCTTTTAGATCTATACATAAAGGTCAGTATTTGATTGCTTAAATTTCTCCTCTAATACATTTCAACGTTAACTTTACTTGTTTTTAAATGCTCCAGTTCCTCTTCTGGAATCCACAGGAACAGCTGACCCACAAAACTCTGCTCCCGGTAAACCTTTAAACTGCTTCCTCTGTACTATAAAGTAGAGATAGTTTTCAGCAAGACCTGCGCTAGCCTGTAATTGTTAGCATGTTTATTTTCTATATTGTTTTTTGTATACACATACGATGACAATAAAGTTATTACTATTATTACTATTAATTAACCTTTGAGATCTTTACAATAATAAAGATCACTACCTGATTGGTTCAATTTCTCCTCTCCCAATGTGTTATGATGTTATCTTTGTCCTTTCTTGGTTAGATGTGCCAATTCCTTTTCTGAAATCCATAGGACCAGTTGACCCACTAAACTCTGCACCAGGTAAACCTTTAATCTGATTCTCCATACAATATAAGGAAGGTAGAGATGGTTTTTAGTAAGAACTATGTTAAGCCAGGTAGAAACAACCTTTTTTGAACCAGTTTGGAATTTTGAGAACCTGCCATGAAACTGCCCTAGCAGTTTTGTCCATTGAAAAGTGATCCATGAAGAAGGGCAAACTGGTGAGATCTCTGTTCTCTTCCCACTTAGCATGGTCTTGATAATTCCCAGTCTAATTTATTGGTTTTGTTGGTTCTGCAGCTCATAAAGTACTGAGTGCAGCTGCACCCAATTTTTTTATTTCCTAAGAAAGTTTGTGTATGATTTTTAATAATGAATGTTTTGAAATAATTCCATTAAGAAAGACAGGGTTGCATTTGGCGCTTTGCAGCATATAAGGTTCCCTAGTATTTTTCCTCCTAATACAGCCAAATAAAGAAAGATAGGGCCCTGCATACTTATCCATAATTAATCTCTTTGGAAATAGTATTGATAGTCAATTTCAACCAATTTTTCAAGGCAATTTACAAAATCATATTACTGTAGCTTGGGAATCTGCCTGAAGTCTGCAGGGTTTTCTGGGAGCTGCAAGATAATGTTGCTTTTTCTGAGGCTTTGAGAGGTAACTCATAATGGAATATTTATTCTAGTAGAAGGGAGCCATTTAGTGTAGCAGTTAAAGGCACAAGAGTAGGATTATGGTTCTTCACCACATTTAGGCATAAAAGCCAGCTATGTGAGTTTGGGCCAGTCACTTTCTCTGTCCTAGGAACCGAGTTTTGGCAAGCCCCTTTTGAAATGTTGCAAAGCGACAGCATGGGCTTTTCCATATAGTCAACCAGGAATCAAGAGTGCTCAAAGAATCATAACAACAGACCTAGAGGGCATTTGGTATCCTGCCCCTGGAATGGTAAAACACTTGTGGCTTTTTTAGATATTGTTGGAGTATAGTCTCCATCACTCGCTGGGACTTTTAAATACAATAATGTATTTACTGCATAACTCATTGATCTATGTTATATCAATTAAAAATTCAATAGTTTGATATTTTGGGGAAACATACACTATAACATTACTTCAGGTTTGTAACAGGAATGTTTTTTTTACCTAACTTATTAATAAGGTCTCTGGTCAAAGTGCAAAAGTGATTGTTTGCTCATTAACAATAAGAAGGCGTACTGTCATTTTGTAATCTTTGTATTTGTTTAGCAAGAAAAACAGCTTTTTCTTGTGGACATTGGAAAGGTGAGGAATCTATTTTTGCACAGTTTTAGCTGACTTTTTTAGGGCAAAAATTACAAAGAAGCAAGCAGTGAAGAAATAGAATATATACACACACACACACTGATACACTCACGCACGCGCGCGCACACACACACACACACACAGGTTTTCCAGTGTAATTGAGAATTTGCAGTTGGAGGGCTTTTTTATTTTTTTGCCAGATTTGTTACTCTGACTTTTGAGTGTTCTCACTTTTCCCCTTTATGTTTCTAATATTCCAGCTCCCCTCAACTGCACTTTATATCATTCCGGCTATTCTTCCTCTTCTGACTCATATCAGTCTAGCTGCCCATCAAACTATTCAAACCAAGATGAATCTGAAAAGGGGCCTGGTAAGTTTATATCTGATTCCGAAATTTTAGGAACAACGGGAACCAGGCTTAGAAAAATCAGGATTTCTGTGAAAACAGACACTTAATACCATTATGAGAAGCCCTCTTACAATCAAATAGATCCTTCATCTTTTTCTGCAGCTGCTATAATTGTTACTGTATATAGTAGCTCTCAATTCAGTCGTGCATATTCCTTCTTATAATATGATTTTCCTTAAAAGAAAGTTTGAGTAGAACTTCATGTTTATACGGTAGAATAGGCTCATATAAATTTTCATCTGTTTTTTCCACCAAGTAGAGTAGAACAGCTTATTTTATTGTGGTATCTTAAGATGCATTGGAAGTAAAAATTCCAGAATTCTCTGCTAACATATTTCAGAGATTTCTGGGAGTTGTAGTTCCAAAACATACTGTATCTAGAAGTCATCAATTTGAATTTTGCTGAATCATACAAGCAGCCATCACTATCTTCAACTGTGTCACCATGTTAAGCCAAATCAACAGCCATTACCACCATCAGCCATAGTTCACCATTTTCTTTATTACATTAAAATCAATGGACATAATTATTCCATATATAGAATACAAGGTCTAAATGTTTTCTTCTGCTGATGTTCCATAGCAATTACGAGTTCTGTCCCATTGTAGAACCTACAAATTGCCATTTTGGTGTGCAGCTCTTGATAGGTGGCCCTTCATGAATCTGCTTAATCTTCTTTTAAAATTGATCTTAATTACCGTATTTTTCAGAATATAAGGCACACTGGAGTATAAGATGCAGCTTACTTTTGGGGAGGAAAATAGGGGAAAATAATCTGCCTACCAGGTATTAATCTGGCTAGCGTCCTTAGTCTGGTCAACTTCAGCACATTAGTTTGTTGGTTTTTTATCCCCTGCTTTGGGATAAAAAACAGCTTTTAAGGCACAGCTGAGAGGAAGCAGCAATGAGAAAAGCAAGCAAAGCACAGGGAGATTGCTTCACTCGGCTAGCGCATAGTTAGGGCTGAAAAAAAGCTAAAGAACAGCTGAGAGTAAGAGCAAAGCATGGAGATCACTTGCTGGTGCCTCGTTAGTGCCTTGTTAGGGCTGAAAAAAAGCTTCAAAAAAGCTATATTTGGAGTATAAGACACCCCCAAATTTTCAGCCTCTTTTGGGGGGGGGGGAGGTGTGTCTTATACTCTGAAAAATACGGTACTTCATTCAGAACAATTTATAGTAACATTGTGAAGCTGCTGCGTAGCCCTGTTTGTTTGTTTGTATATTTTTTTGCTATACTTAGATCCAGTGGTGGGATTCAGCCAGTTCGCACCACTTCGGGAGAACTGGTTGTTAACTTTCTGAGCAGTTTGGAAAACTGGTTGTTGGAAGAAATCATTAGGGCAGAGAACTGGTTGTTAAATTACTTGAATCCCACCACTGCTTAGATTCTTGTGATGCAGTTTTGCTGAGCACACTTTTTCTGTATAGTTTGGATGTGGTTATTGGTATATGAATATTCCAATATAATTCAGTTTATGAGAAAATCATGAAGCTGGATATCTGTGCAGCCCTGCTTGAAAATGGGAAGATCAACATTGATTTAAACAGCCTTCCACAATCTACTACCCATCAGTTTATTAATCTAAAATTCTAATATTACTGTTGATAATGCATGATAGGATCCATGTTAGGGATCGAACCCTATTGGAGGATACCAGAATGGAAATAAGTAGATTAAAAGTGATTTTAATGAAGATTAGAAATTAGATTATAATTCCTTGGTATCCTTTTCTGGAAGCTGGCAAACTTGTAAAATTAAAGGATTGATATATTTTAAAAATAACTTTTGAATGTCTTGGAAAAAAGACAAATTAGAAAATTTATATATCATGAATTCTTTGTAAAGGAAATTGCCTTTTTCCTTATTGCTTATTTCCCCGAAATGTAGAACAATCTGCTCAGGTACAAACAGTGCTAAAACAAGAAACCAGGCATGATAAACCACAGAATAAATAAGCTGTTCTGAACAAATAAGTGATACTATTCTTTTTTAGTTCTCTGTAGAGGTAGACATAGAAATGGGATTCATTCACTTTCAAGCATCAGCTATTGGTTATGGTTTATGTGTGTTTATATAGGTTGTTTTAACCATTGTCTTCAAACATGCTTGATGAACTAGTTCACATATCATATTGTGTCTTATGCTGAGCTAAAACCAAGCAAATCGCACTATCACTTAATATAGTATGTACATCTAATGACAGGCCTAGCAAGTTGGTTTTTACAAGTTGTTGATTTGAATCTAATTTGCTTTGGTATTCTTGGCCATAATACCTTGTTTTGCACTTTTCAGAAAAGTATTTCATGGCCTGTTTAGTTGAATCAAGTTCAGCATAAGCAAGCAGATGCATATAATTATTGATTAAGACAGGATTAATAAGTAATTTTTTAATGTGTGAATATATGATATTGTATTCATGGATTGGTTTGATGTATTACTGTATTTTTCGGAGTATAAGACCCACCTTAGTTTTGGGGGAGGAAAAAAAGGGCGAAATATTCTGCCTCTGCCTACTAGCATCCATCCATATTCATCTGGCTAGCATCCTTGCAGCAAACAACAAACACCCTTGTCAGCTTCAGCACATTATTGCAGCCTGATTCAGCATGAGCAGCTGATTGGCGGGTGGATCAGCCTCCCGGAATACCCCCAATCAGCTGTTCCAGGCTGCAAGGATTGCCACAGACCATCTCCGCCTCGTGTTTCTGGACAGTTCCAAATGGCAGGGATCAGTGGCCTCCTCACTGCCACTTGGACTTGATAACGAGCAGCCTACGCACATTTAAGTGGAGTGGGGGGATGGGGTGGTGGTGGATGATTTTCATGGGGGCAGAAGAGGGACTTGGCACCAAAGGCTCCACTCCTGAAATGCCCCTGTCTTCCTACCTATAGCCATAGGCTTTGAAAGCCTGGCTTTCTCACAACAAGGTCCAATAGAGACGCAGTATTTCAGTCATCTTGTAAACTGGAAACGTGATGCTCAATATAATACAATATAATTTATTATTAGAGTCTTAGACCAAAACAAACAAAAGTACTAAGTATTTATACACTTAAGAATTCTAGTATGAAATAATAAATAACAACTAAAATCTATAATAAAACATGGTGTGAATATACAATAGTTGCAATCCCTAAACTGCATGGCCCATTGTAGATTCATCGCTAAAAGGGAAATGATTAAGCAGTGCAAAGGATTAGCCACTCCACCATCGCTATGGTGAAAAAGACACATATTTGATGCATCAAGAATGATGCCCGTTTTTGGGAATCCCTGTCGCCTGGAACCGCCTGAAAACAGCCATGCCAGGCAATGGGGATTGTCAAAAACAAGCATTGCATTTTTGGTCTGCGCATGCTGGGAGATTGGTGGCGGCAACGGTTAGGGTTTTGCTTGAAACAGCTCGAAAACTGCCGTTCCAGGTGACAGGGATTCCCAAAAACTAGCATCGCGTTTTCGGTCTCTGCAGGTTGGGAAATCTGCGGTGGTGGCAGCAGTTAGGGTGCTGCTTGGAACCGGCCGAAAACCGCCACTGCTGCATTTTCAGGAGGATGCGAAGCTATGTGAATCAGACTCCAACCAAGGCAGCAAAGGTGCAGGGGCTTGCTGGGAAGCCCGGCACTGTGTTTACGAGATGGTAGCGTCCAGGAGGACTGAAGTTCTGCGTCTCTATCAGGCCTTGTTGCAAGAAAGCCAGGCTTTCAAAGCCTACGGCTATAGGTAGGAGGACAGGGATGTCTCGGGAGTGGAGCCTTGGGTGCCAAGTCCTTCTTCTGCCCCCATGAAAATCAACCCCCACCCCACCTACTCCAGTTAAATGGAGGGTGATAGGGTTGTTTTAAATGGATAAAAAGATCTGGGCTGCTCCTTATCAAAATCCAAGTGGTAGTGAGGATACCACTGATCCCTGCTGCCTGGAACAGCCCGAAAACGTGACGCATGGAGGCCAAAAATGTCCGAAGGGTGGGGGCCACTGAGTGGGCGGGGCTACCTTTGGAGTATAAGACGCACCCAAATTTTGAGCCTCTCTTAGGGGGGGAAAAGTGTGTCATACTCCGAAAAATACGGTAGTTTTTTCTCCATGGCTTTTCTGAACTTTATGCCTGCCTATATATTTTCCCTCCTTTTCAACAGTACTAAGCAATGTCATGGCTTTGGTCACTGACCTCTTAAGTAATTATAAGAAGGGCCTGAAAATTTGGAAATTGCAAGATTTTTTGCTGACAGATGAAGGGCTTGATCTCGAGAAGTTCAGCATTGCCCAGGGCTACAAAGACACAGTGGAATTTTTAGAGCAAAAGATGCCTCAACTGACGTTGAACTACCAAGCTATCAGGCTTAATACTGTTGTCATTGAACCTCACTCAGGTAATGCCTCGCTTGGATAGATCCATCACTTTGGGTGATGGTTATTGTCATCCATAATGTGAGGGGTGAGTCTTGCATGTACATATAGAGTATTGGGATTCGGAGTAAACTAAAATAAGAAAAAAGTTCAGCCTATTAAATGTGCTGGGCTAAATCTAAATTCTAATCCTCCTTCAAGTATGGAAATTGCCCAGTCACTTTCTCTAGTCCAATCTAGCTCACAATGTTGTCATGGAATAAGTAGGTAACCTTATGTGTGCCAAAGTGAGTTTAAAAACATAAAAGCAAGGAATAAATTGCAAGTGGTCCTTAATTTATGACCATTATTTTAATCACAATTTAAAGTTCAACTCGTGCTGAAAAAAGTGACTTATAGCTCATCCCTGAAGCTTTAATAGTCATACTACCTTCTCAGTTATGTGATCAAATTTTGGGCACATATCAACAACTGGTCTCATAAAGACTGACTTAATGACCACATTACTTAGTAGCTGAATTGTGATTGTAAATTGAGGATCATCTGTAAAATCCAATAAATAATATCTTTCCTGCTTCTCACTTTTTTCCCTCTCCATCCAGTGGTAAAAGAAAGCTATTACAGTTTTTTATCACATCAAAATGTTATAGCTATAGTGACCAACAAGTCATCCCTGAACATCCCCTGAAATCACCTGCCATTTATCAATCTTGTTAGCAAGTGTGCATTGGGAAAAGTTGCACAGATTTGGAAAAGGCCTGATAAATTAGGGCGGTCTTTCGTTAGGGAGAATTTTATGGGGGAAGTACAGTACTTTCCCCCATAAGACTTTCATGAAAGTTGTAGAGAAAAATACAGGTGGTGTTGGGAAAAATGTATACAAAATTCATGTAACTCCATTGCATGGATTTTCTGAGCTTTAGATTCACTGAAAAATTGAAATGTGTTTTTAAATCCCAATAATGATTGCAAATTCTCCCATTGGTGATACACATTTATCCTGCTCCTGGAATGGTAAACCACCCTTGAGATATTGTTGGAATATAGTCTTCAGCATCCCTTGCTGGACTTGAAATCCAATAATGGGCCTCAAGTTACTTCCTGGTCTATGTTATATCAAATGTAAACAATAGTTTGGTTTTGGAGTGGACATACACTCAGAATTTAATTGTTTATATTCTATTTATAGAAATTTTTTTGTAATGAGAAAATTTTTCAAATTAACTGTTATTAATAAGCCTCTGGTCAAAGGGCAAGAGTTGTTCTTTACTCATTAACAACAAGAGCACACTGCCATGTAATCTTCATATTTGCTGAGCTAGAAAAACAGCTTTTTCTTGTGGATATTAGAATGGAGAGGGATTAGTTAGACTTTTGCACAATTTCAGTTGACCTTTATAAAAAGGGGGGGGGGGGGGATAGAAAGAAGGCAAACAATGAAGAAATAGAACAAACATTTTTCAAAAGACTCCAAATGTAAACATTTTAGTGGCTTATATGTGTTTCCTTGTTTGAATTTACATTTATTGTGGAGAAGTTAAAATCCAAAGCTGCTTCATCTCACTATGGTCTAAATTGTCCAAGTTTAGGCAGAGCTGTTTTCATATCCTACATTGTGAAGGTGGGTCTTGATTTTAAGATCTTCTGCAGGCTGATTTTATGCATTGGAGCTGGAGGGGTAGTAATGTAGGTTACAGGCAATCCTCGTTTTACAGTTATTTCTTTAATGACTTTGAAGTTACAGTGGCCTAGGAAATTCTGGTTTATGAGCTGTACTCATACTTGTGACCATAGAACCACCCCCTCAGTGACATGATTGCAGTTCAAGCGCTTGGCAATTGGCTCGCATTTACATTTACCATTTGCATTTTTTTTCCAGTTTCCAACCAAAATACCACCATTGGGAAGCTAGATTTATTCCGTGATCATGTGGTTCGTTTTACAACTTTAGTGATTTGCTTAACAACTGCTATGACAATTATTAAGCCTGACTCTTCAGTGAGTTATGATGGAAATTCTGGCTCCAGCTATGATTAAATGTTGCAGACTACTTGCATAGCCCCAAATAACCATGAAATACCATAATCCAAATAATGGTGAAACATGTTCTCTTGAGGTATTGTTGGATTGTAGCCTCCGTTAACAATAACTAACCATCATGGTTGGAGATGTTGGGAAATTAAATTGAATAAAGAGAGGGGATTCATAACTCCCTCAGCCTTTCCTTTTGGTTCAAATTATTTCCACTTAACAGTGGAAATTTATTTTGTTTGTTCTTTATTTGTTATCTGTTTAGTTTTCTTGGGGCATTTAATTTTTTTTTTAAATTTGATTTTTCAGTAATTTTGCTTAAGTGGATCCTACATATTTTCAATCACTCACTACAATTTTGAGGCCAAATGTAAAAGTTTAGATGGATCATTAAAAGCACATCCAACCTGCCTGTGTAATGAACTCTACCTTCTATTTCATATGTTATCACCATGAGAAGTAAAGTAGTGATCTCCATTTCTACATGTAACCTTTAGTAACTGTTTGAAATTACAACAGACCCACTCAGAGCTACTTACAATCTGGTTTCAAAGTTATGCTCATTTGCCCTTAATGACCAGTGGGGGGATACTGCATTGCCCTTCACCTATTTCCTGCATCCATTCTGCCCCTCAGAGTTCTTGGTTCTGGTTTCCCTCCCCACATGGGTCCCTGCAGGCTCTGGTCTTGCCCTCAGGGACTTGCAGGATTTGGTCTGCTCCTCAGTCAGTTCCAAAAGCCAGCAGTATCCAACTTATTTTTCTCTTTTTTACAGCTTCTGAGGGAGGTGCCAAGTAGATGCAAGGCTCAATTTTCTTATAGACTACCTGCCATTCTGCAAGCAGGTGTTATTCTCGCAATCCTCTGGAAGCCTCTATTTTTAGGGGGGTTCTGTTTCAAAGATGGTTCCATCCTTAAAACAGGCCTTCTTAAAAATTGAGCCTCTTTAAAAAACAGAGACTTCCAAAGGATTGTGAAAATAGCATCTGCTTGCATATTGGCACAAGGAAGCCTCTATGAAAGTTGAGCTTTGCATTGGTTGAGTCCTGTAAGCACCTTGGGGGCAGGTATATGTGTCAGGCCCAAGGTCTGCAAGCTGAAGCAAGTTCCCACGTACCAGTAGACTCTGCAGCCACCTGACTTTCTCCTGGGTGGCAAGCAGGCCCAAGGTCTGCAGAGACCCTGAGAGTCAGGAAACAGAGCATGTGGTGCCTTGAAATGCGGGAGGCCTTGGAAGACCCAGTGCAGGCAAGCCAGAGCCTGGACTAGGCCTCTCTTATCCGTGAGGCACCTTATATGGGAGAGCAGAATGTGAATCATTAAACAAGGAAATTATGTGGGCACCTTGCTTAATGACCATCATGACTTGCATTGCAGTCATGGTAATGACTCCATTATTGACATAATTTGAGAACCACCTGCACTGTAACTCTGAAGCTTACAGTTTAATCCCTTAAGAAGGAGATGCACAAATAATTCTGTAGAACATGTTTGGGTTGTCTTGATCTCAAGTTGCTGCTAACTACCTTGCCATAACTTTTTTGGAAAAGTAGCTCATTGTCTCTTGTTCTCCCTCTTAAGAGAATTAAAATAACAGATGTACTAATATGCTACATGTCCTCCTTCGGTTGTTTCTGCAATAATGGTGCACTATTTCTTTCCTAGATTTAGAAGACATCTCTGAACCTGTTTCCGCAATCAGTGATCTGTCTGCAAATGTCTCTCAATATCAAAACGTATCTGCTTCAGTTGCTGTTGTCCGTCCTGAAGTAAACAACTTGTTTCACACCAACCAGTCTGGTCCATCTACCATGTCCTCAAACTTACCTTTGTTTCATGAGCCCCACAATACTTTATCAGTCAAAGCCAAGAGTTCCTCTCTTTTTTCTTCTGTTGTTCAGTCACAGCAGCCAAACCCATGCCAGCCCAGTACAAAATCAGTCACCAAACAGACAGCCGACAATTCACACGTGGCCACATTCCAACCCTCAATTGTTCAGGATGAACTGAAGCAACAGGTAGCCCAGATTCTGGCCAGGCATCCAAATGGGATGTCTCTATTCCAGTTCCGAATTGCCTATAGTGCTACCTTTAAACAACATTTTCCGGTGGGAAATGCTGCTTCTACAAAGCAACGTCTTCTCGAGATGCCGGACATTGTTTATCTGAAGGGTCATGGGGTTCAGGCATTGCTGATGCCCGCATCTCCTGATGTGTCACCTGCAAAACCAGGTATGGCTATTACGGAATTTCCTTAGTTTCCTAATTTGACATTTCTTCTGCATTGTGTTTTTGAAACAGAAAAATAGCTTGACTGCCCAAGATTCTCCTTCCACTCTTTTCCACAAACCACATGACCAAATTAAAACAAAATTAGAGCTTTTATTCCAACTACAAATGTATGAAATGCTTCACAAGCAAGAAAACTTCATGTTCATCAGGCACAAGGAGTACACATCTTAAATGAGTAGAATAAGAAGAACTAAATAAGGTGGTTGCTTCTGCCTGTGTTGTCTATTTTTAGACTGAAGCTGGTACCACCACCATTTCAGGGAAGTATCCCCACTCTTCTGTAAAAGAGACAAAGCTAAGGACAAAGAATTTGGGAGAATAGAGATTGGTTGGTTGGGGGGTGGAATACAAAAATAGACATATTCTATGTTTTGGTGTTTGGATCTAGGAAGGTGAGACAAAAAGGAAAATGCAAGACTGTAGAACTTTCCCCCTCATTCAAATGCTTATTTAACTAATTTTAAGGCAAAATCAGTATATGGTAATTGAGCCCTTGGAACTTCTATGGACCATCATTGCTGAAAACTACTAGCAGTTTCCTGACATCTTGCAATGGAAACGTGAGTTTATTTTGCAAACCCTAAAATCAGGCACATGACAAAAAGTTCCTAAAGTTTTCCTCCACCCAGCCCATATATTTATATATGTGATGCAATCTATCTTACCTTAATATGTTGGGTTTTGTTATAGACAATGTGAAGGCCAATAAAGTGCCAACAAAAGCAATGCAAGGACGAGCATAATTATTAAATGCTCAGAGACCTGATAAAATTCGCTCAGTACAGTTTTATCACAAGTTACACTATTTTTACAACCTCTTTCCCAGATGAGTATGAAGCCTGACGTTATTGGCCAAAATCCTATAAGGTGGTCTGCTCTCTGGCCTTCCGTGGTACTCACTACTTTTATTTACGCACCTTTCAGATAAATTTATATTTTGTTTCTCACCAGGTCAGCCTGTCTCTTCCAAAGTTGAGAACGTTGCAGTGGTATCTAGCCTTGAATTGGTCCATCCTGTACCTGGGATTAAACCACCTGTACAAAGCTGTTATTCTCATTCTGTTTGGACATCACCTTTAGACACTCCTGAAAATCCAGGAAGCAAGGACTGCTGCATCTCTAAGGACCTATCCCTAACTATGTTTCTGGCCCCATGCCAAGAACAAGAGAAACCCAGAACAAGCTTGCCAGGCTTTTCGGATCAACTTTCAAAAGTAGAAGACATTCCAATGCCCCCTGGTTGTTCTTTGCCTATGGATGAATCACTGATAGTTCCACAGCCTTTCCTGGTGCCTGCTACTCCCAGGGCTTCCATGATTCCTATACCTACGCCCCATCATTCCTTCTTGCAATATTATCAATCCATCAGAGCACTAGAAAATAAGGGGAATAAGCCATTCACTGAACTTCACACCCAGAATATCCCAGGTTCCATTAAAATTATGCAAACGAACACATCTCATTTGAATGGTCTTGGTGCAAAGCTAAGAGAGATCCCCTTCATTCCAGATTGCTCTGCAGCTTTAGCTACACATTCTCAATGCACAGTATGCAGTGAGAATTTGCAGCCAGGTATTCTTAAATCCAGATTTACATCTTCCACTAACTCAAATATTTCTGTTCCATCAGTTGACTTGACATCTGTTCCCCCAGTTTTAGTAAAACCTTCTGAAATTTACTCTCCAAGGAGTACATCACCGAGCTTCAATAGTATTCAGCCTATGCTTCCAGTACAACCACCACCTCCCATCCTAAATACAGAACAAAGGGATTATAATTGTACTGTTGCAGAATTTGATTCTTTTTCTGAAGTACAGATACAATCCAGAGCTTCCCAGCATTTCTTGAGTCCTGACTCCTCTGCAAAGATGAATTCTGTTTCTTCATTGCCTAGAAATTCTGCAAGCTTCTTTCCATCCAGATCCCAAAGAGATCACCAATTACAACAGCCTACCCGTACAAGACCAGATGATCTGCAGTCTATTTCTGTTTCTTTAGCAGATAAAGCCTCTTTGGATAGCATGTCTCCTGCAGCCATGTATCAGAGAAAACCCACATATGCGAATTCTGTTGAAACCAGCTCAACCACAGAATCATTCATTGCCTGTTCTGTCAGTGGATCCTTTCACACTTCATCTGTGATCGCCAATAATTCGAGGGCTTCATCATCTCTATCCTCAAGGACAAGGGCAGTAAATTCAGCTTCTTCTCCATTAGACTTTACTGCCAACTCATATGATCAAATTGCCTATGATTCTGCTAAGATCACCAGTAATTCCAGTCCTTTGTTTTCTGAGACTCAGGTTTCCGCTCAGCAAAGAGAGTATGCCAGGATATCTGCTACTGTAATCTCAAACACAGAAACAACAAGCTCCACTTCTTTGTTGCCAGAATCCACCAGTTCACACCACCAGTTTGCATATGCTTCCAGCAGGATCACCACTAATTCCAGTGCCCTATCTTCTGGGACTTATACTTTCACACATCAGAGCCAGAAAACACAGGCAAGCGAGACTAGAATTGCCTCGAGTACAAAAAAGGCGGACTCCTTTTCTCCTTCTTTAGATTCTATCACCAGCTTACCTTGCCAGCATGTCTATGCTTCTTCCGAGGCTACCAGTACTTCTAGTGTTTTGTCAAAGTCCACTGCCCGTCATACTCCAAATGCTGATTTCAAAATTAATTTAAATCATGATCCTCCTAGTCAGAATAATCTCACATCCCCATTGTCTAAACAAGAGGATCAGTCTGCCTTTCTGCAAAAAAAGCAGGTGCCTGTTAAACCTATTTCCAAACACTATAATGGATGTCTCATCCTATAATAGGTTAGCCTTCAAATGGTCCATGTGAAGATATTTGCATATGGATACTTCTTTTCAGGGATAGATGAAGAATAGCCTCTTCAATATGCTGCCCAAGGGTATTCAGAGACCATCCTTGTCTAAACCAACCAATGACCACTTACCTATCAACTATCAAATTCAGAGATTGAATGTTAAGAATACTGTAATTAAATTGTTTCAGCCATAAAAAGAACAGTCACTAGATTACACACAGTGAAATAGCTACCTCAAATGGCACATAGCATTGAGCTGAAGTACAGTAATAGAGGAAAGAATGATGGGTGCTCTTACAGCCATTCCAGTGCTCTCTAGCTGATTTGCTGGTTTTTTATGTGATGGAAGACACCATCAACAACATTGAGCCAAGGTCAGCTGATTAACTCATTTTCTGAATGGGAAGCAGAAGCTGTGATTTCTCCCCCCCCCCCTTTCAGGTGGGTGTACATCCTGGGTTGTCTTGCCCAAAATATCACTGTGAGATCTTCCTTTTAGTTCTACTAACTAGAGGTCTTTTTTAAAAAAAAAGACAAGGTGGAATTGTAATTGTCCAGGGTGGTCAGATTCTGTGCTGGAAGCAGCTTGGTTTGCTGTTGTGCAAGCATATAATTGCATATAATTACTTTATACTAATGTTCTGTTCCGAAATCATGGGCACAAACTGATTCTTGAACCTTCAGCCTTCTGTCTCAATCATTTGAAATGTTTGTATACAACACATTTGAAATGTTAGTTCTGAACCAATTGATTCAACAACATCTTTAAAAAAGTCAGATTTGTGGGTTGTTGAATGTGTTGCCTTCCGTATCTCATAATGTCCGGGAGCATAATGGTTGAAGATTGTGCATTCTGTATTTTCCTCTGGAAGTTTTGCTGAATCGTCTCACAAGTTGTGTTTTGATAGATATGCAAATGAATGCAGTTAGATTAGAATGTGTTGCTTTCTGGTCTCCTACTTCTCCACGTAGGCTGGGTGTTTGCTTGCTCACTTCCCAATTTCCCAGGACTCTTCCCTTTTACCCCTTCAGCTGTCATTGATATCCCAGTGCTGCATATGTCACTGTCTGACTTGTCCTTCAATTTTCCCAGTACCCTCCCCTTAGCCTCCTACCCTTTTTTGCCTAGTCTTCTCTTTCTCCTTTCAATGAGAGCAGATTTACTTTAAATCCTTTCTCTAAACCTGCTTCTGGCTTACCACCAACCTTCTCTAGTTTGCAACTGCCTTTTTTCCACATGCCTATAGAGAAAAAAGTTAACCTCTTAAGGGTAGTCATTACTGAAGAACAAGAGACTCTATCCAATCAACTCTAATTCAAGGCATGTGTGAATTTTTTGTAGACAAATATTCCATCTCCAGTTTAATTGCTGTTTAGGAAATTAATACTTTATGTATTTTTTTGGTTTGTATGGATCTCTTGACTTATATTTTTGTGTCAAATAAAATATTTAGCAGAGAATAAATTACGTTTGACATGTTTTAATTTCACATGTTTATTTTATGTAAATGGGTGTGGGCAAAAGTCTATAGGAATTGCTCAAAGAGTTAAGAATTTTATCAGTATCGTCCTCTTCTCCCAAAAATATGTGCGTATCATCTATATTATAGAGAAAGCCAGTTTAGTGTAGTGGTTGAAGTGCTGGCCTAGAAACCAAGAGACTGAGTTCTAGGCCTCCCTAAGGCATGAAAGCTGGATGACTTTTAGCCAGTCAGTTTTCAGTCCAACTCATCTCTCAGGGCTATTATGGGGAAAATAGAAGGCTGGAGTATGCAGAGTGTTTACTATCATGAGTTATGGGATAAAAAATGACATATTTGTAAACGTAATAATATTGTACAGTAATTTGTGGTAGAAAAATGAGAGCTTTTAAGACTGGATTACACATCTGAACCCCTGAAAGGATTGGGAACTAATTTGGTTGATATGCCTTTCAGAATGATGCAACTAGCTGACTTATTGCTGATTTTTGAGAAGCCTGGCTGATCATCATCTTGATTTTTAAAATTAAGAGTTGCTCTGAGAGGAAGTTTAGTTTAATAATTAAAGGCATCAAAATAGAAGCTGGAAGACCACATTTTCCTTCTGTCTTAGACACAAAGCCAGCTTGATAACTTTGAGCCAATCACTCACTCTCAACCCTAGGAAGTATGCAATGGCAGGCAATCTTCCCAAGAAAAATGTGACAACTAGTTGGTGTAGTCACCAGGAGTCCGCATTGACTCAAAAAACCAACTCCTCCCCCCTCCTATAACATTGTCTTTCCACTTCCTTGTAGTTGATTATTTTTTTATCAAACTTTAAGCACATGTGAAAGCCTATTCCATGTATCCTGAAGGTTACTAAGGTTGATCCATTTGTTAGATTTAATCCAATTCCATTGGGAATAAGGTAGGTAGGAAGGGAGATTCATCTGAATCTGTGTTATAGGATGGTATACATGTATGAAATGTAAATAAATTGGCCTATACATAGATTCCCATTAAACTATTCACTCCATGCCCATTTAGTTTGAACAGTCATCTGCTTTTGCAAGTGATCTCTGGGAGAGAAAATCGATTGCTCATGACTTGTTCTATGATAGTGATGGCAAGAAAGGAAACTTACACCTCACTTGCTTGTCATTATGCACTATGGCTTTTCCAAGCATGGGGGATCTAAAATATATTTGCTTGAATTGCATCATCTGCAACCTGATAAAATTGATTGTCTCAAGTCTCCAACCAACCTTTGTTTCATTTCCAAATCACATTTCCCCCCTCTAATGTCTCATAATAGTAAATGGGTTACGTGAAACCTTTATTAGGAGTTTTGCTATCATATGCTTCACAAGAGAGACAAGCCATGATGGGAGATACTCTCAAGGGAGATGCTATTGGTCTGGGATCACAATGACCTGCTTTAATTTAAGACAGACAACATCTACTGGAGATCAATATTAGTCTGTCAATCTCAAGAATTTCAGTTTTAACGTTTCTCATCTCCAACAGGAAATGTCAGAAAATCAACGAAACTTGCTTTCCAGGGAGACTGTTGATTTATATTTAAGTGATTGTCCACTAGGACTCCAAGGTCCCTGTCACAATTGCTGGCATTAAGCCAGGTTTCACCTATATAGTTGGTTTTTCTTGTCTAAGTGTAAAACCTTTTATCGATATTGAATTTCATTTTGTTACATAGGGTGCAATGTTCCAGTCTGTTATGATCTTTTTGGATCTTGAGCGTGTCTTCTGGGGTGTTGGCTATTCCTGCCAGCTTAATGTTGTCTGCAAATTTGATGAGTTTCCTTTCTATTCCCTCACCTAGATCGTTTATGAAGATGTTGAAGATATTGAAGAGTATTGGACCCCAAACTGCTTCATGGGTGGGGGGGGGAGCATTTGGGATACCCAGTGCCCCCCCCCCTGTAGATGTAGTTTCATTGAGGGCTACATATTGAGTACAATTCATCAGCCAGTTAAATCATACTGAACATGTAGTCCTGAATGGAACTACAACCTACATGGAAGTAAGTAAGCAGTCAGGTGATCCAAGGTTTCATTGAACAATGTATTGTTTCCTTACTCTGGTGTTCTCCTTTAATCTCAGATCAATGGCTAGACCAGGGGTGTCAAACTCGTTTTCATTGAGGGCTGCATCAGGGTTGTGTTGGACCTCGGAGGGGGGGGCGGTGTGGACATGGCCAGGATGGGCGTGGCCAGCTCGACATCACTCGTGTCGGGGGACCCTGTGGTGGCCCAAGCACTCTGCCAGTAAAAATGGGCTCCTGAGCTCCATTTCTAGCTGCGACAGCCTCCTGCAACCCTCCGTCAGTGAAAACCGAGCTCGGGAAGGGGGGGAGGATTCCCACAGCCCTCCTGAGCTCCTTTTTCACTGGCAGAGACACCGCAGGCCAGTCTGCTGTTTCCAGGGTGGCCCCATGGGCCAGATTTAAGCACCCCATCGGCTGCTTCTGGCCCCCAGGCCTCCAGTTTGGCACCCCTGGGCTAAACTGATTGGGGCTGCTGGAAGGGGAGATGGCTCTAAAATTTTCACAAAATGGATTAAGGTTTATTGGTGTCCCTCCTTGGCCAATGTCTATCACATCATTCTTTTCTTACTCTGTTTCTCCACGTTACTTTCCAGCTTCTATGATATTTTCTCCCTATAGCAAAACTATGCTTCCAATTATCTTGGATTTTAGTCTCCTATTTGGCCTCCATTTGAAGCATAGATCTAAAGCCATTCCGTGTTTTTGGATCAACATTAAGAATAGTACAGGTACCAGAAGCAGTACTAAGTACTATCTGTGCTTAGTACCAGAGAGGGAAATTTAGATTAAATTGGCGATATTTTAACAGTTGTTTCTTATGAAGTCAGAGTTGTTACCAATGTTCTCAGTTATTGCATTTATTTCAGTTGTAAATTGTGGAAGTTCTTCGTTTGGTTCCCTACAGAATTCATTAGACAGGCAGCTTCTGTTATAAACTCAGAAACTTTGTCTACTATTAGGGAGGAAACCTTTGGAGACAAGAATTTCAAGGAACGGTAATGAGTGTTTTAATTTTTCAGTGACACAATAGCTATCACACCAAGATAATTACCAGCTTATGGTCAAAATAAATGGTTTCTCATTGATTTCATTTGTATTGTTTTTTTTTGGGGGGGGGGGATGTTCAGTCTTCAGCCAGTAAATTTGTTACTCAGGAATTAAATCCTTGTTAAAACTGAGCTTGATTCTGCTTTAATGAATAGCACTGATATTCTGTACTGTGATAGTGCAATTCTCAAAGTGCTTTTTCTGGATCATTCTTGAAATATGAACAGCTGTCACAGACACCTGCCTGAAGGAATTATAGTACATAGTAGCATTCCAAATGAGAGCAGCATGGCTACAACCCTATGCTTAATTTATTGGAACAAGTTTTATTTCTTTGCCGTGTTCTATAAATCATATGAACATTTCTGAAAGTTGAGCTGAATAGCCAGCTCAAATACAGCTCAAACCTTTTAAACAGTAGCCTTGTTAGAGGCTGGTAGCCTTATTGGAGGCCTGTGCTTCACACACTTGCAGTTCAGCAGTAATGCTAGCTGTAACTTTGCTAATCTTGCCACCTAGTGTAATAATTTGAAACTACAAGTATGAAGCACAGGCTTCTGCAAAGGGAAGATTCAATAGTAATGCCAGTTGATATCCGAGTCCAGTCTCTCCCAAATGAATCTGTCTCAGTGGTGAAATCTAAAATTTGTTACTACTGGTTCTGTGGGCATGGCTTTGTGAGGCGGGGGGTGGGGTGGGCTAATGTGACTGGGTGGGCATGGCCAATTTTTTTTTTTACTTTTAAAACCATTTTTTCTACAATCTCTTTGGCAAAGAGGTTGTACCGTATATACTTGAGTATAAGCCAACCCGAATATAAGCCGAGGCCCCCAATTTTACCACAAAAACTGGGAAAACTCATTGACTCGAGTATAAGCCAGGGGTGGGAAATGCAGCGGCTACTGGTAAATTTCAAAATAAAAAAAGACTGGTCAAAAGTGCGAGGACCTGTCAGAAATCACTTTTTTCAGCCCTCTGTGTAGTCCTTTTGTGCATATGGACTACTCAGAGGGCTGGAAAAGTAATTTTTGACTGGTCCTTGCACTTGTGACCAGTCCTCGAACTTACGACTGTCCTCACGTTTTACGTTTTTGCCCTATCTTATCACCATTTCTCTCTCCCCCTCTCTCTTTCTCCCCCTCTTTCTCTCTCTTTCCCCCACTCTCTCGCTCATTCTCTTTCTCCCCCCTTCTCTCTCTGTCCCCCACTCTCTCTCATTCTCTCTCCCCCTCTTTCTCTGTCGCTCTCCCTCTCTCTCTTTCATTCTCTTTCATTCTTTGTCTCTTTCTGTGTCTCAGCCTTCGCCACCCCTGATTTCAAGCCCCATAATGCTCAGCCTGCCTAAAGAATGACGCCCTCTGTAGATTCACCCGCCCAACTCCAGTGCCCCTATTCCCCAGCCAACTTGACGTCACTCACTGTTAGAGCCAGGAGCTGCACATTTTGAAGCTCATTCTGTCCTTCTGAAGCCCCCAATGCTTTGAGTTTCCCTCCACCACCCAAGCAAACATCAGAGCCTTCTCTTGCAGAAGCAGAATCCAGCAGAGAAATGAAATAACGAGGGGGTGGGGAATGGGAAGGAGAGGGTGTAATTAGCAGAATCCAGGCACAGAAATGGAAAAACGGGGGGGGAGGAATGGGAATGGGGAGGAGAGGGTGTAATTAGCAGAATCCAGGCACAGAAATGGAAAAACG
>WNWU01013525.1:2297932-2355310 GCA_012654045.1 Ptyas mucosa
AAAGGCTCTGATGATCCCAGCTGAGTTGCCTGATCGGCAGAGGCTTTTCTTTAAAAGCCTCTGCTGATCAGGCAACTCAGCTGAGATGTCAGAGGCATTTAAAAGAAAAAAGGGTTTTTTTTTCTTTTAAAAGCCTTTGACAATCCCAGCTGAGCCGCACGATCATCAGAGGCTTTTTTTTTAACTTTTAAAAGCATTTTTTCAGCTGCATTTTTACAGGTTGTAAAAAACTTTTTAAAAATTAAAAAAAAAGCCTCTTATGATTGTGCGGCTCAGCTGGGCGTGGGGGTGGGGGTGGAGGTGGGCAGGGATTTTTGCTACCGGTTCTCCAAACCACCCATCTCCATCGCTACCGGATCAGGTGATCCTGTCCGAACCGGGAGCATTTCATCCCTGGACTGTCTGTTCCATAACATCTGACAAAACAAGTGTCCTTTGTATCCCATCTATTAAACAATGGTAATGAGTGGAACCACAAAGTACATATTTTCCTGTATGGTTCCTGGAATATATAGCAATAGTACTTAGATTTATATACTGCTTCACAATGCTCTCTAAGTGGTTTACAGAGTCAGCATATAGCCCTCAACAATTTGGGTCCTTATTTTACTGACCTCAGAAGGATGGAAGGCTGAGTCAACCTAGAGCCTGGTGAGATTCAAACTGCCAAATTGCAGGCAACCAACAGTCAGCAGAAGTAGCCTGCAGTACTGTATTCTAACCATTGTGCCGCCATGGCTCTTAATATCATTCCCCTGACGGTTCAGACTGGTCAAATCATGCACCCCTTTAAATTACCTTTGAAAATCTGTTCTTTCCCCAAATTTTAAGTCAGATTGGGGTGTGCCCATGTTGTGTATACTGTTCTGAATATTTCTTTGTTCCTTGTGACATTATTATTATTATTTAGATATTGCTTGTGTTTTTAATCTGCAAGCTAGAATCAGTACTGAGTTGGACAGCCTTATATATTTGTTTTATAAATACATAATTATAGGTATCATCCTCAACAATGGTAGGGTTTAAAATTCATGGTATTAACTCATTTATTGGACTCATTTCTAATCTCAGCATTGCTGCTGGTATATATGCAGGCAAGGCTAAGACTGATATCACAAATTTATTCTGGAAAATTTATAATTAGCTGATCAAAACTCCAAATTGGGACTGGCATATATCAATTGTGAGATTGTTTTTCCCTGGAAGATTTTAAGCATATGCTGAACTAACTATTGTCCTTTAGAGAAGAAGCAACAAATGGTTCTCATTGATCACATGGCTGTTATTCTTGTTGATGCTATATATATACTGTATATCAGGTACCTGTCGCTAGATTCATCATGTCTCTGTTAATCCAATTGATTCAGTCTAGTTTAGAAGAAAAAAACCCTCAACAATTTATTTTTGGTTGACTGTTATAGAACAACATGGAACAAAACAAAAAGCATTGTTTGCAAAAGCCATAACACACATATGAAAACACATGTTGACAAATAGTGCCGTTAATATTAAAAGGAATGCATTGAACTGGTATGGATTGTTGCAATTTTATATGAATTTTTCAAAAACCTATAGTTTAAATAAATGTATACTCTACCACTATATCTCATTTATTTGTGAAAGCAGGAAAAAGCAAGCAACGATTCTGGCTGTCCAGCAGATGTCACAACTGTCATAAATCATAAGTTTATTTGTCAAGCATATATAAGATAACAGGTAAAAGTATAAACATAATTTGAATACATGAAAAGAGTAAATAAAAAGGAATATTAGGACAGGGCTGGTAGGTATGCTGGTGTACTTATGCATGCCCCTTATAGACCTCTTATGAATGGGGTGAGGTCAACAGTAGACAGTTTAAGATTAAAGTTCTTATAAAGTTCTTATAAGGTGAGAGGAAGGAGTATATATTGAGAAATATAGGTTACTGATGTCATAAAAAATCAGACATTACGTTTAAATGTTATTAATGTTATGTATTGTTTTACTCGTACGTGTATGTGTATTCTGTGTGTTTTAAAATTAATAAATGTTTTAAAATTTTAAAAAGTTCTGGGGATTTGGGGAAGAAACTACAGAGTCAGATAGTGCATTTCAGGCATTGACCACTCTGTTACTGAAGTCATATTTTCTGCAGTTGAGTTTGGAACGGTTTACCTTGAGTTTGTATCTATTATTTGCTCGTGTATTGTTGTGGTTGAAGCTGAAGTAGTCATTGACAGGAAGGACATTGTGGCAGATAATTTTATGTACTATGCTTAGGTCAGACTGAAGTTGGCATAGTTCTAAGTTGTCTAAGCCGAAAATTTGGAGTCTGGTGGCATAAGATATTTTATTGCGGTTAGAGGAATGGAGGACTCTTCTCATAAAATATCTCTGGACTTTCTCAATTGTATTTATGTCGGATATGCAGTGCAGGTTCCAGACAGATGAGCTGTATTCAAGAATTGGTCTAGCAAATGTTTTGTATGCTCTAATTAGTAGTACAACATTACCAGAGAAGAAGCTACGCAAGATTAGGTTAACAACTCTTAATGTCTTTTTGGAAATGTGTTACAGTGGTCTCGGGCACTTAGTTCTTTAGAAATGAGTACTCCAAGATCCTTGACAGAGTGAAGGTAATCTACAAGGTCATGTCCATCTAATTTCAGACCAAACACTGATAAGATCTCACATTAGGACTTATCTAGTGATGATAAAAGCAGCAAAGTATAACTATTTTTCCACTCTTATTGCATCATCAGATAACCGCCTGGCCACACTGTTTAGGGTGACCCACTCCCTGCTCCTTCAGGAAGCGCGGGAGGACCCCTTGGAGGGTAGAGCCGAGGACTTTGTACAATATCTGTATGATAAAATCGCTCAGATTCAGGAACACTTGGACTCTGACAGTAGATTCAGGGGAAAGGATGGAGGCAGCTATTGAGAATATTATCTGGGAAGAGTTTGATTCTGTAACTCTCGAAAACGTGGCCATGATACTGGGGAGGCTGAATGCTACCACATGTTTATTGGACCCGTGTCCCTCCTGGTTGGTGCTGGCCTTTCGGGAGGTTACACGAGGCTGGCTCCAGGGAATCATAAATGCTTCTCTGAGTGAGGGTGTTTTCCCTGCTGCTTTGAAAGAGACGGTGGTGAGACCTCTCCTCAAGAAGCCTTCCCTGGACCCGGCAGTATTAGCTAACTACCGTCCAGTCTCCAACCTTCGCTTTGTTGCAAAGGTTGTTGAGAGTGTGATGGCACTACAGCTCCCTCACTACCTGGATGAATTGGCTTATCTGGATCCGCTCCAGTAGGGCTTCAGGCCTGGGTACAGCAGGAAAACGGCATTGGTCGCATTGGTTGATGATCTCTGAAGGGCTCAGGACAGAGGTTGTTCCTCCATCCTGCTCCTATTAGACCTCTCAGCGGCTTTTGATACCATCGACCATGGTATCATGCTGCACCAATTGGAAGAGTTGGGAGTGGGGGGCACCATATTGCGATGGTTCTCCTCCTTTCTCTCTGACTGGTCGCAGACTGTGTTGACAGGGGGGCAAAAATCGACCCCGAGACCCCTTGTATGTGGGGTGCCACAAGGATCGGTTCTCTCGCCCCTCCTGTTCAACATTTATGTGAAACCACTGGGTGAGATCATCCGTGGTTTCGGTGTGAAGTACCATCAGTACGCTGATGATACCCAGCTGTACATCTCCACCCCGAACCACCCCAATGATGCCCTTGAAGTGATGTCCCAGTGCCTGGAGGCTGTACGGATCTGGAGGGGGAGAAACAGACTCAGACTAAACCCGTCCAAGACCGAGTGGCTGTGGTTTCCGTCATCCCATTATAGTCAATTGGCACCATCACTGACTATTGGGGGCGAGTCATTGGCCCCCACAGAAAGGGCCTGCAACTTAGGTGTCCTCCTGGACTCACAGCTGTCTTTAGAAGAACATCTGACAGCTGTGGCCAGGAGAGCTTTTTATCAGGTTTGCCTGATACGCCAGTTGCGTCCCTTTCTGGATTGAGATTTGTTAAAGACAGTCACTCATGCCCTCGTCTCTTCCCACATGGACTACTGCAATGCTCTCTACATGGGGCTCTCCTTGAAGAGCACCCAGAGGCTCCAGTTGGTCCAGAATGCGGCCATGCGGGTTGTTATGGGAGCGACATGGCATTCCCATGTGGCTCCCCTCCTACGCAAGCTACACTGGCTCCCTGTGGTCTTCCGGGTGCGCTTCAAGGTTTCGGTTACCATCTTTAAAGCGCTTCATGTCTTAGGACCGGGATACTTACGAGACCTCCTTCTGCCACCAATAACCTCCCACAGACCAGTACGCTCCCATAGAGAGGGACTTCTCAGGGTGCTGTTGGTCAAACAGTGTCGACTGGCGGCCCCCAGGGGGAGAGCCTTCTCTGTGGGAGCACCTCCCATCTGGAATGAGCTGCCCTCGGAGATTCGGATAATCCCGGATCTTCGTGCATTCCGCCATGCCCTCAAAACATTTCTTTTCAAGCAGGCCGGCCTGACCTAACCTTGTCTAAAACTACTTTAAATTTTCTATTCTGAATCTACCCCATAAATTTGAAATGATCTAATTCAATTCTATATCCGAACCTAACTATTTAATTGTATTTTTAAATTGTTTTTTTCCCCAATTCCTTTATTACATGTATATTTCGTTCAACTGTAGTTGAGTCCTTCGGGAGGAGGGCGGTATATAAATTTAATAAATAAATAAATAAATAAATAAATAATTTGTATTTTATGTTTTGATTTTTTTTTGCCAATGTGCAAAACAGAGCATTTGTTGGTTGAGATTTGAAGTTGCCACTTGTTAGACCAATCTGACACATAGTCAAGGTCTTTTTGAAGGGTAGTTGCATTATCGGTGGTATTGAATAGTTTAACATCATCAGCAAAAGGAACACAGTTGCTTTTAATATGATCACAAAGGTCATTTATGTAAAGTATGAAGAGTGTTGGACCTAAAACACTGCCTTGGGAAACACCGCTATTAACATGTACAGCATTTGATAGAGTGCTTCCTATTTTGACTACTTGTTGTCTGTTTGACAGGAAGGCAGCTATCCATTTATGTTGGAGTCCAGAAATGCCATAGGATTGTAGTTTTAGAAATAATTTGTCATGTACCATTGAATCAAAAGCTTTACAGAAATCTATGTAAACTGCGTCTCTTGCTTTGCCCTGGTCGAGATGTGTAGTCCATATGTTTTTGCAATGTAGTAGTTGTAGATTACAGGATAATTTTTTTCTGAAACCAAATTGTTTGTTAGAACAATTTTGTTAGGTTGTTTAGATGGAAGGTAATAGATTGGTTAATGATTAATTCCATGACTTTGCAGGTGACGCAACATAAAGAGATTGGTCTGTAATTTTCAACTAGGCTAGGGTCTCCCTTTTTGAAGATAGGGATGACCCTGGCTTGTGACCATTGGTAGGGCAAGGTGCTGGTACTGAAAGATTTTTCAAAAATTTTGCTTAGAGGTTCTGCAATTGCAGTGGAAAGCTTTTTAAAGAAGTATGCACATAGTCCATCAGGTCCAATAGATAGAGATGTTTTTAGATTGCATAGTGCCTTTTCAACATTGTCTTCTGTAAAATCAATATTTATAAGATCACCATAATTGTTGTAATTGTTCTGTAGTACAACTGGGATATATTGGGTATGTGTTGTTGCTGTTTACAAAGACTGAGCTGAAGAATGTGTTAAAGAGATTTGGTTAATACTGTCTAGCAGATGACACAGCTGTATATTCCTTCATCACTAAATTATAGTTGGAAAGTACTAACATTTCCACTTCATTCCTTAATCTGAATTTCAAAATGTCAGCACACAATTCTGTGATCAGAAGTATTTTGTTATTGTGGGAATACTGTATTAGTTTCCTTCCTTCCTGAGTCAGTTCCAGTCAATGCTGGGGGAAGGGGAGAGAGGAGGCATTTCTGTGGAATTCCTCCAGGCACGATACTCTCTTGTTTTATATCCACAGAAGTTTCTGGGTGAGGGGAGTTTGGGATCAGATATCAGCTATGAAAATATCTAAGATATGCCTGACTGAGAGTCTGAGAAAGCTGGAGGGTATTCAACTAATATCACTATAATTCCTGAGTAGAGTTTGTTATTGCCCATTGTGATCTCATACTGTGGCTGGCTATCTAGAGGCATAGGGGTGGTTATTTGATCTTTTTTGGGTGCTAGTTGCATAGAGATAATACACTGGCCATTGTGACCTCAGCTTTTGTGATATGTGGGCAAGTTTGAAACTTATGTTGTGACATCATGAAACCTGCTCCTTACATGCCTGAATCTTCGGTTTGCACTGTGATGTCACAATTCATACAACTTCTTTATGATTTTGTGCTTTGATGCAGACTCCTATAGTTGGAAATCTCAGAAAGTTCAATCATCATAATTCTTTACATCTCAGGATTATTAATCAGTTCCATTTAAATAGTCCAGGCAGTTTTCCACAAATCAAAAGTCACTTCACTTTACTTAAGAGTCTTCTTTATTCTCACAATAGAGTTTCCAGTAATCATAAAGTAAATATTTATAGAACAATAAGTATTATCACAATCCTCCAGATGAATGTTGTTTATTTTTCTTATCAGGAATTTCCCCAGGCTTGTAGGGGTATGGTATATTTTCCATTCACCAGTAGATGGCGCCCTCAGCTTAGGTTTCAGTGCTGTTTCAAGCCTGATAAATTGATTAATCCAATTTTAGTTCAATTTATGAAAACAAAGTCAGCTATTCAAGTAAATAGTTCCAGCATTTTATAATGCCTTTACAAAACAATGCCTATCCAGTTTAAAAATCCATTTTTCTATGTTTTAAAAGGCCTTTAGCTTTTCTCCCCTTTTCTTTCTTTTCAGTGTAGGATTTTTCTCTCTATGGTTGTTCACCACTTTAAGAAATAGTTCTAAGAGTCTATTTTCCTGGATTTTCTTTTTCTTTTTGTTAGGGTCTAAATAAAACAAGAATCTTCTCACCCAGCTCCAGTCACTGTTCATCTACACCGCTCCTTCACATTTCTTTGTTGCCTCGGCTGTTCCAGCTTCATGCAGCCATGATGGCTGCCTCTTTTCCTCATTGAGGGTGAGAGGGAGGAAGCCCTGAATCAAGCAGGAGAGTTGCAGCTATCCACGACCTGCAGGGCACCCTCTTTTCTTCACCACCCCTATAAGGTGACTTTAGCTCCTTTTGGAGCCCTCCAATGGGGAGAACTTAGTGCGGGAGCATGGAGACCCGCTCTTTGCATCTGATCTCTCCGCGACATCAGCTGGAAGTCAGGAAATCTTGATGTTCATTGGAAAAAGAAATTGATCACTGTGCTGTTTCATAAGTTCAACTCGCCTTTATTATGACTATGGGGAACAAAAGCAAATATATTTTTAAAAAATCTTCTAAAAGACAAATTTCAGATATCAACAGTCAATGAAGACATTAGATGACTAGGCTCCAGATATAGCTACCATCTTTTTTGGAGTATAAGACACACCTTTTTCTCCTCTAAAAGGGAGTGAAAATTTAGGCGTGTCTTATACATCGAATGTAGCCCCTCCCACCCAGTGGCCCCTACTTTTTGGCCTCTGCCTTGCAGCAGTTACCTCCTTGCAAGCAAACAGCAAGAGCAAAAACAGCTGCTTTCAGCTTCAGCACAGCCTACTTAGCACAAGTGGATTGGATCGGCCTCCCGACTCTCAGCTGATTTGCTCTCAGCTGTTGTGCGCAGGGCTCTGCTGCTTGCTGCAAAGAGGTAAATTGCTAAAGCAGATTTTTTTTCCTTGTGCTAATCAAGCTATGCTGAAAGCGAAACTGAAAGTAAAGCAGGCTGTTTGCTGTTTGCTGCAACTAGGCAAAATTGCTCAGAGGCAGAGGGAGATTTCTTTTTCTTCTTTTCCTCACCAAAAAAGGTAGGTGCGTCTTATACTCCAGTGCATCTTATACTCCAAAAAATGTGGTACATTTAAAAATCTTTTAAATAAATAAATATTTTACAAAAGAATGTTTCAGCACTTACTTTTAAACTAAAAATTGTCTATGAAGATAGATATATTTATGATACTTAGCATCAAAACCCAATCTACACCTAGGAAGGGTCACATATGTCTAGATGTTCTTAATTCAAGGTTTTTATTTATAATGTATTGAATATTTGCCAAGATCTTATGGGGAAAATAAATAATAACCTTCCTATAATTTCCATAAAAGTTGATATTCAATTAAATTACATTCCACATAAATTTACTATAGTTGATAAAATAAATACATAGTAACATTTTTAAAATGAAAATATTTTTCATCAAGAGAAAGCTTCATTTTACAAATGACATTCTTGAAGGCCTATCTTCCATATAATGTATATATTTTAATAGTCTGCCTACCTGAATAAATATCTGTTTGCTGTTAACAGCAGAATGCCTTTTAAAATATAAGTCAATGCAGAGTGACAATCCTACTGCAAATAAAATGTTAATATATCAATATTCATTGCTATTACTTTTGCTGTTGGTGCAAATGATAAATCACAAACCATTTAATAAAATAGGATTTTGCTTCATTTCCCTTTTAGGAATATGTCATTCATTAGGAAGCCACTGCTGGCTGCATTATTAAATCTCTTTATGACAAATGGGTGTTGTGATGTAGTGCTAATTCTAAGAGAAATTTGGATAATGTGGTCCATACATAACAATTATTTTAGTTCATGACTTAATAATTTGGGAAGATTAGGGAGAATTATAGGCAATTATCAACTTACAACCACAATTAGGACCAGAATTTCCATTACTAAGAGATGCAGTTGTTAAGTGAGTTATGCCCAATTTTGGAACCTTTTTTTTTGCCATGGTTATGAAGTGAATCATGCAATTGTTAAGCGAATCCAGCTTCCCACACTGACTTCAGTTTTCAAAGCTGCCTGAGAAGGATGCAAATAGTGATCACATGATCCCAGCATGGTTCAACCATAATCAATACATGTTGGTTGCCAAGTGCCTATATATTAATAAAATTGTGGGGATGCTGTGATTGTTATAAATATGAGGACTAATCATATGTCAGTGTTGTAACTTTTAATGGACACTGAAGAAATAATTGTAAGTTTGGGCAGTAATAAAAAAAACTCAATACTCAATTATATAATGAAACATCTACTTTTTTGTATATAGTAGTTCGCATGATTGAAGCCTTTATAAGTCTCTTTCTAAAAGTGAATGTGTGAACCATATAAATATAGAGATTCGCACAACTCTCAAATTTGTTTGCCAGACTGCAGTCAATGATATTATGTGGCTGGGACTTCCGGCTGAGCTGCCGGCATCGCCAGACGCTTCTTTGCGAAGCGCCAGCCCCAGACTCCGTAGAATCGCAAGAACAGCGAAAATCGGCTGTCTTGCGGTTTGGAATCCTTCCCCCCAGGAAGAAGGGGGGAAGGAGAGCAGACGGGTGGGGTAGAGCTCCCTAAGAGCACCAGGTTTTGCTAATAATCTGGTGCTCGAAGATGAGAGCTCCCTGTGAAGCCTGTCAAAGCTCCGGACCTGGGATGCCTCTGACGGGGAAGTTTTTCCCTGTCAGAACTAGATGCCGCGGCCACCCCATTGAACAACTTTAAACAAATACTTCTTGAACCAAGCTGGCGGAGCACAAGTTTCACGAAGGAAACAGCAAGTATTTTTTTTCTTTTTTTTTTTAACTCCAGGGATTTACTTTCTTTAAAAGATTTTTCCTAAGTGGAAAGTGAAAGCAAGATGGCGTTTGAGTTTCAACAGGGCGTGAAGAAGTGAAAGTTAAAAGTAATTATTGACAAGCCCCTGTTTGAAACGTAAAACTCCTTTTTGAAAAGTGGATGAAATAAGAAAGGATGTAATAATAATAATTCAAGCAGCAATACAAATTAAAAGGTCTTTTTTTTCCCCTTGAAACGCTTTTTTTCCCCTTTTTTTCCTGTCCTTCTGGAAGGGAAGGAAGAAGGGGGGCAAGATGGCTGGGCTTTTTGAAAACAAAGAAAGCAAAGGAGGGTTATTTAACCCTCAATGGTCTGATTTTGAGGAAGCTTTGAGTTCAATTACCTCTGCTTTATTGAAAAGAATTGATACTATATTTCAAGCTTCTCAAGCTGGAAACAATGAAATACATGGAAATACTGAGTTGCAATCTAGCAGTGGGGGATTGAATGAAGAGCTGGGAGAGGAAAAAAAACAACAACAGACCATAGCAGATCTTACAGAAGAGAGAAAAATGAAGGCTGAGCAGGATAAGGAGCAAGAAATTCTGGAAGTTGATGAAATTTTGGCTACACGAATTTTTTTTTATAAAATTCAATCTGTATTTAAAGAGCTGTTTCCAGAAGAAACTACATTTCTGCAAAAATTTTATAATATCCAATCCCAAAAACCGCAAAATTTTACTGGAGTTAAAAAAGGCAGAGGGATTAAAGTTAAGAAGAAAGTTCGTAAAAAGGAAAAGAAGAAAGCCTGGAGAAATGGAAAATAACCCTGCTTGATGAGATAATGGTCCTTAAAAAGTATTGTTTAAATGTTTAAAGATTTTGAATTTTTTTGGGGAAAAAAAGTAGACAGCAGTTTAATGCCAGTTAACCAAGTGATGAGCGACGATGAGGAGGCAATCTATAGCTGTATTGGAATATTTTGAGAAGAATAAACAGATCACAGCAATGCTGGTGTGCTGGGCTGTGAAATATGCCCTGACTTGAAGGATTTGGAATATTTTATTAAGGACTGTGATAAATTTGGATCTAACTGTAATCGCAGAAGTTTTATTGAATATAGTAAACTGGAGTTTCCTGTTTGATGGTAATAAATATAAGGCAAAAGGACTATGGATCTAGAGCAACTGCAGGTGATCTGGTGGTTTCCCTAATACGTTTGATGAATCTACTAATCTAATTTTTGACTGGATTTGATGGATATTATCACAAATATAATTATAAAGTCACTCGGGTTTTTTTTTTTTTATAAAGAAGCAATTTTTTATTTAGGTGGGTAGACGTAAATGAAGATATTCTATATGCTGTTGGAAGATGTGAAGACAAGAAGATTAGCAACTGGTTTAATCTAGTATGAAGAATTTAAATGTTTGATATAGTTATTAAATGACGTTTTATCTGTATTGATAAATTAATAAGAGGTTTGATTGTTATATTCTTTTTTAATTAAAAAATTTATTATTATTTTTTTTATTATTAAGTGTTTTAACTATAACTGGACCTTGATGGTTTAAAAATGGAGGACGGAAGACTTTATATAGTATTTTATTTTAAATTTGGGGGGGGGGTTTTGATTGAGGGTTTCTTTATTTTTTTTTTTGTTGGGTTTTTTTTTCTCTGTTTTAAATGAAAGAAGTTATAAAATATTTTGTTAAATCGTATAGACTTAATAATTTGTTAAGTATTAATTAGTTATATTGAGTAATGATAGGTTTGATTAGGTAATACTTAATTGTTTTATTAACTGCTGTAAGTATAAATGGAGATTAGTTCTGTTGAATTAGAAGAAAGAAGACTTGCTTTCCTTTTATCTACTTGTTTAATGATTAGGATTATGATAAGTGTGAAATGGAGTTTAACTTAGAGAATTTGAGCTGTATTTTATTTTGTATTTGCTCTGGGAAGTTGGGGGGGTAGTTGGGGAGGGGGGAGAAAATGTATGTAAAAATTTTTTAAAACTTTTTCAATAAAAAAAAAGAAAAAGAAAAAAATGATATTATGTGGCTGTATTTTACCTTCCTCATTTTGAGGGGAAACATACAGTTCTTGACAATACATCTGGATAATTATATTAGCTTCTACTGTGTAATTCCCTTGTTCATAAAGGCCTTTAATATTGGGTCTGTATTCCATATGGGATTGATTAGAACTTGCTGAGATTTCTTTCAGCAAAATTTGCAATATAATAAATACAACTGGATTATATGCATACTAGCCATGGAATGCAAGTTTTTGGAGTGGTTAATTAGTAAGGAAAATCAACTTTTTTCTTTTTCTTTTTAACTCGGGATTGTTTGGAAATCTCAGAAGCTAACCAGAAATAAATTTCCATCCTAAAAATATTTACTAGTGTGTTCAAAGCTAGCTTTTCCTCCATCACTCTTTATCATACAACTATGGTTTAATCAGAGATGTTCAGTGAATCTGCCACAAAGCTTTGAAAGTTTGTGTGAGACAGAGAGACAAAATAAACATGGTAACCTAGAATGTGAAGAACATTTTTCAGCTTAAAAGGATCTATGTGCGGAAAAGTCAGCTTCAATTTTTTTTATCAAGTATGTATCTCTTTGTGATGGTTTCCTGTATTTTTCTTCATGTTTGTTTTTTTATTTTTAGTCCTGATTTTTAGGAACTGAGCTCATTTTTCAATTCCAATATAATCTATTCATATATTTCTTTAGTTAAATATGCAACCTGCTTTTCCTTCAAGAACTCCTATGAGCATATGTAGCATTCTTTCCTCCACTGTTTTCCTCAGAACATGGACAGGAATGTGGGCTAGCATAATGCCATTTTTCTGAAATCATTTGCTGGGCTACTTACCTCTGCTACAGTAATAGTAAACCCTGCTTAGCTTTATTTGGATGTTGCTGATGGCTTCAAGAAACACCTGAGTAAAAAGGATATGTACTGATGTGATGAAAACTGGCTCGTTATGGTCTTCTAATATTCATAAAATTGCTGATTATGTGCTAGACTAGACATAACTATAAATAAATTAATAAATTATTAGTTTAAATCAAACAGATTAGCACCAGGAGAAAGACCAATGCTAAAACTATTCTATGACTTAGTACCTCAACCAGTAATTTAATTAAGAATAAAGTTTAAAAAACCCAATAAAACTGAGCATCTCATGGAATGTCATTTATTTTATATCTCATTTGTATTATACTACATCATATCATTTCATATCATGATATTGATTATAAATGATGAAAGATAACAGACCCACCTTGGAATATAAAATATTTATTCCCAGCTCTCAGAGAATCAGCAATTGAGATCAGGGAAAGTGATAATTGATTGTGAGAACATTTGATTTTACTCTGTTTGTCCTTTTTCTACTCTCACATTCAGTTAACCCTGTTTCTATATAACCTTCATTTGCCAATAGCTGTGTGAAACTTTTGTTTCACCCATGTCACCAAATACAGTATTTCTATATATACAGTAGTAATTTCCATCAATATGTTCCTATTTTTCTTTATCTCTATCTCCATCCATCCATCCATCCATTCATCCATTCATCCATGGAAAGCTACATTGTGAAGCTTGAAAAAAAAATCTAAGAAAAGATAACCTACAAACCTGGTATCTGTCATCATCTGTGTTGAGCTTTTCATTTTTAAGATTTTGGCAAAAGTAAGCTAAATTTTTGAAATAGAAATATTTTTTCATGATACAGCTGCAGTGCCTACATTATGCTAATCAGCAATCTATCCAACCTGGAACTTCAAATATTGTTTCTAGTTCTGTCTCTTTTTTAACCAATTTGAAGATATGTGTAGATAAATTGAGACTGGCTTGGTCAACAATATTCTGTTGCTAAACCCAATATTCATTCCAAATGAAGACTTTAATTGGGTTTAGAATCAAGCATGATTTATTCACATCCTTGGATATCAAGCAACTGCTTTGATGTTTATAATGCTTTTGCAAATCACAGTAAATCATAATTGTATCTGAATTCTATATATAAGAAAGATTGGAATTCTCTGATTAGATAAAAGGATAAAATCTTGCACTATAGTGTATTATTCTCTTATAAAAATGGTTGCTTGGTAAAGAAAGTTTCTGCTGAAGAATTAACCTGGCAGATATAAATATAGGTTTCTATGTTATGGGAGTGACCATATCAAAATGAAAATAAAAGATTTGGAGTGTATAGTTTTGTAAAATAGAATCATATTCAATGGCAAGATTTGTTATATTGCTGCTTCTTTTTCTGACAGTTAAAATATCAACAAAACGATGCCAAACATAACTTTCATCACGGATTTCTTGCTGATGGGATTTTCTGAGCATCGGGAGTTCCAGATTTTGCACTTTGTGATCTTTCTCATGATGTATCTGATTATACTGATAGGAAATCTTCTCCTTATCATTCTGGTAGTAATGAACAGCCATCTTCAGAAACCAATGTATTTCTTTCTGGTCAATTTAGCGATTGTTGATTTGGGATCCACCACTGTCACCATTCCCAGATCAATAGTCAATGCTCTCATGAGTACAAGAAAGATATCATACTCTGAATGTGCTGCACAAATGTTTTTCTTTGTTTTCTTCCTGTCCTCAGACCTTTTCTTTCTCACTGCTATGGCCTATGATAGATATGTCGCTATCTGTCGTCCTTTACATTATATGTCTGTGTTAAAATGGGGAAGCTGCTTCCAAATGGCAGGGGGTGCATGGATGCTAGGCTTTCTTAATGCTGTTGTGCATTCAGGAACTCTTTTTTCATTGCCTTTCTGTTCCAGAGTCATCCATCAGTTCTTCTGTGAAATCCCACACCTCATGAAGATTTCCTGCTTCGATCCCAAATTCAGTGAAATCTGGGTTCTTCTTTTTAGTGTTTTGCTTGGTGTTGTTTGTTTTATGTTAATTATCATGTCCTATGTAAAAATCTTTAAGGCAGTACTAAGCATGTCCTCAGTGGCCAGTAGACAAAAGGCCTTCTCTACTTGCATTCCCCATCTCCTTGTTGTCTGCTTATTCCTTGGTACAGCCATAATTTCCCATTTCATATCAAATTCTGGATCTTCTTACAATTGGGATGCAGTCCTTGCAGTGATCTACTCTGTGATCCCTTCAATGATGAATCCTGTAATCTACAGCATGAGGAATAAGGATATCAAAGATGCTTTATGGAAGTTGTTTAATCAAAGGATTACAGAGCAAAATACAAAAGCTGCTTAAGTTTTGCAAAAATCCCTCAAATTTTGTTAACCTAAAGACTAACATCTCTGTTATCATTTATGCCTTGTGAACTACAGTTTACTTATTAGGATGCATAGGGCAGTGGTGAAATATAAAATTTGTTACTACCGGTTCTGTGGGTGTGGCTTGGTGGTGGTGGGTTAATGTGACTGGGTGGGCATGGCCAACTTTTTTTTTTTTATCTTTAAAAGCATTTTTTCTACAACCTTAAGAGGTTGCAGAAAAAAATGCTTTTAGAAGCCTCTGATGATCCCAGCTGAGCTGTGCGATCATCAGAGGCTTTTCTTTTTTTACTTTTAAAAGCATTTTTTCATCCGAAGAGATTGCAGGAAAAAATGTTTTTAAAAGTTAAAAAAAAACAGTCTCTGATGATCATGCAGCTCAGCTGGGCACAGGGGGGGGGGCAGGGATTTTTGCTACCAGTTCTCAGAACCATCTGGTGCCATCGCTACCGGATTGGGCAATCCCGTCCGAACTGGGAGCATTTTACCCCTGGCATAGGGCCAATTCAGAGAATCACACACACAAAGTTATCTGAAATGCTTGAAAAGCTGCAATTACTTATAGTAACCTTTAGCAAAATAGAAATTAGATGTAACACCCACATTTCAACATTAATATATTTATTAAACTATGTATTGAGATAAGAAACTTGGCTGTCTATTTAATCAATGGAAAATATTCTTAAATCTTCTCTTGTCCAAATATTTGGTCATGAAATCTATATTTTGCTCTCATTTTCTTTCTTAAATATAGCCATGAGAAATGTTCTTTACCAGTGTCACTTTTGTGTAGAGGTGGCTGTTTTTTCCCATTTATTGAGGCCAGGTTAACATGTGGTAACAAATTTCTGCTCCTGTGTAGTTGTGGGTGAGACAATGGGATTTTTTTATTTTGCATTTATCAGACAGGTGCACTTTAGTTTACCTGGTTAATAACTAACTGCTTCATCCAACAAGCAAATGGAGGTCTCCAAGTGCAAATAGGGAACATGTAAAGATTAGATGTAAGAATAAACATTGTCAATGCATTGCAGGTAGCACAACAATCTAACTTGTTTATTATTGTTCTAACATTATTATTATAGTTAATGTGTCTGTTTCTCAAGCTCTAAAAGAATACACACATTAGAAGAAGGCATTACTTGTTGATACTGAAGTAACATATCCCTCTATAGAATCAATTTGCACAGAAACAGATATACGTTTGTATCAGTAGATATCTGTCAGCAGGAGTGTGACATCACAATGGGTAATGTTTTGTTTCCATATAGACTGAACCACCACAAAATATACAGAGAGGTGAAACTTAGGTAACACTTTATGGCTCCAAACGAATAAGCCAAGTGTAAGACTGAATGTGATGTGGTTGAATAAAGTTGTGGTTCTACTGGACACACATCTAAGGATAATCAGAATGTTGATATGAATCTGATTATTTTAAGATTCCATTTTCTAAACTTTTGCATTTTTATTTTGTTCCTATATTTTAGAAAGCAAATTTCTGAATGGTGATATTGATTTAATAGTTTTCTCATTTTTCCTTACATTGTTGTAGTATAACAATTATTTCCACAAATGACTTTAATTTAGCTTTTATACATAGGAATTATGGGTAGTGATCACATAATGTCTCCACAGGACAATCTCCTTTGTTCAATCAATGAAGAGCCATTGTGGTACAATGGTTGGAATGCAGCATTGCAGGCTAATTCTGCTGACTGCCAACTGCCAGCAGATTGGCTGTTTGAATTTCACTTTCTCAAGGTTGACTCAGCCTTTCATCTCTCTGAGTTGGTAAAATGAGAACCCAGATTGTTTGGGGGCAATATGCTGATTCTGTAAACTGCTTAGACAGAGCTGTAAAGTACTGTGAAGTGGTTTAAAGTCTAAGTACTATTGCTATAGCTATCAGTCCAAATGCTTACATCAGTTGGCCATCTGATCCAAAGTAGATTTTCTCACTGGCTGTTTCAAGGATTATCTGGCCATCATTCTGATGAGTTATCACTAACAAAGAAAGGATTCATGTTATTATGGCAATTGTGGAATGATGGTAGAAATCACTGTTTGTGGAAGTTCTCCATTAAGTCTCAGAACTAAAGATGAAATTTAGAGATATAATTCAGAGATCACTATAACATTATAACTTATACTATTATGATAATTTCAGAAAGAACATGCTTTGTCCCACATAGTTAATCCAAAATCAGAAGGAGTCTGTTAGCAAGTTTTCTGACCGTAGTTAGCCTTGAGCCATAAAACCAAAACTAATGGAAATAATTGATTGATTTAATTCATTTTCTTTTTCTTCCTAAAATTACAAGGAATACTGTTTTATCCCATATATACTTCATCAACTTTTCTTTGCTACTCTTTGAAACATATATTACTATACTGCGATGTCAAACTGGCGATCTGTGGGCCAGATGCATCACATGTAGGGTATACCCACCCCATCTCCGCAAAGGCAAAAAAATAAATAAATCATAATACGTCATGATATGTCATGTGATGTGATCAAGTTTGACACCTATGAACTAAACCTTCCTACTTTCTGTCCCCCATGCCTTTCTTAAATATAGTCATCTTGAAATCAGGCTCAGAATACTCTGAGAAATATGGTGTCAGTTTATGTATAGAGGTGCACTGTTTTATCCCATGTAAAATTTATTGAGGCCAGGGTAATAGATGATAACTGAGAATTATTTAAACTCTTGTTTCTAAATTATATTAAATGAATGATTTTCTCTTATGCTTCTCTGAAAGAACACAAATTGGGTATTCTCTTACATTCTCTTATATTCATAGCTATTAGCAGAAGAAAAGATGGAAGCCATAAACAAAGAATTATTCCAGCTTTGGCCACTTGCAACCTAATTCGGAGTAGGAAGTCCTGACAATTCATGTTCTCATCAGGATAGACTACTGAAATGTGCTGCACATTGGCATAGCATTGAATGGTACTTGAAAACTGTAGTTGCAGAAGAAAGCAGCTGCTCAAATGCTGCATTTACCCTTTATATTTCATTCATTGATTTGGTCAATTTATATTCAGTAGTTGTGTTCTTAACATATGGTTTATGGTAATGTATAATTCATAAAATATAAAAAATATGGCAATAAATAAACAATTATATCACAAGTCAATCAACAACAAATTCAAACTATTTGGATAAGTTTGAAAGACCACCTTATAGGCTATTGAATGTCTAGGGGCAGGACCAAGTCTTCAAGGATTTACAAAAATAGCAAATTTAGATTTAACTTTGAAGATTACTCAGAAAGTGCATTTGTAAAGAAGGCAGAGGAGAGTGATTATACGCATATACCTATAGTGTGGTGAGTTGATTTCAGATAGATTTCTGAATACAAATCAAAACAGTGGTTTTAAATGTTTGGGTCTTATATGGCTGGCTTTTAGGTATAGTATCTAGGTATGTAAAGAACAATATCTCTATATAGGCATTCAATCATTTGTTTAGTACACTTGTCCTGGAGTTCAATTCTGACCTGCTCAAGGTGGACTCAGCCTTCTATCCTTCAGAGTTCAGTAAAATGAGGACCTAGATTGTTGAGGGCAATATGCTGACTCTGTAAAATGCTTAGAGGGGGCTGTAAATTACTGTGAATAGGTATATATGACTAAGTGCTGTTGCTAATATTTCTCGATGGTAGCTAGCCTCTTGCAGAATAACTTCCACATGGGGGTCTGATTGACATCAACTTGGTATGTTTAGGTATACTGATTGTATTTATCTGATTTTATTATTTCTTATTTTGCTTCTAAATTACCTTGTGTTAAAATGCTTAATATTTTATTATTGCTAATTCCTGTGAGTATTAGTTTGGATATTTTTTTTATTTGACAAATAAATAAACTGGCTCTTGGAATATCCTTTTGTTAAATTCAAAAGATTTTTTTTATTCATAAATATATTTTGGCCAATTATATATGAACACAATTAGAAAACTATAGGTTTTGGCTACTGAGTCCTATTCAGTGAAGAAAATCATATTAAAGAATACTTGTAGATATTATCTGATTTATATGATTTCTGAATCACTCCCTGAATAATTCTGCAGAATATTTCTATCCAAAATATTGGGGTTATGTAAACATTTAGTCTATTTAAGTAGCATAGCTTTTGATCCTGATGTTAAAGCAGGCTTTTTAGTCAAATTACTTCTTTTGTTTCATCAATCATTATAAATCTGCAGTTTAATCATAAGCAATATGTTACTGAACATTTCTGTAGATCAACCTGAGGATACCATGTCTATATTTTACATCCAGGCAATTGATATTTGTATCAGTAGATATCTCTCATACTCAGGTAGATAACATGAGTGTGACATAACAATGGGTAATGTTTTGTTTCCATGAAGACTGAACCACCACAAAATGTACAGACAGGTCAAGCTTAGGTAGCACTTCAGTGCCCCAAACGAATAAGCCAAGTCTAAAACTGAATGTGATGTGGTTGAATAATGTTGTGGTTGTAAGTTTCAATTTTCTGAAGTTTTTCATTTTCATTTACTTCCTATATATTAGAAAGCAAATTTCTGAATGATGATATTGATTTAACAGTTTTCTCATTTTTGCTTACATTCCTTTAGTATAACAACTATTAGCACATATAACTTTAATTTAGCATTTATATCTGGGAGTTGTTGGTAGTGAACATATCATGTCTCCATAGGACAATCTCCTTTGATCAATGAATTAAGAGCCATTGTGGTACAATGGTTGGAATGCAGCATTGCAGGCTAATTCTGCTGACAGCTGACTGCTAGCAGTTCTAGACTCACCAACTAAATTTATCTCTACAACCATAGATCTTTATTTAAATTGCCTTTCATAGTGCAAATCCTGGTCTGTTGTTGGGATAGATATAGTGATCTTTAAGGGACAGTTGTTTTAGTTCCTGACATATTTTGGAAAACTAAAGGCAGGGATTGAAAACATCAGGTATTATATCAATCCTTAATTACGGAAAGAGAAACTTCCACTATTTATTTATTTTGCTAAAGTAATATTGCTCTCAGTAATATTTTGTACCTCTACTATACATTCCTATTGTTGAAAGTAAACATTATGTTCTTGCAATGTCCTGGAGAATGGCATCTTCCACCACTACAGTTGTGATTGTGCAATCATTCCTTTGTGTATAGAAGTTCTCAATGTTGTGTCCATGTTCCCTATGGGTGTAGTTAGCAAATGTTAAGGAGGAAGCCATGTCTGATTTGCAGCATGTAACTGCTGGATTACAAGAATAGTAGCTGTAGAATAAGAGTTTAAAGATATGTCAGTGGGAACATATTTTTTTCTTTATTCTTTTCTTTTAAATTTAAGTCTATCTTTGAATAAGTGTAATAATCTCTGGATCCTAATTAAGGATTCATTTCCATTATATAATTCTCATATTTACTGGTGTTCGATGCTAGCTTTTTCTCCATCAATCTGCATCATGAACTTACGCTTGAGCTAGAGGTATGCTATAAATATTTCATAAAAAGACTTTGAGTGGTTGTGAAAAAATATAAACAAACAAAAGAAAAAAGGGGCATAGACTGACTTTGTATGATTGGTTTCATTATCAATTTAAAAGGATCAATGGGGAAAAAGTAAGTTTTTAAAATTTAAAATTTATAAAATTATTCAAGAAAGGTTCAACTAGTAACCTGCTTTTTATGTTATAACAAAGGGGTTTTGTTGTTGTTGCATTCATAGTGTTGATTAAAAAAAAACAGGAGAAAGTCTAAAAGGAGAAATGTAACATTTTCAGTGAAACAACTGAAATTTTTTCTTTAATAAAAGGAAATTGGTATGAAGAACTTTCTCTTCAGTTCAAGATATGGCCTTTTATGACACAATAGATATCATATCAAACTATTATATCTGGGATTATATCATCATAAGAAATCTTATATGACCTTTGTTTCCAAAAATTAAAACTTCAATAAAATGCCAGAATAAGAGGCCTCATTGCCCCTCCATTATACATAAAGAACCTAAATACACTTGAAATCCATCCTGAGGTATTTCATATCTTTAGGATGTCATGCCGTTGAAAGTGTTATAGTGCACTATAAGAAATTATGTATGTAATGACTCTGCATGTTACAAGAAAGCAATTTTATATCTGAACTCCAGGTTTAAACAAGATTGGAATTATATGATTAAATAAGGTAAATTACATATTGCACTATATTGTATTTTTTTTCTTCTTTAATAAAGGACGTCACTACTGAAGAACTAACTTGAAGTCATATAGCTTTCTATGTTATGGGAGTGAGAATATTAAAATGAAAATAAGTTGGTTGGTTTTGTAAAATAGGATCATATTGAGTTGGAGGATTGGTTAAATTGATATGATTTTCTCTGACAGTTAAAATTTCAACAATGCCAAACAGAACCATCATCATGGATTTCTTGCTTATGGGATTTTCTGAGCAACGGGAGTTCCAGATTTTACATTTTGTGGTCTTCCTCATGATGTATCTGGTTATACTGATAGGAAATCTTTTCCTCATCATTCTGATAGTAATAAACAACCACCTTCAGACACCAATGTATTTCTTTCTGGTCAATTTAGCGATTGTTGATCTGGGATCCACCACTGTCACCATTCCCAGATCAATAGCCAGTGCTCTCATGAGTACAAGAAAGATATCATACTCTGAATGTGCTGCACAAATGTTTTTCTTTGTTTTCTTCCTGTCCTCAGACCTTTTCCTTCTCACTGCTATGGCCTATGATAGATATGTCGCTATCTGCCATCCTTTACATTATATGTCTATGATGAAATGGGGAAACTGCTTCCAAATGGCAGGGGGTGCTTGGATGCTAGGCTTTCTTAATGCTGCCATGCATACAGGAACTCTTTTTTCATTGCCTTTCTGTTCCAGAGTCATCCATCAGTTCTTCTGTGAAATTCCACACCTCATGAAGATTTCCTGCTTTGATCCCAAATTCAGTGAAATCTGGGTACTTCTTTTTAGTGCTTTGCTTGGTGTTGCTTGTTTTATGTTAATTATCATGTCCTATGTAAAAATCTTTAAGGCAGTACTAAGCATGTCCTCAGTGGCCAGTAGACAAAAGGCCTTCTCTACTTGCATTCCCCATCTCCTTGTTGTCTGCTTATTATGTGGTACGGGTATATTTTCCCATTTCATACCAAATTCTGGATCTTCTTACAATTGGGATGAGATTCTTGCAGTGATCTACTCTGTGATCCCTCCAATGATGAACCCTGTTATCTACAGCATGAGGAATAAGGATATCAAAGATGCTTTATGGAAGTTGTTTAATCAAAGGATTACAAATCAAAATACAAAGCCTGCTTAAGTTTTGCCTAAGAATTAAAAATCCCAAAAATTTTGTTAACCTAAAGACTAACATCTCTGTTATTATTTATAACCTGTGAACTACCATTTATGTATTTGGACACATAGGGACTGTTTAGAGAATCACACACATAAACTTACATGAAATGATTGAAAAGCTACAATTACTTGTAGTAACTTTTAGCAAAATAGAAATTAGATCTAATACCCACATTTCAATATTAATATATAATGAGAGAAAATGGCAAAGAAGTAATGGGCAGTAGAGAGAAAGCAGAGCTGCTTAATCCATTCTTTGCATCTGTCTTCAAACAAAAAGATACTGGATAGCCACTGATATGGAATGGTATAGGGTCACTTGCTTGATCAGGGGGTTGGACTAGAAGACCTCCAAGGTCCCTTCCAACTCTATTATAATTATTCTGAAATTTATTACACTATACAGTGAGATAGGAAATGGCTGTCTACTTAATCAATGGAAAATATTCTTAAGTCTTCTCCTGCCCAAATATCTTGTCATGAATTCTATATTTTGCTCCCATTTTCATTCTTAAATACTGTCATCTTAAAATCAGGCTCAGAATGCTCTGAGAAATGTCCTTTACTGGTGTCTGTTTTTGTATAATGATGTACCATTTTATACCATCTAAAATCTATCGAGGCCAGGGTAATAGATGATAACAAATGTTTGTCCCTGTGAAATTGTGGGTGATGCAATGGGATTTTTTAAATTCTGCATTTATCACAGTGGTGTGCTCTGTTTTTGCTGGTTAATAACTGTTTCATCCAACAAGCAAATGGAGGTCTCAAACTGCCAATAGGGAATATGTGACGATTAGATATAAGAATAACTGTTGTCAGTATATAGCAGGTAGCACAACACTCTATGTGTTGTTTATTGTTGTCCTGTGCCTAGCATTTATTGTGCCTATTTTTCAAGCTCTAATAGAATGCACAGATTAGAAGAAGGCATTACTTGTTGATGCTGAAGTAATATATGCCACTGTAGAATCAATCTGCAGATAAACAAAGATTCACGCACTGAAATCATGAGCAACTGAAACTCATTGAAACTGTTATTCACCAGAGATTGCAATGTATGTTAGAGTTAGAAAACCTTTAACCATCACCACCTACACAATCTTGCTGAAACTGTGTGCCTATGGATATTTGGATCCTCTTCCCTGAGGACTTTCTGTGTTTAGTCTTGGATGAGATTGCACGTCAACACTCAAGACTGGTTCACAATCTGATAGTTGCCTTAGACTCATAACTTCTGCTCCATAGTAAATGGACGCAATGGTCGAGAGGGCATTTGCAGCATTTGATATAATGCACTACTTTTGTCTGTTCCTAGAACATGAGATTCCCCCAGATGGCCACTCATGTGCTAGTCACTTGATGACTGGACTACTGCACTATGCAATATATGAAGCTGCCCTTGAAGAAGTCACAAAACTACTGCTGGTATCGAATATGTCAGAACAGGTAGTGATGGGATTATCACATTCTGTCTATAAGATGCCATTGTATTCAAGCTGCAATTGCTACTAGTTTTATTCAACATGCAATTCATGATTATTGTTATCATCAATGAAGACCTACATGCATAGGGCTTGTCTACTTGTAGGATTGTCTTTTTCCAATTGTTTCTGCCTAGCTGCTGACATCAGACAAAGTGAGCACACATCAGGTCCCTTTGATACAACAATGTCATCTATTGGGATCAAAGAACTGAGTCTTCTATGTTATAACATGTTCTGGAATAGTCCCCCCCAGCCCCCGAATTCTATATACTCCTAATTGACGATATTCAGAAAATTATTGAAAATGTGACTGTTGGTTTCAGAAGTTGTTGGAGTTGGGTGAAATGGCAAAATTGACCACTTTGATTAAAGAAAAGAACATAAGTGCTTTTGTTTCCACATGGAGACCACTTCTGAACTTCATGCTTGATGTGGAGAAGAATGAAACTCTGACTTTGGGTTTTTCCAATTAGACTGATAGATCTTTATAGAAATGGCTTGTTCATATTATTATGAAAAAGTAAAAAGTTGTGATTTGATGTTAATGCCTTATTTTATTGTAACAGAAAGAGTCAGAAGACAATACTTCTTTTTCTTTTCTTATCCTTACTCACTTCTCTTTCCCCTCCCCCCCCATTGCTTTTCTATTTGCTTTGTATTTTATAATACTTTATAACTCAATAAAAATGTTAATAATAGAAAATGTGACTATTGTCCCAGGTCTTCAGCAAAACTAGCAGTTGAGCCTTTATAGAATGTTTTATTGTTTGGGGAGTGCCTCTGGATGCTTATGATATATTTATTTATTTATTTTTCCTTTTTTCCCTCTTTTTTTCACGTCAGAGTCATTTGGGATCCTGTCTTTAAATTATACTAAATGAATTATTTTCACCTATGCTTCCTGAAAGAACACATCTGGGGTATTTTCTTATATTTCTAGCTATTGTCAAAAGAAAAGATGGAGGCGATGGGCAAAAAATTATTCCAGCTTTGGCCACTTGCAGTCTTATTTGGAGTAGGAAGACCTGACAATTCATGTTCTCATTAGGATGGATTACTGAAATGTAATGTACAGTTCATAAAATATAAAAATTATGGCAATAAATAAACAATTATATTGCAAGACATCAGACAAAGTAAGCACATTTCAAGTCCCTTTGATACAACAATGTAAACAATTATACCCAAAGCAATTCATCAATAAAATCAAACTATCTGGACAAGTTGGGAAGACCACCTTACAGGGTACTGAATGTCTAGAGGTAAGATGAAGTCTTGAAGGGTTTACAAAAGATATCAAATCTAGATTTAACTTTGAAGATTACTCAGAAAGTGCAGTTGTAAAGAAGGCAGGTGAGAGTGATTATAGCCATATACCTATAGTGTGGTGAGCTGATTTCAGATAGGTTTCTGGGCAAAATCAAAATAATGGTTTTAAATGTTAAAGTCTTATATGGCTGGCTCCTCCGTATCTAGTTATGTAAAGAACAATATCTCCACATAGGCATTCAATCATTTGTTTAGTACATTTGTCCTGATTGATACTATTGAGAGTCCCTCTATGTGAAAAGGGAGGATTAAAGTGGTGCAGTGGTTAGAAAGCGGTACTGCAGGACTAACTCACTATTCACTCTAGGACAGGGGTGTCAAACTCACGTTGTCACAGTGATGTCACGTGATGTATCAATACCTTTTCCCCCCTTTGCTAAACTGAGTGTAGGTGTGGCCAGCGTGTGACTCATCTGGCCCGTGGACCAGGAATTTGACAGCCCTGCTCTAGGAGTTCAGTTCTGACCTTCTCAAGATTGACTTAGCATTCCATCTTTCTGAGGTCAGTAAAATGAGGACCCAGATTGTTGGGGGTAATATGGTGACTGTCAGCGTTCCAAGTAACTGACTCATATACAATCAAAACTCTGAGGCCTAGGATTTCTTCAAAGTATGAATTTATTAGGAATGTCATATTGGCACAGCTAATGAAAACCAGACACTGAAGGACCTGGAGTTTTCCCCACCCAAATCAAAACGCCAAGTTCTTGCCCCCAGATCACAAGTCCATCACATGGCCCAATCACGTCACAGTCTCAGCTCTGGCTGGTTCTTGTCCACACCCCTCCAACACCTGGTACAAAGTCCTCAGCTTCCACGGGAAAAAATGTTATTTTGGCTACGCATCCCCCCAGCTATCTCTATCACTCCCCTCACATTCCCACAGCTTCAATGGCTACGCATCCCCCCAGCTATCTCTATCACTCCCCTCACATTCCCACAGCTTCAACAGGCCTGACTGGCAGCCCTGAAGATTCTCACAAAATGGCTTCAGGGCTGACAGGCTTCCCCCCCCCTCCCCATTGAGAGGGACCTCCTGCAAAAGAAAATCAAATGGAGGTTAATCACCATAACCATCAACCTCCCACCCAGATGGCTCTTTGGCCTTGTGAGGGTATTTGTCATGGAATTGCTTAATCAACCTGTCAACTTTCACATCCCAAGTCTTAACCCATGTGGCTTCAGAGAGGGGGTATCTCTTCCAGTGGACTAGGTACTGCAAGCGGCCTCAATGCATGCACGAGTGTAAGATCTTTTTCACCTCATAATGGGTCTCTTCTTGTACTACAATGGGTTTCAGGCTTCCATGTCTACTGGCCTTAGCTGAGAGCTTATGGCAGTCTTTAACAGGCTGCTATGGAACATGCACTTTCCCTAAGAAGTGTGGGAGTTTAAATTGAACAGTTAGAGGGTTCATTACTTTCACTATTGGGAATGGCTCTATGAACTTCAGACCCAGTTTTTTACTTGGTAACTTCAGTCTTAGATACTTTGTTGACAAGTATACTTTGTCTGACATGGAAAGGAGGGTGGGGGGAACGGCATTTGTTGGCTTGCTTTTTATAGCTTTTCACCACTTCTACTAAAGCTTGCTTTGTATTTTCCCACCCCTGTTTCAGTGAGTCCATCCATTCACTCAAGGACATGGAAGTGGGCGGTTCCCTGAGTAATTCAGGCATTGGGACAAACTCCATGCCCTTGGTGACCTGGAAAGGGGTCAGCCCAGTGCTTCCCAGTGCTATGCACTGCGTTGTTGTAGGCTACCTCTGCAAAAGGTAGCAAGTCTGCCCAGGTGGATTGTGAGTAGTTCACATAACACTTTGGGTAGTGTTCTACCATGGCGTTTGTCCGTTCTGCCTCCCCATCCACTCGGATGAAAAGCTGAGCTGACCCATGGGTGGACCCTATCACTTGTAGGAATTCCCTCCAGAATTTTGCAGTGAATTGGACCCCCTGGTTGGAGATAATCCCGCAAGGCACCCCATGTAGCCTGTATATCAGCCTTATGAATATCCTAGCTAGTTTCTTGGCTGAGGGCAGGCTCAAATAGGCTATGAAGTGGGCTTGCTTTGAGAATAAGTCAATCATGATCCAAAGGACCATGTTCCCGCCATTCTCTGGGAGCTCACTATAAAATCCATAGCAATCTCTTCCCAGGGTCATCTTGGGTCTGCCACTTGCTGGAGGAGGATGTACAACTTGGCCCTTTCCAGGCTAGTCTGTCTTTTTTTAAAAAAAACTTGTTTTATTTACAGTTTTCCTTTCATACCATACATATTTTGTGGACAGTGTACTGACTGCATCAATGTCCTTTTTAAACAATGTTAACAACAATAATACAAATAAGTATACATAATCCTAATCTTCCAACTTCACCAATACCATTCTGTCTTTATAATTCTTTATCATTTTTCCCATTAATACATTTAAACTTAAATAACATTTCTTTGCACCATTTATTTGTTATCCCCTACCAAGTCACTAATATTTAATATTTAAAAATTACTCATTATTACATCATAATTTTGATATCCCAAATGTCTAGCACTATTAATAAAGCCAAATACAGTATTAACAAAATTTAATCCCGGGATGATATCTTAAAATCCCCACAATTTCTGTCCCTTAAAAATTTGAATTCACAATATATTTTAACACATTGTTAATCTTATAAACTTCCATCTTTTAATCTTAGTTTATTTTTCATTATAATAAATTATATTATCTAGTAGTATATATACTACTATTTCCCCATTTGTATTTTCTACTTTTTCATTTTATTAATATATTTTATCACTATCCCTCATCTCTTAACCTTTTTGGAGTTCTATCATTTATTGACCTTTTAATCACACTTTTATTCCTCTCTCTTAGAATCTTATAACTTTTTTTTGATATTTTTGTACCTTCGGATTGCCCTGTATCTCTTTCTGCTGAATCATTTGAGCACCCGTCCATAAATCTTTCTTTTTTTTGAAGAGATTTTTCTTTTTTCTCTCTAAACCTTTCTCTTTTTTTGAAGGAGGCATAGGCCTCCTTCTCCCACACTGCCCACCACCTTTCTGTGTTGGTGAGTGTTTTGGAAATGTAAGCACAGGGTTGCAGTTGGCACTAGATGTTGGCTTGCAGCAGCACCACCACTATGGCCACGTTGCTGGCATCTGCCTGAACCATGAATGATTGTTCGGGGTCAGGGTATTTGAGGATGGGCTTCTCCATGAATAGCCTTTTTAGTTTCATGAATGTACACTGGCAGTCCATGGACCAAGTCAGTGGCTGGCTGAATCACAGTTTGAGCCCTCCCCCTCCTGTCTTCAATATTTCTGTCAAGGTAGTGCCACTTCAGCAAAGATGAACTGCCTGTAAAAGTTGTTGAACCCGAGGAAGCTCTGAAGTTGTTTGCAGGTGCGTGGGGGTTGACAGTCTAGCACTGCTTTCACTTTCCCTGATCCTTTTCAATTCCTTTGTTTGACACTCAGTAGCCCAGATAGTCTAGGGAGGTCTTGTTCATTCAGATAGACTAGAACACCTTGTGGAGGTGCTCATGAAGCACCTCATTAATCAATTGCATGAAGAGTGAGGGGGCGCTTTGCAGTTCAAACAGCATCACTTTGAACTGGAAGCTGCCTAACGGGCAGTTGAAGACTGTGTTCCATTCATTTCCCTCTTTGATTTGCACCAGTAGTAAGCTTCCCTTAGGTTTAGTTTAGTAAACACCTTCCCCTTTGCCAGGTGGCTTAGCATGTATTTCATTAGGGGCAGAGGGTAGGTATTTTCCACACACACAGTGTTAATTCCTTTAAAATTAATCCAAAGCTTCATTGACTCGTCTTTTTTCTCTTTGAAGAGCACTGAAGCAGCCACCCGAGATTTGGTGGGCTGGATGAATCCCCTAGCTAGGCTGGTGTTGATGTATTTCCTCAGCTCATCCATTTCCCTGGGGATCACAGAATACATCTTTGGTTTGGGTAGCTTTGCTCCTGGCATGAATTCTATTGCTCAGTCAGTGGATTGGGGGGTGTAGGGTGTTACTCTCTCACTCACTGAAGATGTCTGCCTGGTCTTGGTATTCTTTGGGAACCTTGGGGCAACCTGGCAGTGAGTCAGTGATGGTGGCAGCTTTCTCGTAGATGCTGGGGCTGTGTGAAGGTTCTGACTGTTAGGACTTCTCAGTAAGGTGGAGTGGCAACAATCCCACTCCTATTTTTAACTTTCTATAGCCATCCTCCCATGTGATGAATGGGTCCCACTTGTCCAGCCAGGCAAGGCCCAGGATGACTGACTTTGTCATTCTTGGCGCCACCACAAATCAGAGGAGCTCCCAGTGGTGGCCCATTTTAAGCCTTACTGGCTCAGTGATTAGGATGGCTGGGGCTCTGCCTATCAATCTTCCACTGACTTGTTTGAAGCATATGGGGCGCGCCAGGAATGTCATGCTTATCCCTAGCTTCTGGACTGTGGGGAGGCTGATTAGGCATCTGGTGCACCTGATGTCTATGCTAGCCTCTATGTCCCCTTGGGTTCCCGTCCTGGGCACCACTATCTGCGATCTTATAGCAAAGGAGTGGATGGCCTCACTTACCATTGGATCATCTTCACTGTTCTCACTGCTGTCACTTGTGGCAGTTGGTGGGGTTTCTGAAGTCGGAGTTTCCCCCATTAGCAGAGGGGGAGGAAATACAATGGCTTGCTGAGCAAATCTTCCCCTGTGTGCTGGGTTGTGCAGGGTCTTCTTCACCTTGGTGATGCTCAATGGCCTTGCTGGCTGCACCTGAAGCACTGGATGGCCATGGTTGGGGCCAGCTTTCGCTCGTCTAGCGGCCTCACACTGGCTTGACGACTCAGGATTCATTTTGGCTTTTTGTCAGGCGTGGATTTTTGGTGTGGGTAGATCTCGAGGTTCATGGCCACCACCATCTAGTACCACTCCTGTATGTGCTCAAGGACCCCTCGAAGGCACAAGCCAGCTGGAGGTCCTGGTCCAGGGCCTCCTTGAAGTGGTAGACCAGAGGCACTATGTCCAGTCTTTCAGCTTCCCTGCCATTCTTTGGAATTCCAACACTAGCTCCTTCTCAGGGTGGCCCTTTTACTTGATGTCTCTGATGTCAGCCTCTGCCTCTTGTCCCTGGACCATGTCTTCGAACCAGGTTCTTAGTAGCTGCAGGAACTCATCGTTGTCCCTGAAAAACTCTGCAGATTATTTTTATCCAAAATATTGGGGTTATGTAAACATTTAGTCTATTCAAGTAGCATAGCTTTTGATCCTGATTTTAAGGCAGGCTTATTAGTCAAATTCCTTCTTTTGTTTCATCAATCATTATAAATCTGCAGTTTAATCATAAGCAATATGTTACTGAACATTTATGTAACATCAGCCTGAGGATACCATGTCTATATTTTACATCCAGGCAATTGATATTTGTATCAGTAGATATCTCTCATCCTCAGGTAGATAACATGAGTGTGACATAACAATGGGTAATGTTTTGTTTCCATGTAGATCAGCGGTTCTCAACCTGAGGGTCATGACCCCTTTGGGAGTTGAATGACCATTTTGCAGGGGTCGCCAAAGCCCTCTCTCGCCCCTCCCCACTCCTTCACTCACCCTCACCCTCTGCCTCTGTTGGATTGCCGTTCGCTGTTCACTTACCCCACCCACTCCCAATCTATTGCTGCCTCCTGAGTCCCAGCTGATGGCTAGAGGGAAAAGAACTGTTTAAATTCTTGCTGCCGGGCTTCAAAGGGCTGCCCTACAGCTGATCAGTGTTAAAAGAAAACAAATGAGTAGACCGGTGCCTGCAAAAATAGAAAAAACAGCCCCTTTTAGCTTCAGCATAGGTTAATTACCATAAGTTGATTTGATCAGCCTCCCGACTCTCAGCTGATTTGTTCTCAGCTGTTTTGTGTAGGGCTCAGCTGTTTGCTGCAAAGAGGTGCAAAATTTTCCCCCCTAGCTATGCTGAAAAGCAAAACTGAAAGTAAAGCAGGATCTTTGCTGCAACGTGACAAAATGAGGCAGAGAGAGATTTCTTTTTCTTTTCCCTCACCAAAAAAGGTAGGTGCAAAACTGCAAACAATGGGAAATTTAGGGCAAAAGAGGAGGTTCAAGATTTTAAAACACAAAAGAAAAAAAGCTCTATTTAACTAGGGAATTGTAATAATTGAGATACTATTAATTGTATATTGTGTTGAAAGCAGAAATGGTTAAGTTGTGGTTTGGAGGAATATATGGGGGAAATTATTTGGTTTATTATTATTGGTAAATATAATTAATTGATTTGTAAGAAATTGGATTGCATGGAAATAATTGGAATATTCATATTCATATTGATTAATATACAAAAAAGATAGTTATATAACTAATTGATTTATATTAAAATGTTGAATTTGTATTAAACAACTGTATTACACAATTACATAATTAAACCAATGTGAGGATGGATATAAAAATAGATGACAATGCAAAGGAGTATAATATAGAATAGAAGGGAAAAATTGAATTTGATTAAGATTAAAGATGACGATGAAGAGTAATATTGGTTTTTTTTAAAAAAATAGATGAGAAATAAATATGGCAAAAGAAAATATAGAAATTGTAAATTTAATTGAAATGATTAAACAGTGTTTAAATTTGTGAACTGGCCAAATACTCTGTTCAAAGAAAATACATTGTATGTTTGTATGTGTGTTTCTAATTATTGCTATTTATTCATATTTGTTCTCTTTTATTCTTTAAAGTTTAACAATTCATTCTTTATCTTAATATCTTTATATTTGTTTGGGGTTGGTTTTCTTCCCTTTCATCTTTTTTATTGTACAGCAATCTTTCTCCTCAAACCTACCACCTCTCTTTTTTCTTTCCTTCTTACTTTCTCTTTCCCCCCTCTTCTTCTCCTCCCTACTTCCTCTTCCTTTCTCCTTCTCCTCCTCTCTTCCTCCCTCTCTTACCCTCACTCCTACTCTAATTTCCCTTCCTTTCCTTCATCCCTCTCTATTGCTGTATCCTTTTATTCATATGGACTACTCAGAGGGCTGAAAAAGTTATTTTTGACTGGTCCTCGCACTTTTGACCAGTCCTCAAAGTTACGACTGTCTTCACATTTTACGTTTTTGCCCTATCTTGTCACCATGGCGAAGAGAAGCAGTTGTGAAATGAGTGACACAGTTGTTAAGAATGCTACAATGGGCATAAATGATGACCAGTCATAAGTATGAGGACCAGTCAAAAGTGCGAGGACCTGTCAGAAATCACTTTTTTCAGCCCTCTGAGTAGTCCCTATACACATAGCCATGGCCACCTGGTCACATGAACTCCAAGCCACACCCACAAAATAAGCCACACCCACAGAACCAGTAGTAAAAAATTACAGTTATGAAGTAGCAACGAAAATAATTTTATGGTTGGGGTCACCACAACATGAGGAACGGTATTAAAGGGTCACGGCATTAGGAAGGTTGAGAACCACTGATGTAGACTGAACCACCACAAAATGTACAGACAGGTCAAGCTTATGTAGCACTTCAGGGCCCCAAACGAATAAGCCAAGTCTAAGACTGAATGTAATGTGGTTGAATAAAGTTGTGATTCTACCAGACACACATCTAAGGATAATCAGAAGGTTGGTAAGATTCTGATTATTTTAAGTTTCCATTTTCTGAAGTTTTGCATTTCCATTTACTTCCTATATATTAGAAAGAAAATTTCTGAATGGTGATATTGATTTAATAGTTTTCTCATTTTCCTTACATTCTTGTAGTATAACAATTATTTCCAGAAATGACTTTAATTTAGGTTTTATACTGAGGAGTTATGGATAGTGATCATATCATGTCCCCACAGGACAATCTCCTTTGATCAATCAATTAAGAGTCATGATTTTACAATGGTTAGAATGCAGCACTGCAGGCTAATTCTGCTGACTACTGACTGCCAGGAGTTTGGCAGTTTGAATCTCATTGTCTTAAGGTTGACTCAGCCTTCCATCCTTCGAAGTTGGAAGGTCCTAGTTGTTGTTGGGGGCAATATGCTGACTCTATAAAGCAATTAGACAAGGCTGTAAAGCATGGTGAAGTGGTATATAAGTCTATGAGCTATTGCTATTGTGATCTGTCCAAACACTTACATCAATTGGCCATCTGATCCAAAGAAAGTTTTCTTACAAACTGTTTCAAAGAATATCTGGCCAACATTCTGATAACATAACACTAACAAAGAAAGGATTCATGTTATGATGGCAATTGTAGAATGATGGTACAAATCTCTGTTATATAGTGTTACAATAAACCAGGAAAGAACATGCTTTATCTCACTTACAGTTAATCCATAATCAGAAGGAGTTTGGTAGCAGGTATTCTGACCACTAAATGACAAGAGAATACACAACTATAACTTTGGTAGTCCTCTAGCAAAATCTAAGGGACTGGTTTGGACAAAACTCAGCAGCACTTTTTTGTGTGGCTGTTGATAAAAATAGGATCGCCAACATGATTGCCGACATCCGATGATGGATATGGCACAAGAAGAAGTAGTCATCGACCGGAAGCATCTCAGTGAGACAGTTGGGGATTAGTGGGCTCTGATGAGCTCCATGAAATCCTGGGCTGATGAACTGCTGCAGAGGGGTCTTTGGACCAGATCTGTCCTGTAGGGACAAAGAAGAAAGAGAGGCACCTCAGAAGACCAAGAGGAACAGGCAAGTTCCTCGGAGGTCAGAGGAAATTCTCTCTGACACTGCAGCAGGGAGTGGTGGTCATTATAACCACCAGTAAGGTGAGGCAACCGGACCAAGCAGTGTGCAGGAGAGGAGAATTGAGTGGAATATTGATGCCAGGTGAGTAACATCTAACTGATAGGCAGGAAGAAGAAAAAAAGAGGATTTTCAAAATAATTGTAAAAGTTCTAGAGCTATAACAGCGGCTAATAGACATGGGAAAGGACAGAAGAAGAAGATTAAGGTGGAAGTTACAAAGTGGCAAAACCTGATCAGAAAATTGTTTTTTTTTGGATCTAAGTATTTGGAGAATTTTAAAAATATAAATTAGAGGAATTAATAACCCGAAAAGGCTCTTCTTTAAATTTGGGAATTTTAAAGGGAGGAGGATTAAAGAATGAAGAAAAACCTGTAATAGAAAGGACTGGGTTAATGACTCTAAATTGAAACTAAATTGGAAGGTAACATGGAATTTGGACTATGCAAATCTGGACTGAATTTAAAATTGATTTGGTGCATATAAAGGTGAAAAAGAAGAAGAAGATAAATTAAATAAGTAAAATCTGTTTAAAGCATACTGTAAACAAAATGGATACTTTTCAAGCTTGTTGATTGTAATAGTGAATTGTAGAGATCTTTAGGGGAAAGAAAAATATGACAACCCTAAATCTTTGTTTTGGAAAAAAAGAAACTTGGACTTTGAAAAAGATAACATGTGAGAATTTTTAAGGAGGCTTTGTTCACAAGTGTTTTGGCTTTGAGGAAAAAAAATAAAAGAAGATTACAACATAACTTCAATTGGAATAATATCAACCTAGAAAGAACAAAATGGTGCAGCAACTTAAGGAAATGATGAAAACGATGTACTTATCATTGAAAATGGAAATAAGGGAAATGACTACAATATTGCATGGAAAATTGAAACCTGATGACCAAAAAATTGACTTAGGATATGTTCAAACTGACAAAGAAATGACTAACGAGAAGCACAAAAAAAAAAAAAAAAAAAAGGAGACTGACAATAAAGAAGAAGACAAAGACAAGGAGATTGATTATGGAAAAATAAATGATTGTGTGGGTAGTAATAATAAAAAGGAGAACTTTAAAAATTATATTGGGATTAACAATGGAAGAAACAGAAAAAGGGGAAAGAAACAAAAAAGAAAAAGAAAAGAGGGTGGACCAGAAAGAATATAAGAAACTTAAATGATTACACTGGGATTATCAGTGAGAACATAAGAAAAAGGGAAAAGGGATGGAAAAGAATGGGAAAGAGACAGCAAAATAGAAGAGTTTATGATCTTAAAAAACAAAATGATTATATTGGAATTAACAGTGGAAAGAAGAAAAAGGGAAAAGAGAGTTCAGGATTTTAAAATACAAAAGAAAAGAAGGGGAAATAAAAAAAATATATAAAGATAGGGAGAAAGAAATGGAAGAGGAATATGGGGTAAATGAAATGAATACTAGAGAAAAGATGAAATTGTATTTTTAATGAAGTGATATTAAACTATATGGATGTATGATGAATGTAATAATTGGAATATTTTTAATCAATGAAGAGGACTGTAATAACTGGAATATTCTCAATTACATATTTGGAATTTAATTAAATAAGAAAAGAAAGCTGAAATGATACTGGATTATGAATTAATTAGATATAATTAACTGGTTTTTATGAAAATGGAAAAGTTGATAAAGAAAAAATTATTTGAGATTGAAAGAAGAGATTCTAAGAAAATAATTAGGAATTGTATTATATTGTATGAATTTAAATTTATGGGTACTGGAGTAAGATTGATACTTAATTGATTTTTTATTGAATATGCTTAACTAATTAGAGAAATTATGATAAATGGATTACTTTTAAAATAAGAGATAAGAATATAAATAATTGATGAAGTAACAGAGTGGTAATAATGAATTATTTAAGTCAATATGAAGAAATGACAAAATGTAGGGATGTTTAAGAATTGAAAATAAGATCTAGAAATAAGAAGTTTAATACATGAAATTGTAGTAGTCAGAACATTTGGGTTAAGATATATATCTAATTGGTTCCTACTAATATGTTGAATTATATTATTTGAAATAGCTGATAAAAGAATCATTGGTCATTAGAATAAGAGAATTTAGGGAAATAATTGGGGATCGTACTAGGTTATGTGAATTTAAATTTAGGGGTTCAAATTTTAAGGAGGAGAAAGAAAAATTGAAATATAATACGATGAGAAGTTAAGATGAAGGGTAATATTGATTTCTTAAAATTAGAGAGAAAAAATATGAGAAAAATTGAATATATAAAATTGTGCTAAAGATGAAAAAAAAATCTGTATAAATTTAAGACCGGGCCAATACTCTGTTCAGAAAAGATGTACTCTATGTTTGTTTGTAAGTTCAAAAAATAAAAAAAAACTTTACCAAAAAAAAAGAAGTCCTCTAACAAATAGCACGACATAACTAAATTTTTGTCAACTCCTGAAATGACTCTAATTGAAATCATAGTTTTCTCTGCTTAGTTCCTTAGTTGCCACACTTGTAAGGGGGGAGGGGGATTCGTGGAATGGAGAATGTTTTCCTACGGACTGCCAGACATAAAAACAATAAGACTCCTGAGAACCAAGGCTACCCCAACGTGCCCTAGAAATAGGAGGAGGGAGCGCTAAGAAGCTCATCACTTTCTTGGTTGGCTCATGTGACCTGTGACACAAGCAGGATAGCCAGCATCTATCAATTAATTATGCCAAAATGCGGGGATTATTCAGAGTTGATATTACATTTGAATGTGCCGATATGATAAATAAACAGGACCTGTGAAAAAGCAACTGCCTCAGAGTCTTGAACTAATTGGGAGTCTTACTTGGAATCATGATAGTTTTCTTTTAAAGATTTTCATCACCACATTTTTCATTCTCACACACTCTTATCAAATCCTATCAGGAAAATTCCTATTAAGGGCGAAGAAAATAAGTTGTATCATGATAAAGCTGTCCTTTGTCCTCCTTTCTGCCACTGTTGTGCCTCAATACTTTTTGCAGTAATTGGTTTTTTTTCTGTTAAATAATTTTTATTAAAACATTCAAAGAAGTAGATAAAAACATAACACAAACTAATAAGTAGTAAGTAGAGAAAATGGGAAAGAAAGAAAGCAAAGAAAAAAGCAAAATGTGTAAGAAAAAAGTTTAAGAAAAATGCAGAGGAATACAGAATAAAGTGATTTTCAATATTCTGCAGATCATGGCAAGCACAAATGCACTTTAACCTTTCTTTCTACAGTTAGTTTCTTTCATTGACAGGTTACTAAATTTAGATACAGTTGATCTGAATCACCAAAACCTGTTCACTCAATGAATTAGAGAATATGCTGTATACTAGAATAGTAGTGACTGAAGTTAGCAAGTACTTAATTAAGGCAAGCATATGTATATAGCTAAGTGCCATGATGCAAAAATAACAAAACATATTTTGTGATGTGTTGATGGAAGCTCTTTCTTTTTTATACTTTTGTTTCAATATCACACATAAGTATATGAAAGATGGCATCTGACACATATTTACACATGTCCCATTTATACTCCTGTGGATACCTCCAGGTCAGGATATTATATTTGTATTCCTTATTTCACTGACAGACTCTTCCTGCAACTAAACTTATTTGCACAACCATAGAGCTTTATTCAAATTGTCTTTAATAGTGCAAACCAATGTTGTGATATAGTCTTCATTGTAAGGAATAGTTTGGATACATAGTGTGGTCTTTAAGGGACACTTGTTTTAGCTCATGACATAATATTTTGGAAAACAAAAGGCAGGTATCAAAGAGATCAAATATTATATCAATCAATTACAAAAAAAAAGAAACTTCCACTAATCATTATTTGGTAAAACAATGTTACCCTGAGTATTATTTTGTACCTCTACTATACTTTCCTCTGGTTAAAAGTAAACATTAAGTCCTTGCACTGCCCTGGAGAATGGAATCTTCCACCACTACATTTGTAATTGTACAACCATTCCTTTGTGTATATAAGTCCTTAATGTTGAGTCCATGTTCCCTATGGGACTAGTTAGCAAATGTTAAGATGGAGCCATGCTTGAATCTCATCAAATTTGCAGCATGTAACTGCTGGATTACAAGAATAGTAGCTGTAGAATAAGACTTTAAAGATATGTCAGTGAGGAAATTTTACTTTATTCTTTTTTTTTTAAAAGTAAATCTGTTTTTGAATAAGAGTAATAATCCCTGAATCCTAATTAAGGATTCATTTTCCTTATATATTTCTCATATTCACTGGTGTTTGATGCTAGCTTTTTCTCCATCAATCTGCATCATGCAGCTATGCTTGATCTAGAGGTGTGCTACAAATCTTTCACAAAAAGACTTCGAGGGGCTGTGAAAGAAATATAAACAAACAAACAAACAAACAAAACAGCGGCATAGTCAGATTTTATATGATTGTTTTCATCAACTTAAAAGGATCAATGGGGGAAAAGTAAGTTTTTTAAATTTTATAAGGATTATTCAAGAAAGGTTTAACAGGTAACCTGTGTTCTTATAAGATTTAACAAAGGAGTTTTATTGTGGTTGTATTCATAATTTTGATAAAAATAGGCTAAGGGCTGAAAGGAGAAAGGTAACATTTTCAATGAAACAATTGAAGTGCTAGTTTTGTCTTAATCAACAGATATAGAACTTTCTCTTGATAATTCACACCCTTGAATATATCCCATGGCTGTAGATAATATCTCTGTAATAGTAGAAGAAAGGTCTATCTCTAAAGTTTCAAAGGTTGGCAAAATCAGTATTCCCTGCTGATATGAAAAAAATTAAATGCTTCTCCAACGTCTGAAATCACAACCATGCTGTTTTTGTGGTTTTTTGAATTTTTTTCTCTAATAAAAGGAAATTGGTATGAAGAACTTTCTCTTCAGTTCAAGATATGGCCTTTTATGACCTAGGAAATATTACATTAATATAAAATGGGTGACGTACATTGGGGATCATATCATCACAAGAAAAGGTTTAAAAAAAACTTTTTTTTTAAATTAAAACTTCAGCAAAATGCCAGAATAAAAGGCCTCATTGTCCCTCCATTATACATAAAGAACCTAAATAGACTTGAAATCCATTCTGAGGTATTTCATATCTTTAGGATGTCGAGCAGTTGAGAATTTTATGGTGCACTATAACAAATTATGTTTGTAATGACTCTGCATGTTACAAGAATGCAATTTTGTACCTGAACTCCAGGTTTAAACAAGATTGGAATTATAGGATTAAATAATAATCTATAATTTTCTCCTGCAGAATTGGTTTCTTAATAAAGGATGTCACTACTAAAGACAAACTTGAAGTTATGTAGCTTTTATGTTATGGGAGTGACCATTTCAGAATGAAAATAAGTTAGCTGGAGTGTATATTTTTGCAAAATATAGTCATATTAAATTGATGTTTTTCTCTCACAGTTAAAATTTCAAAAATGACAAACAGAACCATCATCATGGATTTCTCGCTTAAGGGATTTTCTGAGCAACGGGAGTTCCAGATTTTGCATTTTGTGGTTTTCTTCATAATGTATCTGGTTATACTGACAGGAAATCTTCTTCTCATTATTCTGGTAGTAATGAACAACCATCTTCAGAAACCAATGTATTTCTTTCTGGTCAATTTAGCAATTGTCGATGTGGGATCCACCACTGTCACCATTCCCAGATCAATAGCTAGTGCCCTCATGAATATAAAAATGATATCATACTCTCAGTGTGCTGCACAAATGTTTTTCTTTCTTTTCTTTCTGTCCTCAGACCTTTTCCTTCTCACTGCTATGGCCTATGATAGATATGTGGCTATCTGCCATCCTTTACATTATATGTCTGTGATGAAATGGGGAAGCTGCTTCCAAATGGCAGGGGGTGCATGGATGCTAGGCTTTCTTAATGCTGCCATGCATTCAGGAACTCTTTTTTCATTGCCTTTCTGTTCCACAGTCATCCATCAGTTCTTCTGTGAAATTCCACACCTCATGAAGATTTCCTGCTTTGATCCCAAATTCATTGAAATCTGGATTCTTCTTTTTAGTGCTTTGCTTGGTGATGTTTCTTTTATGTTAATTATCATCCCCTATATAAAAATCTTTAAGACATTACTGAGCATGTCCTCAATGGCCAGTAGACAAAAGGCCTTCTCTACTTGCATTCCCCATCTCCTCGTTGTCTGCTTATTATGTGATACAGGTATATTTTCCCATTTCATATCAAATTTTTGGTCTTCTTACAATTGGGAAGAGGTCCTTGCAGTGATCTACTCTGTGATCCCTCCAGTGATGAACCCTATAATCTATAGCATGAGAAATAAGGATATCAAAGCTGCTTTATGGAAGTTGTTTAATCAAATGATTGCAAATCAAAATACAAAACCTGCTTAAGTTGAATTCTTAAGCATCTTTTGCTTATGAATTCAAAAATTCCACAAAAGTTGTTATCCTAAAGGGTAACATTTATTTTTATTTATTTTATTTCTTTATTTTGTCAAGCATGTAATAGATTTATATATATATGTGTGTGTGTGTGTGTGTGTGTGTGTGTGTGTGTGTTTTCTGATATATAAACATGATTCTGATATATAAACATGATATATATAAACATGATTTGAATACATGAAATGAATACAAATAAAGGGAACATTAGGACAGGGATGGTAGGCACATTGGTGCGGTTATGCACGCCCCTTACAGAACTCTTAGGAATGGGGTGAGGTCAAGAGTAGACAGTCTTAGGTTAAAATTTGGGGGGTTTGGGGATGAAACCAGAGAGTCAGGTAGTGCATTCCAGACATTGACCACTCTGTTGCTGAAGTCATATTTTCTGCAATTGAGTTTGGAGTGGTTCACTTTAAGTTTGTATCTATTGTGTGCTTGTGTATTGTGGTTGAAGCTGAAGTAGTCATTGACAGGTAGGACATTGTAGCAGATAATTTTATGAGCTATGCTTATATCATACTGAAAGTGGCATAGTTCTAAATTGTCTAAGCCCAGAATTTCAAGTCTGGTGGCATAAGGTATTCTGTTGTGAGCAGAGGAGTGGAGACTTTTCTTGTGAAATATCTCTGGACACGCTCAATTGTATTAATGTCCAATATGCAGTGCAGATTCCAGACAGATGAGCTATATTTGAGAACTGGTCTAGCAAATGTTTTGTATGCTCTTTGTAATATATTATATTATTTTCTATTTGTATTATTTTTGTATTTGTATTATTTTGTAGAATAATATCTTTATTATGATTTATGCCTTGTGAAGTAAAACTTACTTATTTGGATGTATTTGACATAGTCCAGAAAATCACACATCTACACTTATATGAAATGTTTGAAGCATTTGTAGCAAAATAGAAATGAGATGTAACACCCATAAGATAATTACACTATACATTGGGATGAGAAACTTGACTTTCTTCTAATCAATGGAAAATATTTCAAAGTCTCCTTCCCAAATACACAGTCACAAAATCTGTATTTTGCTCTCATTTACTTTCTTAAGGGTACCAATTTTGAAATCAAAATACAGAACCTGCTTAAGTTGAATTCTTAACTAACTTTTGCTTAAGAATTCAAAAATTCCTCAAATTCTGTTAACCTAAAGTTAACCTTGTTAACTTCTCTATTATCATTTATGCCTTGTGAACTACAATTTACTTATTGGATGCAATATGCAATTCAGAAAGTCATGCACATACCCTTATATGAAATGGTTGAAAAGCTGCAATTACTTGTAACCTTTAGCAAAATAGAAATTAGAAGTAACACCCACATTTTAACATTAATATATTTATTACACTATATATTGGGAGAAGAAATTCTATTTAATCAATGGAAAATATTCTTAAATCTTCTCTTGCCCAAATATTTGATCATAAAATCTATATGTTGCTCTCATTTTCTTTCTTAAATATAGTCTTCTTGAAATAAGGCTCAGAATGCTCTGAAAAATGCCCTTTACTGATGCCTGTTTTATCCTATGTAAAATTTATGGAGGCTACTGCAACAAATGATAATAAATATTTGCCGCTGTGAAGTTGTGGGTGAGACAATGGGATTTTTTAATTCTGCATTTATCACATTGGTGCACTCTGATTTTTCTGGTTTATAACTGCTTCAATCAACAAGCAAATGGAAGGCTCCAACTGTAAACAGGGAATATGTCAAGATTAGATGTAAGAATAAATGGTAGAAAAACAATCTATCTGTTGTTTACTGTTGTTCTCCACGCAGCATTTATTGTGCTATTTGTCAAGCTCTAATAGAATACACGCATTAGAAGATGCTGAGGTTGTCAACTTGTGAAGCATTCCTGACCTGCTCTCGAACTGCCATAGGGAGGGGTAGGGGATGGGGAATCGAACATCACAGTTGCATTGTGGAACTTGCACTTCAGTCAAAACAAAGCACATTCCAGCTGGCCTCGTCAAGACCCACAGACCCACAGTGGCCAGAGGGAGGGACCTCTACAACCTACAAAATTGCTTTGTTGGAGAATGTGACTGATGACACACTTTGGGGGGGGGGGGGAAACAGGATCAGAGCTGGGACGTGAATTAAGTGAGGTCAGAGTTGGCTTCACTGGGTCCGTGCTGACATGAAGCTCCTAATAAATAACTGGATTTCTTTTGAAGCTTGGCTTGAGGCTCATGATTTAATTAGGGCATCAGTCAGAACCCTGACAGAAGTTATATATGCTGCTGTAGAATCAATCTGCACACAAAAACACACACACTGAAATAGTGAGCAATTGAAACTCATTGAAGCTGGTATTCACCAGGGATTGCAATGTATGTTAGAGTTAGAAAACCTTTAACCACCATCATCTACACAATCTTATCTTTTCTTTTATTTACACTGAGAGCATATGCACCAAGACAAATTCTTTGTGTGTCCAATCACACTTGGCCAATAAAAAAAATTCTATTCTATTCTATTCTATTCTATTCTATTCTATTCTATTCTATTCTATTCTATTCTATTCTATTCCATTCCATTCCATTCCATTCCATTCCATTCCATTCCATTCCATTCCATTCCATTCCACTCCACTCCACTCCACTCCACTCCACTCCACTCCACTCCACTCCACTCCACTCCACTCCACTCCATTCCATTCCATTCCATTCCATTCCATTCCATTCCATTCCATTCCATTCCATTATTGAAACTGTATGCCTATAGCTATTTGGACCCTCTTCTCTGAGGATTTTCTGTTTTTAGTCTTGGATGGGTTGCACTCAAGACTGGTCTACAATCTGATAGTTGCCCTAAGCTCATAGTTCCTGCTCCATAGTAGATGGCAGCAATGGCCAAGAGGGCCTTTGTAGCAATTTATCTAATACACTACTTTTATTTGTTCTTAGAACAGAAGATTCCCCCAGCTGGCCAATCCTGTGCTAGTCATCTCAAAAATAGATTACTGCACTATACAATATATGAAGCTGCCCTTTAAAGGTAAAGGTAAATGTTCTCCTCACACATATGTGCTAGTCGTTCCTGACTCTAGGGGGAGGTGCTCATGTCACTCTATTTGAGCTGTAATTGGTACTAGTTATATTCAACATGGAATTCATGATTCTGGTTTTTACCAATGAAGATCTTTATGTATAGGGCCTCTCTACTCATAGGATCGCCTATTCCCAATTATTTCTGCATATTTGCTGACATCAGACAAAGTGAGCACATTTTAAGTCCCTTTGATACAACAATGTAAACAATTATACCCAAAGCAATTCATCAATAAAATCAAAAATCTGAACAAGTTGGGAAGACCACCTTACAGGGTACTGAATGTCTAGAGGTAAGATGAAGTCTTGAAAGATTTACAAAATATATCACATGTAGATTTAATTTTGAAAATTACTCAGAAAGTGCAGTTGTAAAGAAGGCATGTGAGAGTGATTATAGCTATATACCTATAATGTGGTGAGCTGATTTCAGATAGGTTTCTGGGTAAAATCAAAATAGTGGTTTTAAATGTTAAGGTCCTATATGGATGGCTCTTAGGTATTTAATTATGTAAAGAACAGCATCTCTACAAAGGCATTCAATCATTTATTTAGTACACTTGTCCTGACTGGTACTCTTGAGAATCCCTCTATGTAAAAGGTGGAAAATTATAGTGGTGCAGTGGTTAGAATGCTGTACTACTGTATAAGACTAACTCACTGTTCACTTTAGGGGTTCAATTCTGATCTGCTGACCTGACCTTTCTAGTATTATTTGATTGCTTATTGTACTGTATGACTATCACTGGGTGTTGTGCCTTGTGATTCTTGATGAGTGTATCTTGTCTTTTTATGTACACTGAGACCAAATGCACCAAAGACAAATTCCTTGTGTGTCCAATCACACTTGGCCAATAAAGAATTCTATTCTATTCTCAAGGTTGACTCACTTCCACCCTTCCAAGATCAGTAAAATGAGGACTCAGATTGTTGGGGGCAATCTGCTGACTCTGTAAACCACTTTGAGATGTAAAGCACTGTAAATTGGTATAGCCTGTGTTTCCTAGAAAATAAGACCCAGTCTAAGCACTAGAGCTTATTTTTGGAGGATGTCTTATTTTTTTTTATCACTAGGCCCAGCCTGGCTGGGCAAGCCCGCCCCCCCCCCTCATGAACGAAAGGCGATGAGTGCACAGGGGCCAACAGTGTCCCACAGTACCCGCAGCTGGATGTCCCTTTGGCACTGTACTTCAACCACCAAGCCGGCCATCCCAGCAGTAGGTGGAGGAACAGGCATGGGGGGAAGGCATGCAATCTGACCAGATGCACTGTGCAGTCGCCTACCACTCCATCCTACCATATGTTTTTGTTTGCTCATTGCCAAGGCTGCGACAGGGCAGGTGACTGTCTAGTGCATATAATGGATGCCTACAGGATATTAGATTTGGTTTCTTATTTCACTGATGGACTCTGCCTGGAACTAATCTTATTTGTACAACCATAGATCTTTATTCAAATTGACTTTCATTGTGCAAATCAATGTTGTGATGTAGTTTTCATTGTAAGGAATAGTTGGGATGCGTAGAGTGGTCTTTAAGGGACAGTTGTTTTAGCTCATGACATAATATTTTGGAAAACTAAAATTGATTGAAAACATCAGGTATTATATCATTCCTTAATTACAGAAAGAGAAACTTTTCATTATTTGCTGAAGTTTTGTACTTCTACTATACATACCTCTTGTTGAAAGTAAACATTATGTTCTTGCAATGCCCTGGAGAATGGCATCTTCCACCACTACAGCTGTAATTGTGCAATCATTCCTTTGTGTATAGAAGTCCTCAATGTTGTGTCCATGTTCCCTATGAGTATAGTTAACAAATGGTATGGAGGAAGCCATGTCTGATTTGCAGCATCCTTATATACTTCTCATATTCACTGGTGTTTGATGCTAGATTTTTCTCCATCAATCTGCATCATGCACTTATGCTTGATCTAGAGGTGTGCTATAAATCTTCCACAAAAAGACTTCAAGTGGTTGTGAAAGAAATATAAACAAACAAAAGAAAAAAAAGACATAGCCAGATATTGTATGATTGTTTTCATTATCAATTTAAAAGGATCAATGTGCAAAAAGTAAGTTTTTAAATTTTAAATTTTATAACGTTTATTCAAGAAAGGTTCAACTGGTAACCTGTCTTCTTATGAGTTTTAACAAAGGGGTTTATATTCATAGTTTTGATAAAAATAGGATAAAGTCTGAAAGGAGAAATGTACCATTTTCAGTGAAACAACTGAAGTGCTAGTTTTGTCTTAATCAACAGATATAGAACTTTCTCTTCACACCCTTGAATATATACATGGCTGTAGGTAATATCTCTGTAATAGAAGAAGAAAGGTCTATCTCTAAAATCTCAAAGGTTGGAAAAATCAGTATTCCCCGCTGATATGAAAAAAAAAAAGCTTCCCTAATGTCTGATAACCATAACCACACTATGTTCTTCTTAAAAAAGAAATCAGTGTGAAGAACTTTCTCTTCAGTTCAAGATGTGGCCTTTTATGATCTAGGAAATATTACATTAATATAAAATGGTTGATGTACACCTGGAATCATATCATCATAAGAAAACATATATGACCTTTGTTTTCCAAAAATTAAATCTTGCCCCTCCATTATACATAAAGAATCTAAATAGGCTTGAAATCCATCCTGAGATATTTCAAATCTTTAGGATGTCATGCAGTTGAAAATTTTACAGTGCCTTATAAGAAATTATGTATGTAATGACTCTGCATATTACAAGAAAGCAATTTTACATCTGAACTCCAGGTTTAAACAAGATTGGAATTACATAATTAAATAAGATAAATAACCTATTGCACTATATTGTATTTTTCTCCTGCAGAATTTGTTCTTTAATAAAGGAAGTCACTACTGAAGAACTAACTTGAAGGCATATAGCTTTCTATGTTATGGGAATGAGCATATCAAAATGAAAATAAGTTAGTTGGAGTGTACAGTTTTGTAAAATAGGATCATATTGAGTTGGAAGATTGGTTAAATTGATATGATTTTCTCTGACAGTTAAAATTTCAACAATGCCAAACAGAACCATCATCATGGATTTCTTGCTTATGGGATTTTCTGAGCAACGAGAGTTCCAGATTTTGCACTTTGTGGTTTTCCTCATAATGTATCTGATTATATTGACAGGAAATCTTCTTCTCATTATTCTGGTAGTAATGAACAACCATCTTCAGACACCAATGTATTTCTTTCTGGTCAATTTAGCAATTGTCGATCTGGGATCCACCAGTGTCACCATTCCCAGATCAATAGCCAGTGCCCTCATGAATATAAAAATGATATCATACTCTCAATGTGCTGCACAAATGTTTTTATTTCTTTTCTTTCTGTCCTCAGACCTTTTCCTTCTCACTGCTATGGCCTATGACAGATATGTGGCTATCTGCCATCCTTTACATTATATGTCTGTGTTGAAATGGGGAAGCTGCTTCCAAATGGCAGGGGGTGCATGGATGCTAGGCTTTCTTAATGCTGCCATGCATTCAGGAACTCTTTTTTCATTGCCTTTCTGTTCCAGAGTCATCCATCAGTTCTTCTGTGAAATTCCACACCTCATGAAGATTTCCTGCTTTGATCCCAAATTTAGTGAAATCTGGGTTCTTCTTTTTAGTGCTCTGCTTACTATTGTTTGTTTTATGTTAATTATCATGTCCTATGTAAAAATCTTTAAGACTGTATTGAGCATGTCCTCAGTGGCCAGTAGACAAAAGGCCTTTTCTACTTGCATTCCCCATCTCCTTGTTGTCTGCTTATTATGTGGTACAGGTATATTTTCCCATTTCATATCAAATTCTGGATCTTCTTATAGTTGGGATGCAGTCCTTGCCGTGATCTACTCTGTGATCCCACCAATGATGAACCCTATAATCTATAGCATGAGAAATAAAGATATCAAAGCTGCTTTATGGAAGTTGTTTAATCAAAGGATTACAAATCAAAATACAAAAGCTGCTTAATTAAAAAATCCCATTAATTTTGTTAACCTAAAAACAAATATCTCTGTTATTATTTATTTCTTGTGAAGTACAATTTACTTATTTGGATACATAGTGACAGTTCAGAGAATTGCACACATACACTTAGATGAAATGATTGAAAAGCTACAATTACTTCTAGTAACTTTTAGCAAAATAGAAATTAGATGTAACACCCAAGTTTTAACGTTAATATATTTATTACACTATATATCGGGATAAGAGACTTGTCTGTCTGTTTAATCAATGGAAAATATTGTTAAGTCTTCTCTTGCCAAAATATTTTGCTCTCATTTTCATTCTTAAATACAGTCATCTTAAAATCTGGCTCAGAATGCTCTGAGAAATGTCCTTTACCAGTGTCAGTTTTGTTTTATCCCATATAAAATTTATTGAGGCCATAGATGATAACAAATATTTGCCCCTGTATATGTATATAGATATATACATTGAATATCATAAATACTTAAAATGTTAATAAGTGTGATATTAATTAAGCTTGTAAGAAATTAAAAAATTAAATTAGAAGGTGGTACAGTTGTAAAGAAGGCAGATGAGAGTGATTATAGCCATATGAGTATAATGTGGTGAGCTGATTTTGGATAGGTTACTGCATACAAATCAAAATAGTGGCTTTAAATATTAAGGTCCTATATGGATGGCTGCTAGGTATCTAGTTCTGTAAAGAACAACATCTCTACATAGGCATTGAATCATTTGTTTAATACACTTGTCCTGATTGGTAATGTTGAAAATCCCTCTATTTGAAAGGTAGAGGATTATAGATAATCGTTCTTGGTGGGAGCTAGTCTCTTGTAGAATAACTTCTGCATAGAGTTGTGATTGGCATCACACAGTGTGATTGGTATCTTTAGGTACACTGATTGTATTTATTTCATTTTATTATTTCTTATTTTGCTTGTAAGTTACGTTACGTTAGAAGGTTTAATATTTTATTATTGCCAACTCCTGTGAGTATCAGTTTGGATATTTTTTTTCTTTGACAAATAAATAAACTGGCTATCTCTTGGAATATCCCTTGTTAAATTCATGTTTTTTATTATTCATAAACATGCTTTGGCCCATTATATATCCACATGATGATAACATGTAGATTTAGGCTATAGAGTTCTGTTCAGTGCAGTAAATCATATTAAAGAATATGAGTCACTCCAGTAGTTGAAATGTAAAATTTGTTACTACCGGTTCTGTGCGCGTGGCTTGGTGGTGGTGGTGGGTAATGTGACTGGATGGGCATGGCCAACTTAAAAAAAAAAAAACAACTTTTAAAAGCATTTTTTCTACAACCTCTTTGGCCGAACAGCATTTTTTTAAAAGCATTTTTTTTTTTGCTTTTAAAAGAAAAAAAAGCCTCTGACAATCGGACCACTGAGCTGGGATCATCAGAGCCTTTTAAAAGCATTTTTAAACAACCTTTTCAGCTGAACAGATTGTACAAAAAATGCTTTTAAAGGCCCTGATGATCCCAGCTGAGCTGTGCGATTATCAGAGGCTTTTTTTTTTTACTTTTAAAAGCATTTTTTCAGCTGAAGAAAAAATGTTTTTAAAAGTAAAAAAGAAAAGCCTCCGATGATCGCATGGCTCAGCTGGGCATGGGGGATGGGCAGGGATTTTTGCTACCAGTTCTCCAAACCACCTGCTGCCATCGCTACTGGATTGGGTGATCCAGTCCGAACTGGGAGCATTTCACCTCTGAGTCACTCCCCGAAAATCTGTGCAGATTATTTTTATCCAAAAAATTGGGGCTATGTAAACATTTAGTCTTTTTAAGAGGCATAGCTTTTGATCCTGATTTTAATGCTTGAATTTCTAGGTACTACCATATCTCAAGACCTAAAATGGACACCTAACATGAAAAACATAATAAAAAAAGCACAACAAAAAATGTTTTTTCTGCACCAACTCAGAAAGCTCAAACTGCCCAAGGAGCTGCTAATACAGTTCTACAGAAGAATTATTAAGTCTGTCATCTGCACCTCTATAACTGTCTGGTTTGGTTCTGCAATCCAACAAGACAGACACAGACTTCAGAAGATAATTAGAACTGCAGAAAAAACAATTGCTACCAACCTGCCTTCCATTGAGGACCTGTATACTGCACGAGTCAAAAAGAGGGCTGTGAAAATATTAACAGACCCCTCGCATCCTGGACATAAAGTGTGTCAACTCCTACCCTCAAAATGATGCTATAGAGCATTGCACATCAGAACAACTGGACACAAGAACAGTTTTCCCCCGAACGCCATCACTCTGCTAAACAAATAATTACCTTAGCCCCATCAAACTAGTTATTAAGTCTGCATTACTATTAATCTTCTCATCATTCCTATCACCCATCTCCTCCCATTTATGACTGTATGATTGTAACCTTGTTGCTGGTATCCTTACGATTTATATTGACAGTTTCCTAATATGATTTGATTGCTTATTTGTTCCCTATGACTATCATTAAGTGTTGTACCTTATGTGGAAGGCAGGCAAGGACTGCGGGGAAGGGAGCTAGCAGCCTACTCAAGTCCCTCCAGCCCTGCCATGCTTGCCTGTCTGCCACACTGCCTTCCCAGCATCCTCGTGGCCAGCTTGCAAAGGCAGGCAAGCAGAAGACCATGTGGAAGGCAGGCAAGCATGGCAGGACTGCTGAGAAGGGAGTAGGCTGCTAGCTCCCTTTCCTGCAGCCCTGCCATGCTTGCCTGCCTTCCATGCTGCCTTCCTGGCATCCCGGTGGCCAGGTTGTGAAGTCAGGCAAGCGGAAGGCCCCGTGGAAGGCAGGGAAGCATGGCAGGGCTGCAGGGAAGGGAGCTAGCAGCCTATTGCATTCCCCAAAGCTCTGGCATGGTTGCCTACCTTCCATTCTGCCTTCCCAGCGGTCCCCCACTTCCACTTGCCTTCCAAGGTCAGTGTCCAGCCTGGCCCAGCCAGTGGGTGGGCAGTCAGCCCTTGATGGAGACACCACCACTGCACTGCCCTGAGAGATTTGCAGCAGCTCGGGGCTGGGACATCCGCCTGTCCTCCTGGAGTACCACCATGGCACTGCTGCCCCTTTCAACCACAGAGCAGTGGCTGCATCTCCACCAAGGGCCACCTGCTGTCAGCCTTACCAATGCACTGGCTCTATTGGACGTGCTGAATACAGCGGTGGAGAATCTAGAAGGTAAGGCCGATGGTGGGAGGGAGAACCGCTGCACTAAGCTTCTCGGAGGAACATGTCTAGTAACACTATAAATTATAGTGTTACAATAAATCAGGAAAGAATATGCTTTGTCTCACTTACAGTTAATCCATAATCAGAAGGAGTTTGGTAGCAGATATTCTGACCATTGTTAACTTTGAGTCATAAAACCAAAACTAATGGAAATAATTGATTGATTTAATTCATTTCCCTTTTCTCCCTAAAATTAAGTAGAAAAACTGTTTTATCTAATATATACTTCATCACCTTTTCTTTGCTACCCTTTAAGATATATATAACTAACCTTCCCACTTTCTACCCTTCATGCCTTTTTAGTGGCTAATAATTGGCTTCTTTAGATTTCTTGTGATATAGCCTTGGTCAATGGTTGGGAGTTTATGCAAAGAAAACCCCAATACATCATTCAATGAGATATTAAGCGCTCAAGAGGGAAGTAGTGTGAGTTATCTACACTAAATGACAAGAGAACACGCAACTATAACTTTGGTAGTCCTCTAGAAAAATCTAAGGGACTGGTTTGGACAAAACTCAGCAGCACTTTTTCATGCAGCTATTGACAAAAATGGGATCGCCAACATGATTGCTGACATCCGATGATGGATATGGCACAACAAGAAGAAGTCCTCTAACAAATAGCACGACATAACTAAATTTTTGTCGACTCTTGAAATTACTCTAATTGAAGCCATAGTTTTCTCTGCTTAGTTCCTTAGTTGCCACACTTGTAAGGGGGGAGGGGGATTTGTGGAATGTAGAATGTTTTCCTACGGACTGCCAGACATAAAAACAATAAGACTCCTGAGAACCAAGGCTACCCCAACGTGCCCTAGAAACAGGAGGAGGGAGCGCTAAGAAGCTCATCACTTTCTTGGTTGGCTCATGTGACCTGTGACACAAACAGGATAGCCAGCCTCTATCAATTAATTATGCCAAAATGCAGGGATTATTCAGAGTTGATATTACATTTGAATGTGCCGATATGATAAAAAACAGGACCTGTGAAAAAGCAACTGCCTCAGAGTCTTGAACTAATTGGGAGTCTTACTTGGAACCATGATAGTTTTCTTTTAAGGATTTTCATCTCCACATTTTTCATTCTCACACACTCTTATCAAATCCTTTCAGGAAAATTCCTATTAAGGGCGAAGAAAATAAGTTGTATCATGATAAAGCTGTCCTTTGTCCTCCTTTCTGCCACTGTTGTGCCTCAATACTTTTTGCAGTAATTGGTTTTTTTTTTGTTAAATAATTTTTATTAAAACATTCAAAGAAGTAGATAAAAACATAACTCAAACTAATAAGTAGTAAGTAGGGAAAGTGGAAAAGAAAGAAAGCAAAGAAAAAAGCAAAATGTGTAAGAAAAATGTTTAAGAAAAATGCAGAGGAATACAGAATAAAGTGATTTTCAATATTCTGCAAATCATGGCAAGTACAAATGTACTTTAACCTTTCTTTCTACAGTTAGTTTCTAAAATCTGTAGTGTCTATAATGTATCGTGCCTAATGACTGCTGCTACCATTGCTGGAGTAAGTAGACGTTGCTCAATGTTCAACTTTCAGCTTATGGTTGACTTCCAGAGTGTTCTGGTTTTAAACTACTCGATTCGCTGTTCATCATGCAACTAAGAACACATTCCTAACTTTATTTTTTAAAAATTACTTTCTTGTTATGTTTGAATTAGTTTTTTTTCTTCCCTTTCATTGACAGGTTACTAAATTTAGAGACAGTTGATATGAATAACCAAAACCTGTTCACTCAATGAGTTAGAGAATATGCTGTATACTAGAATATTAGTGACTGAAGTTAGCAAGTACTTAATTAAGGCAAGCATACGTATATAACTAAGTGCCATGATGCAAAAATAACAAAACATATTTTGTGATGTGTGATGGAAGCTCTTTCTCTTTATACTTTTGTTTCAACATCACACATAAGTATATGAAAGATGGCATCTGACACATATTTACACATGTGCCATTTATACTCCTGTGTAGATACCACCAGGTCAGGATATTATTTTTGTGTTCTTTATTTCACCAATGGACTCTTCCTGCAACTAAACTTATTTGCACAACCATAGAGCTTTATTCAAATTGTCTTTAATAATGCAAACCAATGTTGTGATACAGTCTTCATCTTAAGGAATAGTTTAGATACATAAAGTGGTCTTTAAGGGACACTTGTTTTAGCTCATGACATAATATTTTGGAAAACAAAAGACAGGTATCAAAGAGATCAGATATTATATCAATCAATTACAAAAAAAGAAACTTCCACTATTCATTATTTGGTAAAACAATGTTACCCTCAGTATTATTTTGTACCTCTACTATACATTCCTCTGGTTGAAAGTAAACATTATGTTCTTGCAATGTCCTGGAGAATGGCATCTTCTACCACTACATTTGTAATTGTACAACCATTCCTTTGTGTATAGAAGTCCTCAATGTTGTGTTCATGTTCCCTATAGGTATAATTAGCAAATGTTAAGGAGGAAGCCATGTCTGATCTGCAGCATGTAACTGCTGGATTAGAAGAATAGTAGCTGTAGAATAAGAGTTTAAAGATATTCCAATGAAGACATTTTTTCTTTATTCTATTTTATAATTTAAGTCTATCTTTGAATAAGTTTAATAATCGCTGGATCCTAATTAAGGATTCATTTCCATGATATAATTTTCATATTTACTGTTGTTCAATACTAGCTTTTTCTCCATCAATCTGCATCATGCGCTTATGCTTGAGCTAGAGGTGTGCTATAAATCTTCCACAAAAAGACTTCGAGGGGCTATGAAAGATAAAACAAAAGAAAAAAGGAATTTGTATGATTGTTTTCATTATCAATTTAAAAGGATCAACGGGGAAAAAGTAAGTTTTTAAATTTTAAACTTTATAAGGATTATTCAAGAAATAACGTGTCTTCTTATGAGTTTTAACAAAGGGGTTTTGTTGTTGTTATATTCATAGTTTTGATAAAAATAAGATAAAGTCTGAAAGGAGAAATATAACATTTTCAATGAAACAACTGAAGTGCTAGTTTTGCCTTAATTAACAGATATGGAACTTTCTCTTGATAATTCACATCCTTGAATATATCCCATGGCTGTAGATAATATCTACGTACATTCTTCTTTGAAATTTCTTCTTTAATAAAAGGAAATTGATATGAAGAGATTTCTCTTCAGTTCAAGATATGGCCTTTTATGACACACAATATATCATATTAACATATTATATGTGGGATAATATCATCATAAGGAAACTTATATGACCTTTGTTTTCCAAAAATTAAATCTTCAGTAAAATGCCAAAATAACAGGCCCCATTACCCCTCCATTATACATAAAGAAACTAAATAGGCTTGAAATCCATCCTGAGGTATTTCATATCTTTAGTATGTCATGCAATTTTACAATGCACTATAAAAAGTGCATATTAAAAGAAAGCAATTTTATATCTGAACTCCAGATTTAAACAAGATTTAAACAAGATATATCTGAACTCCAGATTTAAACAAGATTAGAATTATATAATTAAATAAGGTAAATAACCTATTGCACTATATTATATTTTTCTCCTGCAGAATTTGTTCTTTAATAAAGGACGTCACTACTGAAGAACTAACCTGAAGTTACATAGCTTTCTACATTATGGGAATGAGCATATCAAAATGAAAATAAGTCAGAGTGTACGGTTTTGAAAAGTAGGATCATATTGAGTTGGAGGATTGGTTAAATTGATATGATTTTCTCTGACAGTTAAAATTTCAACAATGCCAAACAGAACCATCATTGTGGATTTCTTGCTTAAGGGATTTTCTGAGCAACGAGAGTTCCAGATTTTGCATTTTGTGGTTTTCCTCATAATATATCTGGTTATACTGACAGGAAATCTTCTTCTCATTATTCTGGTAGTAATGAACAACCATCTTCAGACACCAATGTATTTCTTTCTGGTCAATTTAGCAATTGTCGATCTGGGATCCACCACTGTCACCATTCCCAGATCAATAGCTAGTGCCCTCATGAATATAAAAATGATATCATACTCTGAATGTGCTGCACAAATGTTTTTCTTTCTTTTCTTCCTGTCCTCAGACCTTTTCCTTCTCACTGCTATGGCCTATGACAGATATGTAGCTATCTGCCATCCTTTACATTATATGTCTGTGATGAAATGGGGAAGCTGCTTCCAAATGGCAGGGGGTGCATGGATGCTAGGCTTTCTTAATGCTGCCATGCATACAGGAACTCTTTTTTCATTGCCTTTCTGTTCCAGAGTCATCCATCAGTTCTTCTGTGAAATTCCACACCTCATGAAAATTTCCTGCTTTGATCCCAAATTCAGTGAAACCTGGGTTGTTCTTTTTAGTGTTTTTCTTGGTGTTGTTTCTTTTATGTTAATTATGATGTCCTATGTAAAAATCTTTAAAGCAGTACTAAGCATGTCCTCTATAGCCAGTAGACAAAAGGCCTTCTCTACTTGCATTCCCCATCTCGTTGTTGTCAGCTTATTATGTGGTACAGGAGTATTTTCCCATGTGATTCCAAATTCTGAATCTTCTTATGATTGGGATGCAGTCCTTGCAGTGATCTACTCTGTGATCCCTCCGATGATGAACCCTGTAGTCTATAGCATGAAGAATAAGGATATCAAAGCTGCTTTATGGAAATTGTTTAATGAAAGGATTACAAATCAAAATGCAAAACCTTCTTAATTTAAAAATTGAGCAAATTTTGTTAACTTAAAGACTGACTTTTGTATTATCAATTATTTCTTGTGAACTACAATTTACTTATCTGGATGCATAGTGACAGTTCAGAGAGTCATGTACATACACTTATATGAAATGATTGAAAAGCTGCAATTACTTGTAGTAACCTTTATCAAAATAAAAATTAGATGTAACACCCACATTTTAACGTTGATATATTGGGATAAGAGACTTGGCTGTCTGTTTAATCAATGGAAAATATTCTTAAGTCTTCTCTTGCTAACATATTTTGTCATGAAATCTATATTTTGCTCCCATTTTCATTCTTAAATACAGTCATCTTAAAATCATGCTCAGAATGCTTTGAGAAATGTCCTTTACTGTTGTCAGGTTTTTTTTCTTTTATAATGATGCACTGTTTTATCCCATGTAAAATTTATTGAGGCCAGGGTAATAGATGATAACAAATATTTGCCCCGTGAAGTTGTGGGTGACGCAATGGTATATTTTAATTCTGCATTTTTCACAGTGGTGCACTCTATTTTTGCTGGTTAGTAACTTCTTCAACCAACAAAAAAATGGAGATCTCCAACTGAAAACAGGGAACATGTGAAGACTGAATGTAAGAATAAATGTTGTCAATGCATTGCAGGTAACACAACAATATATCTGTTATTTAATATTGTTTTCCATTAGAAGAATGCATTACTTATTGATTCTGAAGTAATATATCAATTGAGTTTCAATTGAGCAACTGAAACTCAGTGAAGCTGGTATTAACAAGAGATTGCAATGTTTGTTATGGTTAGAAAATCCTTAACCATCATCACCTACACAATCTTGCTGAAACTGTGTGCCTATGAATACTTGGTCTTTCTTCCCTGAGGACTTTCTGTCTTTAATTTTAGATGGGATTGCATGTTTCCACTCAAGACTTGTGTACAATCTGGTAATTGCCTTAAACTCATAACTCAATAGTAGATAGGAGCAACGGCCAAGAGGACTGTTGCAGCAATTTATATACCGTATATACTCGAGTATAAGCCAACCCGAATATAAGCCGAGGCCCCCAATTTTACCACAAAAATTGGGAAAACTCATTGACTCGAGTAGAAGCCGGGGCTGGGAAATGCAGCGGCTACTGGTAAATTTCAAAATAAAGAAAAGACTGGTCAAAAGTGCGAGGACCTGTCAGAAATCACTTTTTTCAGCCCTCTGGGTAGTCCTTTTGTGCATATGGACTACTCAGAGGGCTGGAAAAGTAATTTTTGACTGGTCCTCGCACTTGTGACCAATCCTCGAACTTACGACTGTCCTCACATTTTACGTTTTTGCCCTATCTTGTCACCATGGTGAAGAGAAGCAGTTGTGAAATGAGTGACATGGTTGTTAAGAATGCTACAATGGGCAGAAATGATGACCAGTCATAAGTGCGAAGACCGGTCAAAAGTGCGAGGACCTGTCAGAAATCACTTTTTTCAGCCCTCTGGGTAGTCCTTTTGTGCATATGGACTACTCAGAGGGCTGGAAAAGTAATTTTTCACTGGTCCTCGCACTTGTGACCAGTCCTCGAACTCACGATTATCCTCACATTTTATGTTTTTGCCCTATCTTGTCACCATTTCTCTCTCCCCCTCTCTTTCTCATTCTTGTCTCTCCCTCTCTTTCTCTCTCTTTCCCCCACTCTCTGTCTCATTCTCTTTCTCCCCCTTTCTGTCTCTCTCCCCCATTCTCTCTCATCCTCTCTCCCCCTCTTTCTCTGTCTCTCTCCCACTCTCTCTCTCTCATTCTCTCTTTCATTCTTTGTCTCTTTCTGTGTCTCAGCCCTCGCCACCCCTGATTTCAAGTCCCATTATGCTCAGTCTGCCTAAAGAATGACACCCTCTGTAGATTCACCCGCCCAACTCCAGTGCCCCTATTCCCCAGCCAACTTGACATCACTCACTGTTAGAGCCAGAAGCTGCACATTTTGAAGCTCATTCTGCCCTTCTGAAGACCCCAATGCTTTGAGTTTCCCCCCCCCCCCCGGTT
>WNWU01013525.1:2355710-2382603 GCA_012654045.1 Ptyas mucosa
GGGGGGATGGGAAGGAGAAGGGGTAATTAGCAGAATCCAGGCACAGAAATGGAAAAACGGGGGGGGGGAGGAATGGGAATGGGGAGGAGAGGGTGTAATTAGCAGAATCCAGGTACAGAAATGGAAAAATGGGGGGGGGAGTAATGGGAATAGGGAGGAGCGGGTTAATTAGCAGAATCCAGGCACAGAAATGGAAAAACAGGGTAGGGGGAATGGGAATGGAGAGGAGAAGGTATAAGAAGAAATTTCCTTAGATCACTGACGCTCCCAACAATAAGTTTGGTGGAGATGTAAGGAAATGTCTCCAGCTCTTCAAGATTGACTTTAAGCCGACAGCACAAGTGTGTGGGAGGGGCAACAGAGGCATGTGTGTTTATGTATGTCCCTCCCTCCGCAAGAATTTGGAGGTAGACACTGCCCCTTTGAGGAAAAGAGGAGGCGGAAGCCCTGGCTGTCACCTGGGAGAGGAGGAGGGCACGCTGGGGAGCTCCCTTCCCCTCAGCCCTGCGAAGCTTGCCTGCCTTCCACGTGGCCCGGTTTGGGGCTGTGGCCTGCGACCAATTGCTACCAGTACGGCGAACTCGCCTCAATCTCCGCTACCTACACGCCTGAGCCGGTCCAAAGCGGGAGCATTTCACCCCTGCCTCCCTGCAACCCCTAAAGCCAAAATGGGGCATGGGGGAGGGGCGCCGCACCCCCCCCACACACACCCCATTTTGGCTTTAGCAAGCCTCTCTGCAACCCCGGGAGCCAAAATGGTTGCAGGAAAAAAGGCATTTTTCCATGACTCGAATATAAGCCGAGGGGGCTTTTCTCAGCCTGAAAAACGTGCTGAAAAACTTGGCTTATATTCAAGTATATTTGGTAATACACTACTTTTGTCTGTTCCTAGAACACAAGATTCCCTCAGATGGACACTCATGTTCTAGTCAGTTGATGACTTGACCACTGCACTATACAATATATGAAGTGCCCCTGAAGGAGTCGCAAAAGCTACTTTTGGTCCCAAATATGTCAGTGAAGTTAGTTATGGGCATGTTACATTCTGTCCATGTGATGTCATTGTATTCATGCTGCAATTGCTACCATTTTTATTCAACATGAAATTCATGATTGTGGTTATCATCAATGAAGGCCTTCATGCAAAGGTCCTGTGTACTTGTAGGATTGCCTTTTTCCAATTGTTTCTGCCTAGCTGCTGATATCAGACAAAGTGAGCACATGTCAGGTCCCTTTGATACAACAATGTCATCTATTGAGTGGACGACTTCCGGCTCCAGATGGCAGCAGACGTTGTTTGGGTTCTCTGCCCCAGCGTCTGAATCCCCCCCCGCTTGGAGGCCCCTCGGGGCCGGGTGCCCTGGTTTGGGGGTATCCGCCGTTAAGGGCGGCTCGCCAGGGGTCCCCTGCCTCAATTCCAGGGACTGGGCGGCCAATGCTGGCGCGCCCGAGGCTCCAGCGAGTGTGGGCAGCACGCAGCGGCCATTCCAAGGCCGTTACGTGCCTATGTGCCTGTAGGACCCGGTGTATATCGAAATTAAGGCAGCAGGTAAAGAGGCGATCGGAAGAGGAAGAGATGCAGGCCGGAGAATAACTAGAAAAGGAGAGACTTTGATTGGCGAAGCAACGAGGCGTCCTGCGGGTGAGAGGGGGGGGCTGAAGTTTCTCCCCCCCCTTGTAGCTGGGAAGGGCGCCGTAGTTGAGAAGAAAGAGCGAGAAAAAATAAGGAGACCTCTTACTTTACTGATTTTTTGTGGAGAATGGTGGAGGCAGAATTTGGGAAGGGAGGCTGGAGCCCTCTATCCTTCTGGAGAAACATGGCTGGAGCTTGATTTCCTGCTTCTTTGTATATAATTGATGACATCACCCACCTCTGGTTTCCTGTTTGACCTACTCTACAAGCCGGACTCGTTGCTCCTGTGAGCGCCCTCTGGTGGATTGTGAGGAAATAGAGCTGATTTTTAAGAGAACCTTCTCTTTCTGGATGCTTGTGCCTACCTGAGGACCTCTCATTCTTTATTACTGTAAGATGGCTAAAGGACAAAGACCAGCCGCAGCTGACATTGAAAACATTTTGCAGAAATTGGCAAAATTGGATGAGAAACTTGATAAACTTGATATCTTGCAAAAAGGGCAATTGGAAATAAAATCTGAAATGGTAGTTATGAAAAAAGATTTAAGTGCTGTTCAACAGGTGGTTGAGGACAACAAGAAAAAGGTGGGAGGTTTGGAGGGGGAGGTGCGGGCAATCCAGAAGAGGGAAGAAATGAGAGGAAATGTAATTTTAACTTCGCAGCTGGATAGAATGTCTTATTTTCTCAGGTTTCAAAATGTGGAAGAAGTGGACCAGGAAGATCTGCGAGAAGTAATGGTTAAATTGTTGGGCGAATTTATTGAAAGAGGTTTGGATTTTATGAGATGGGACATGGATCTAGTTTATAGAGTAAATTCACAATATGCAATTTTACATAGTGTCCCAAGAGAGGTCCACATTAAATTTGTGAGAAGGGAAACGAGAGATGAAATACTGAGAACTCAAAGATCGGGGGCGCTGATATACAGGGGCAAGGAGGTCACCATTTTGAAGCAGATCCCTAGACAGGTACGAGAATCAAGAAGAAATTATTATTTTTTATCAAGTAAATTGTACCTTAAGGGAATAGGCTTCAGGTGGTTGATGCCGGAAGGTTTGATGATTTTCTGGGAGGGCAGTAGGAAGAAAATTAATAGTGTGATGGAGGCTCAGGCCTATCTGGAGCAACATAAGACCCTCCTAGAGGGTGAAGATACAGGAACCGAGGAAGGGGAGGTACTAGATGATCAAGGAGCAGGGGCGGGCAAGGCCGTGGCGGTCCGGGAGGAAGGGGGTGCTAAGGCCAGAACCTTGAGATCTAGAACCAAGAAATGATGAAGTGAGAGGAATATATTATTTTGTGCCTTTTATGATATCTCTTATTTTTGTAAACTTTAATATTACTCTGGATATTGAACTGATATTTTTATATAAATCCGGTTGCTAAATTTGTAATTTTAATAAGGGAAGATCTGCTGTATGTGAAAAAAAGTAATTATATATTATCTTTGTAAAAGGATAATGAAAATTCTACATATTGTAAGCGATAATATTGTTTATTTTTAACCAATAAAAACTTTTATAATAATAAAAAAAAAAACCAATGTCATCTATTGGGACCAAAGAACTGAGTCTTCTATGTTATAACACGTTCTGGAATAGTCCCCCCCCCTCCAGAATTCTATATACTTCTAGTTGACAATATTCAGAAAATTATTGAAAATGTGATTATTTTCCCAGACTGTCAGCAAGACTAGCAGTTGATTCCTTGGAGAATGTTTTATTGTTTTCGAGAGTTTGCCTTCCGGATGATTGTGATCTTTTTTTTATTATTATTCCTGTTACTGCTGTTTTTTAATGTAAGATACCCAGAGTCATTTGGGATCTTCTCTCTAAATTATATTAAATGAATGATTTTCTCTTATGCTTCTCCGGAAGAACACAATGGTGGTATTCACTTATATTGATAGCTATTGTCAGTAGAAAAGATGTAGGCCATGGCAAAAAAATTATTCCAACTTTGGCCATTTGCTATCTAATTCAGAGTAGAAGGACCTGACAATTTATGTTCTCATCAGGATAGATTACTAAAATGTGCTATCAATTGGCATAGCATTGAACGGTACCTGAAAAGTTTCAAAAGTCCAGATGCTCAAATGCTGCCCTATATATTTCTTTCAATTATTTGGTCCATTTATATTCAGTAGTTGTGTTCTTAACATATGGCTTATGGTAATGTATAATTCATAAAATATGAAATAAAATATGAAAAATATGGCAATGAATAGACAATTATAGCACAAACTATTCAACAATAAAATCAAACTATCTAGACAATTTTGGAATACTACTTACAGGGTACTGAATATCTAGGGGTAGGACCAAATCTTCAAGGCTTTACAAAAGATAGGAAATCTAGATTATCTTTGAAGATTACTTTAAAAGTGCAGTTGTAAAGAAGGCAAATGAGAGTGATGATAGACATATACATATAGTGTGATGAGCTGATTTTGGATAGATTTCTGGATAAAATTAAAATAGTGGTTTTAAATGTTAAGGTCCTATATGGATGGCTCTTAGGTATATAAGTATGTAAAGAATAATATCTCCACATAGGTGTTCAATCATTTATTTAGTGCACTTGTCCTGATTGGTACTATTGAGAATCCCTCTATGTGAAAGGTGAAGGGTTGTGCAGTGGTTAGAATGCAGTACTGTAGGGCTAATTCACTGTTCACTCTAGGACTATGATGGCGACCCTATGGTACATGTGCCACACGTGGCATGCATAGCTATATTGGTGGGCACATGAGCTCAGCCCCAGCACGCATGCGTGCACCAGCCAGATGATTTTCAAGCCTTCTGGGCCCACCAGAAGTAGGGAAACAGGCGGTTTCCTGCCTCCGGAGGACTTCAAGGGGATGGTGGGGAAGGCCCAGTTTTTACTGTCCCCAGACTTTCTAGAAGACTGGGGAGGGTGAAAATGGTCTTTCCCACCCCCCAGAGCTCAGCCCCAGCATGCATGTGTGCACCAGCCAGCTGATTTTTGAGCCTTCTGGTCCCACCAGAAGTTGAAAACAGGCCATTTCTGGCCTCCGGAGGGCCTCCAGGAGGGTGGGGAAGGCCGTTTCCACCCTCCCCAGACTCCTAGAAAAGCTCTGGAGGCTGGGGACAGCATAAAACGGGCCTACCGTGCCATTACGTGCCAGGAGGGGGGAGCAAGGGGAGCAGGGGCGTTGGAGGCACATGCGTGGGGGCAGGGTGCATAGAATTATGGGTGTGGGCATGCACACGTGTGACCCCCCCACTCTTGGCACATGATGGCAAAAAGGTTAGCCATTACTGCTCTAGGATTTCAATTCTGACCGGCTCAAGGTTGATTCAACCTTCCATTCTTCCGAGTTCAGTAAAATGAGGATCCAGATTGTTGGGGAAAATATGATGACTCTGTAAACCACTTAGAAAGGGTTGTAAAGCACTGTGAAGTGGTATATAAGCCTAAGTGCTATTTCTATTGCTAATGTTTCTTGGTGGCAGCTAACCTCTTGCAGATAAAATTGTATTTATCTTATTTTATTATTTCTTATTTTGCTTCTAAGTTACTTTGTGTTAAAATGTTTAATATTTTATTATTGCCAACTCCTGTGAGTATCATATATATATATATACATCACATATACATTTATATATATGACAAATAAATAAACTATCTCCTGGAATATCCCTTTGTTAAATATCAAAAACTTTTTTTATTCATAAATATGCTTTGGCCCATTATATATGCACACAATGATAAAACTATAGGTTTTGGCTCCCTGAAAAACTGCATATTATTTTTATCCAAAATATTGGGGTTATGTAAACATTTAGTCTATTTAAGAGGCATAGCTATTGATCCTAATTTTAAGGCATGCTTATTGGTCAATTTCCTTCTCTTGTTTCATCAATCAATCATTATAAATCTTCTGTTTAATCATAAGCAATATGTTACTGAACTTTTCTCTTCATTTATGTAGCATTGACCTGAGGATACCATGTCTATATTTTACATTCAGGTAATTGACATTTGTATCAGGAGATAATCTCTCATTCTCTTTTCTGCCACTGTTGTGCCACAATGATTTTTGCAGTAATTTTTTTTTGTTAAATAATTCTTATTAAAACATTTAAGCAAGTAGATAAAAACATATTGCAAACTAATAAATACTAAGCAGGGAAAATGGAAAAGCAAGCAAGCAAAGAAAAACTGAAATGTGTAAGAATTTTTTAAAATGAAAAAGAATAAAGAAGTGATTTTCAATATTCTTCAGGAACATGATAAAATAAGATATTTTAACCTTTCTCTCTAAAGTTAGTTTGTATAATCTATAGTCTATAATGTATCCTGCCTAATGATTGCTGTTTCCATTGCTGGAGTAAGAAAATGTTGCTCAATGTTCAACTTTCAGCTTGTGGTTGACTTCCAGACTTTCAGAGATACAGTTGATATGAATCACCAAAACATGTTCGCTCAATGAGTTAGAGAATTTGCTATATACTAGAATAGTAGAGACTGAACTTGGAAAGTACTTAATTAAGGCAAGTATATATAGCTAATCAGCATGACACAAAAATAACAAAACATATTTTGTGATGTGTTGATGGAAACTCTTTTCATACTTGTGTTTCAAGAATATGAGGAATATGAAGGATGGCATCTGACACATATTTTGTCACATGTCCCATTTACACTACTGTAGATCCCTACAGGATATTAGATTTGTATTCCTTATTTCACTGACAGACTCTTCCTGCAAATAAACTTATTTGTACAATCATAGAACTTCAATCAAATAAATAGTTGTTAATAGTACAAATCAATGTTGTGATGTAATCTTCATTGTAAGGAATAGTTGGGATACATAGAGGGGTCCTTAAGGTACAATTGTTTTAGTTTATGACATAATATTTTGGAAAACTAAAGGGAGTGATCAAAAACATCAGATATTGTATCTACCCTGAATTACAGAAAGAAACTTGCACTATTTATTATTTACTAAACTAACATTATTCTCAGTAATATGGTGTAGCTCTCCTACATATTCCCCTTGTTGAAAGTAAACATTATGTTTCTGCAATGCCCTGGAGAATGGAATCTTCCACTCCTACATTTGTAATTGTACAACAATTCCTTTGTGTATAGAAGTCCTCAATGTTGTGTCCATGTTCCCTATGGGACATGTTGAGGAGGAGCCATGTTTGAATATCACCAAATTTACAGAATGTAACTGCTAGATTTCAAGAACAGTAGCTGTTGAATAAGAGTTTAAAGATAAGCCAGTGGGTTATTTTTCTTTTTTTTTCTTTAATTAAGTCTATTTTTGAATAAGTGTATTAATCTCTGTATCCTAATTAAGGATTCATTTCCATTATATAATTTTCATATTCAGTGGTGTTTAATGCTAGCTGTTTCTCCATCAATCTGCATCATGCACTTATGCTTGATCTAGAGGTGTGCTATAAATCTTCCACATAAAGACTTCCAAGAGGTTGTGAAAGAAATATAAACAAACAAAAGAAAAAAGGGGCATAGACTTAATTTGTATGGTTGTTTTCATTATCAGTTTAAGAGGATCAATGTGGAAAAAGTAAGTTTTTAAATTTATTTTAAATTTATTATTCAAGAATCCTTTAACATGAAACCCATCTTCTTATGAGTTTTAACAAAGGGGTTTTGTTGTGTTGTATTCCTAGTTTTGCTAAAAATAGGATAAAATCTGAAAGGAGAAATGTAACATTTTCAGTGAAACAACTGAAATGCTAGTTTTGTCTTAATCAACAGATATGGAACTTTCTCTTGATAATTCACATCCTTGAATATATCCCATGGCTAGATAATATCTCTGTAATAGTAGAAGAAAGGTCTATCTCTAAAATTTCAAAGGTTGACAAGATCAGTATTCCCAGCTGATATGAAAAAAAAAATCAAATGCTTCTCTAACCTTTGATAAACATAACCATACTACATTCTTTTTCTTGAAATTTCTTCTTTAATTAAAGGAAATTGATATGAAGAACTTTCTTTTCAGTTCAAGATATAGCCTTTTATGATACAGGAGATATCATATTACCATTAATACAAACTGATGGCATCATATCATCTCAAGAAAACTTATATCACCTTTGTTTTTTAAAAATTAAAACTTCAGTAAAATGCTAAAATAACAGGCCTCATTGCCCTAAATAGACTTGAAATCCATCCTGAGGTATTTCATATAATTAGGATGTTGAGCAGTTGAAAATTTTGCAATGCACTATAACAAGTTATGTTTGTAATGACTCTGCATATTTGTATCTGAATTCCAGGTTTAAAGAAGATTGGAATTATATGATTAAATAAGATAATAACTTATTGCACTATATTTTTCTTCTGAAGAATTGGTTCCTTAATCAAGGATGTAATTACTGAAGAACTAACTTGAAGTTATGCAGCTTTTTTGTTATGGGAATGAGAATATCAAAATGAAAATAAGTTAGAGTGTATAGTTTTGAAAAGTAGGATCATATTGAGTTGGAGGATTGGTTAAATTGATATGGTTTTCTCTCACAGTTAAAATTTCAACAATGTCAAATGGAACCATCAACATGGATTTCTTGCTTATGGTATTTTCTGAGCAACGAGAATTCCAGGTTTTGCATTTTGTGGTCTTCCTCATGATGTATCTGGTTATACTGATAGGAAATCTTCTTCTCATCATTCTGGTAGTAGTGAACAACCATCTTCAAACCCCAATGTATTTCTTTCTGGTCAATTTAGCAATTGTTGATCTGGGATCCACCACTGTCACCATTCCCAGATCAATAGCCAGTGCCCTCATGAGTACAAGAAAGATATCATATTCTGAATGTGTTGCACAAATGTTTTTCTTTGTTTTCTTCCTGTCCTCAGATCTTTTCCTTCTCACTGCTATGGCCTATGACAGATATGTGGCTATCTGCCATCCTTTACATTATATGTCTGTGATGAAATGGGGAAGCTGCTTCCAGATGGCAGGGAGAGCATGGATGCTAGGCTTTCTTAATGCTGCCATGCATACAGGAACTCTTTTTTCATTGCCTTTCTGTTCCACAGTCATCCATCAGTTCTTCTGTGAAATCCCACACCTCATGAAGATTTCCTGCTCTGATCCCAAATTCAGGGAAATCTGGGTTCTTCTTTTTAGTATTTTTCTTGATGTTGTTTGTTTTATGTTAATTATCATGTCTTACCTAAAAATATTTAAAGCAGTATTGAACATGTCCTCAATAGCCAGTAGACAAAAAGCCTTCTCTACTTGCATTCCCCATCTCCTTGTTGTCTGTTTATTATGTGGTACAGGTATATTTTCCCAATTCATATCAAATTCTGGATCTTGGGATGCAGTCCTTGCAGTGATCTACTCTGTGATCCCTCCAATGATGAACCCTGTAATCTACAGCATGAGGAATAAGGATATCAAAGATGCTTTATGGAAGTTCTTTAATCAAAGGATTACAATTCAAAATATAAATCACGCTGCAGTGATGACATGAGTTTGACATTTCTGCTCTAAAAGAATAGGCACATTAGAAGAAGGCATTAATAGCTAGTGCTGAAGTTAAATATTCCACTGTAGAATCAATCTACATATAAACAAATATACACACAGTGAAAGAGTGAGCAATTGAAACTTATTGAAGCTCATATTCACCAGAGATTGCAATGTATGTTTCAGTTAGAAAACCTTTAACCATCATCAACTACAGAATCTTGCTGAAACTGTGTGGCTATGGATATTTGGACCCTCTTCTCTGAGGACTTTCTGCATTTAGTCTTGGAGGGGTTGCACTTCCCTACTCAACACTGGTGCACAACTGGGTAGTCATCTTAAACTCATAGCTCCTGCTCAATCGTAGATGGCAACAATTTCCAAAAGGGCCTTTGCAGGCCCTTTTGGATTAAATTTATTTAATGCACTACTTGTATCTGTTCCTGCAGATAGCCATTCATGCCCTGGTCACCTGATGAGTAGACTACAGACTATGTAATATATGAAGCTGCCTATGAAGAAGTCTCAGAAACTACTGTTGCCCCAAATATGGCAGTGCAGATAGTGATGGGCATGTCATATTCTGTCTATGTGATGTCATTGTATTCAAGCTGCACATTGTATTCCATGTGCAATTCATGATTATGGTTATCACCAATGAAGATCTTCATGCATAAGGCCTGTCTACTTGTAGGGTTGCCTGTTTCCAATTGTTTTTGCCTAGCTGCTGATAGCAAACAAAATGAGCACACCTCAGGTCCCTTTAATACAACAATATCATCTTCTGGGACCAAAGAACTGACCCTTTTATGTTACAGCTCCTGTCTTCGGGAATAGCTTCCCACCAGAATTCCATATAGTTTTAAATTTAGCAGAATAACAAAATAATAGAATAACAGAGTTGGAAGCAGTCTTGGAGGTCTTTCAGTCCAATTCCCAGCTCAAGGTGGTTGCATTCTTGTTATGTTTGAATTTGTTTCTCTATGTCCTTCCCTTGTCAGATTACTAAATTTAGACAGAATTGATATGAATTAGCTTGGGAACCTTGAGGAAGAAACCAAACTACAGGCTTGGAATCCTGAACCAAGAAACCCACGCATGGCTGGTATTTTATGGCTATCAGGCACGCCCTGTATGGCAATGGAGTTGCTGGGTCGGCTGCCTGAACTGGTAGTGACAATGTCACCATGGACCAATGCAATATAATAGTAGTAATGATGTCTATATAAAACAAACAAGATGAAACAATAATGGAATGCATGTGATGCTACCATAGCAATGTCCTCAAATTTGTCCCTAGTTTTAGGGCTTTATACACCAGTGATGAAACACCAGCCCTACTTTTTAGGGGGGTTGAAACATGCGCTTTCTAATGAGAATAATTTAACAGAATTTCCAGAAGGTCTTTTTTGTAAAAGTGGGCTGAAAATTCCCTATTTTTGGCATTTTTACAAAACCTGCCAACTTTACACTCAATTTGTGAACTATTGGAAAGCAGTAGGAGAATGAAATTTTATATTTGAAAACCTTGTCTTGCTAAGTTATTATGCACAAAGTTATTCACGTTTATCATACCTTTTCTTCCAGAGCTATAAAAAGCCAAACTTTAACCTTTTTTCGAGCCGAAGTCATTTTCAGCCAACTTTGCTCCAAATTATCTAGATGGTGATCGCTCATGAGAATGTTTTTATTATTTTGTTTAATGAGCACAAACAGTTGTACAAGATGACCAGGTTTTGTTTCTCTAAACAAAATATTGCTCAAGATATTATGTCTCAAAATTGCTGAAACCTAAGAGTCATACTGTAGAAGGCTGCAATATGGGGTCAAACAAATGACTATATCTCTGCAAATATTGCATTGACAAATGTAACACTTTACCAGTATTCATTGGGGACATGTATGCCTGTTCACACCAAATTTCATCGAAATCCGTGATGGTCGAGCAGGGCACTTTTCTTAAATCAGACCACTAGACATAGAATGACCCAGATCATATTCTGAATGTGTTGCACAAATGTTTTTCTTTATCTTTATTACATCAGACCTTTTCCTTCTCATTGCTATGGCTTATGACAGATATGTGGCTATCTGCCATCCTTTACATTATATGTCTAGATGCAATGGAGAAGCTGCTTCCAGATGGCAGGGGTTGCATGGATGCTAGACTTTCTTAATGCTGCCATGCATGCAGGAACCCTTTTTTCATTGCCTTTCTGTTCCAAAGTCATCTATCAGTTCTTCTGTGAAATCCCACACCTCATGAAGATTTCCTGCTTCGATCCCTAATTCAGTGAAATCCGGGTTCTTCTTTTTAAGTACTTTGCTTGGTGTTGTTTTATTATGTTAATTATCATGTCCTACGTAAAAAAATTAAGGCAATATTGAACATGTCCTCAATGGTCAGCAGACAAAAGGTCTTCTCTACCTGCATTCCCCATCTCTTTGTTGTCTGCTTATTCCTTGGTACAGCCATAATTTCCCATTTCATATCAAATTCTGGATCTTCTTACAATTGGGATGCAATCCTTGCAGTGATCTATTCTGTGATCCCCCCAGTGATGAACCCTGTAATCTATAGCATGAGGAATAAGGATATCAAAGCAGCTTTATGGAAGTTGTTTAATCAAAGAATTAGAAATCAAGTTACAAAACTTTGCTAAGAAACACTACATATATTTTGCTTAATTTTTTTTAAATAACACAGATTTTGTTGTCCTAAAAGCTATTACCTTTGCTATCTTATACTGTAAGCCTTGTGAAGCACAGTTTATTTAATTGGATGAGTGGTACAAAGAATCCCCTGCATAACCTTATATGAAATGGTTTAAAATCTGAAATTACCAGTAGTAACCTTAAAGAAAGTAGAAAATAGATGTAACATCCAAATGTTAATATTGATATGCTGATGACACTATACATTGAGATAAGAAATGTGGCTATCTGTTTAATCAATGAAAAATAAACTAAATTTTGCCCAGCTTTTTCATCATAAACTCTTTTTTCTTTTTTAAAGGGTTAGGATAAGGATAGCAATGTTGAAATGAGGCTAAGACTGCTCTGGAAAATAACAGAGTAATAGAATTTGAAGTAACCTTGCTAGTCTTCTAGTACAACCTCCTACTCAAGCAGTAGACCCAATACCATTCTTGACAAGTGTCTGTCAAGTCTCTTCTTAAAAGCTTCCAGTGATGGAGCAACCACAACTTCAGAAGGCAAACTGTTCCACTGGTTAATTATTCTCATTGTTAGGAAATTTCTAGGTGGCTTTTCTCTTTAATTAGATTCCATCCATTGTTTCTTGTCTTTCATTTTAGTGCTTTGCAAAATAGGTTGATTCTTTCTTCTTTGTGACTTTGTGGAGTCCTCAATGGAACTGCATCTACATGGAGGGAAGTATGCAGTGGGGTACCCCAAAGTTCTGTTTTAGGTCCAGTATTCTTCAACATGTTCATCAATGATTTAGATGGGGGGATAGATGGGGAATTCATCAAATTTGCAGAAGACACCAAGCTGGCAGGAATAGTCAACACTCCAGAAGACAGGCTTAAAATATAGAAAAATTAGTTTGCATAATCTATAATCTATATTTTCTATAATCTATCCGATCTAAAGATTGTTGCTATCATTGTTGGAATAAATAGTTGTTGCTCATTGTTCAACTTGTGGTTGACTTCCAGAATGGTCTGGTTTCAATTTAATCCTTTCACTGATCTTCACACAGTTAAGATCACATTCTTTAAATTTCTCTTGTATTTACATTCTTACGTTTGAATTTTTTTCTCTTCCTTTCCCTTATCAGATTATTAAATTTAGATATAGTTGATATGAATCACCAAAACGTGTTTACTCAGCGAGTTATAGAACAAATATTACAATAGAGAATGAAGTTAACAAGGACTTAATCAAGGCAAGCATACATTGCTAACCACTATGATGTAAAAATAATAGAACATATTTGTGATGTCTTGATAGAAGCTTTTTCTTTTCACACTTGGATTGCAGAATCACACATATGAAAGAAGGTGTCTGACAGAAGTTTCACCTGACATATATTTTGTTATGCACCATTTATACTACTGTGGATGTCTACAATATAGTATATTTGTCTTCTTACTTCAGCTGTTGGACTCAAAATAAGACAGGGTCCAATCAAACCTTTATATACAGCCATAGAGCTTTATTCAAATTGCTTTTAATAGTGCAAATCCAGGTTGTGATGTTGTGTTAATTCTAAGGAATATTTGGGATAGATACAGTAGTCCTTAATAGGCAGTTGTTTTAGTTCATGAGATAATATTCTGGGAAACTAAATGATCATGAAAAATTAAGAGCATTAATTGAATTGTCTCAATCCTTACTTACATAAACAGAAACGTCCACTTTTCATTATTTGCTGAAATAAAGTTACTATCACTAATACTTTGTACTTCTACTATACATTCCTCTTGTTGAAAAGAAACATCATGTTCTTGCAATGCCTTGGAGAATTGTGTCTGCCACCATAACCGTTGTGATTGCGCAATCATTCTGTTGTGTATAGAGTTCTTTAATATTGTGTTCATGTTCCCTATGGGACTAGTTAGCAAATGTTGAGGAGGAAGCCATGTCTGAATCTCATCAAATCTGCAGCATGTAACTGTTGGATTACATGAATGGTAGCTTAAAGAGTTTTAAAGATAGTATGTTAATGAGAAAAAAATATGTTTTTCTTTTTCTTTTTTAAAAAAATTCTGTCTGTTTTGGAATAAGAAATATAATTTCTGGATGCTAATTAAGGATCATTTCCACTATATAGCACTCATATTAATTGGTGTTCAATGTTAACTTTTGCTCCATTAATCTGCATCATGCTTGTGTGTAAATCTGCCACTAAAGGTTTTTGAGAGGCTGTGGGATGTGAAAGAAATATAAACAAACAGAAGAAAAGAAGTGGGCACAGAATGGCTTGTATGATCATTTTTGTTATCAGTTTAAAAGGTTCAATAAGAAAAAGTAAGTTTTTACATTTTAAATTTCTAAAAACCTATTTCAGAAAGGTTCAATGTGTAAGCTTTCAAAATCCTGCCTTCTTATGTCTTTTAATCAAGAGAATTTTTTTCCCATTTTATTCATAGTTTATACAAAAATAGGCTGTATTCTGGAAAGAGAAATGTAACATTACAATGATTCAACTCCAGTACTTATGCTAATCAACTAATCTATCAAATCTGGAGCTTTGTCGTTAGTTAATTAGATTCAGACTTCTTCAATAATATTAAATTACCTACATAAGGTCTACACAAGCAATATGGTAGTTCTACCATACCACATATAGAGAATCCAATTAAATTTGTAGTAAAACCTGATTTATTTCATGTCCTTGGATGTATCTCATGGCTACAGATTTGGAGGTGCGGAGTATAAGTAAAATGATATTCACAATATATCTGTAATATTAGAAGAAATATATAACTCCTCAATTTCAAAAATTGACAAAATCAGTAATCCCTGGTAATATTGGGGGGGGGGGAATCAAATGCTGCTCTCAAATTTGATAACCCAAACCATGCTATTTTCTTCTATGAAATTTTATTTAATAAAAGGAATCTGGTATTGAAGAACTATCATTTATAGTTCTAAATGTGGCCTTAATAAGAGTTATCACATTACTATTAATATAAATTGGTTTGTATAGTCTAATTATATGAGATCATATTCTTATACTAGAAGCTTATATGGCCTTTCTTTTTTAACATTTAATGTTCTGTGAAATGCTAAACAGAACGGGCCATGGTAGACTTACAGATAAAGAATCTAATTAGGCTTGCTATCGAGCCTCATTCACATCTTTGTATAGGGCATAGTACCAAATAATATATTTAAAGCCTCTGCATGTTGAAGGGGAGTAAATTTCTGTCTCAACTCCACGTTTAAATAAGATTGGAATTCTCTGATTAAGTAAATGATAAAATATTGCACAATACTGTATACTTTTCCTGCAGAAATGATTCCTTGACAAAGGATTTGATTACTGAAGAACTAACTTGATTTTATAAATATAATTTTCTATGTTATTGAAGTCACCATATCACCATGAAAATAAAATATTTGACGTGTACAGTTTTGTAAAATTGGGTTTGTTAAATTGATATTCCTTTCTCTGACAGTTAAAATTCAATGACATGATGCCAAACAGAACCATCATCATAGATTTCTTACTTATGGGATTTTCTGAGCAACGGGAGTTCCAGATTTTGCACTTTGTGGTCTTCCTCATTATGTATCTGGCTATCCTGATAGGAAATCTTCTCCTCATCATTCTGGTAGAAGTGAACAACCATCTTCAGACACCAATGTATTTCTTTCTGGTCAATTTGGCAATTGTCGATCTGGGATCCACTTCTGTCACCATTCCCAGATCAATAGCCAGTGCCCTCATGAATGCAAGAAGGATTTCATATTCTGACTGTGTTGCACAAATGTTTTTCTTTCTTTTCTTTATGTCCTCAGACATTTTCCTTCTCACCGCTATGGCTTATGATAGATATGTGGCTATCTGTCATCCTCTACATTATATGTCTATGATGCAATGGAGAAGCTGCTTCCAAATGGCAGGGGTTGCATGGATGCTAGGTTTTCTTAATGCTGCCATGCATGCAGGAACCCTTTTTTCACTGCCTTTCTGTTCCACAGTCATCCATCAGTTCTTCTGTGAAATCCCACACCTCATGAAGATTTCCTGCTTCGATCCCAAATTCAGTGAAATCTGGCTTCTTCTTTTTAGTGCTTTGCTTGGTGTTGTTTGCTTTATGTTAATTATCATGTCCTATGTAAAAATCTTTAAGGCAGTATTGAGCATGCCCTCAGTGGCAAGTAGACAAAAGGCCTTCTCTACTTGCATTCCCCATCTCCTTGTTGTCTGTTTATTACTTGGTACGGGTATATTTTCCTATTTCATACCAAATTCTGGGTCTTCTTACAACTGGGATGAGGTCTTTGCAGTAATCTACTCTGTGATTCCTCCAATGATGAACCCAGTAATCTATAGCATGAGAAATAAGGATATCAAAGCTGCTTTAAGAAAGTTGTTTAATCAAAGTTTGCAAATCAAAATAGAAAAAACTGCTATGACCAACTAAACAACTTTGTTTTAAGGAATAAAAAGAATCCCATAAATTATGTTGTACTGAACAATCACATCTTTATTATTATTTAAGCCTTGTGAAGTACAATTTACTTATTTGGATGCATTGGGCATACTCCAGAGAATCACACACATATAGGAAATGGTTTAAAAAGTTAAAAAGATGGAATTACTAGTAGTAATCTTAAGCAATAGGTGTGACATCCACATTTTATCATTAATATATTACACAATATATTGGGATAAGTAACTTGACTGACTTTTTAATCAATGGAAGATTATTTTAAGTCTTCTCTTGCCCTAGTATTTGATCATGAAATGTATTTTCCCCTCTCATTTCCTTTTTTAAGGATAACAATCTTGAAATCAGGCTTAGAATACGCTGGGAAATGTCCATTACTGGTGTCCAATTTTGTGTGGAAGTGGGCCATTTTATCTCATGTAAAATGGATTGGGGCCAGGGTAACAGATGATAGCAAATTATTTTGTAGTCAATATTTGCTCCTGTGATGTTGTGGATAAGATAGCTAATAGCTGCTTCACTTAGAATATCTGTCTGCAAGCAAATGCGGATCACCAACTTCATATAGTCATATGTCAACTATGGTTGTAGTTACTGTATACACTTTGTCAAGGCATTTTTATTATTTATTCTTGCTCTCCACCTAGCATTTACTGTATTTATTTCTCAAGCCCTTAAAAAAAATAGACTAAAAAGAACAAGGCATTAACAGCCAGTGCGAAAGCAACATTTGCTGTTCTGGAATCAGTTGGCACCTAAACCAAGACAATCATAATCATAAGTTTATTTGTCATAAGATAACAGGTAAAAGTATAAATATAATTTGAATACCTGAAAAGAATAAAAAGGAATACTAGGACAGGGATGGTAGGCATGCTGGTGGACTTATGCACACCCTTTACAGACCTTTTAGGAATGGGGTGAAGTCAACAGTAGACAGTTTAAGGTTAAAGTTTTGGGGGTTTGGAGAAGAAACTATAGAGTCAGGTAGTGCATTCCAGGCATTGACCACTCTGTTACTGAAGTCATATTTTCTGCAATGGAGTTTGGAGTGGTTTACCTTGAGTTTGTATCTTTTATTTGCTCGTGTATTGTTTGGTTGAAGCTGAAGTAGTCGTTGACAGGAAGGACATTGTGGCAGATAATTTTATGTACTAGCTTAGATCAGACTGAAGTAGTTCTAAGTTGTCTACACCCAAAATTTGGAGTCTGGTGACATAAGATATTTTATATTGTGGTTAGAGGAATGGAGGACTCTTCTTGTAAAATATCTCTGGATTCTCTTGATTGTATTTACGCAATACAATATGCAGTGCAGGTTCCAGACAGATGAGCTGTATTCAAGAATTGGTCTAGTAAATGTTTTGCATGCTCTAGTTAGTAGTACAACATTACCAGAGAAGACGCTACGCAAGATTAGGTTAACAACTTTTAATGCCTTTTTGGCAATGTTGTTACAGTAGACTCTGACACTTAGATCTTTAGAAATGACTACTCCAAGATCCTTGACAGAGTGAGGGTCATCTACAAGGTCATGTCCATCTAATTTGTATTTTATGTTTTGATTTTTTTGGGGGGCCAATGTGCAAGACAGAGCATTTGTTGATTGAGATTTGAAGTTGCCACTTGTTAGACCAATCTGACACATAGTCAAGGTCTTTTTGAAGGGTAGTTGTATTGTTGGTGGTGTTGAATAGTTTAACATAATCAGCGAACATAGTTGCTTTTAATATGATCACAAAAGTCATTTATGTAAAGTATGAAAAGTGTTGGACCTAAAACACTGCCTTGGGGAACACCACTATTAATATGTAAAGGATTTGATAGAGCGCTTCCTATTTTGACCACTTGTCTGTTTGACAGGAAGGCAGCTATCCATTTATGTAGTAGTCCAGAAATGCCATAGGGTTTTAGTTTTAGAAGTAATTTGTTGTGTACCACTGAATCAAAAGCTTTACAGAAGTCTATGTAAACTGCGTCTATTGTTTTGCCCTGGTTGAGATGTGTAGTCCATATGTTTTTGCAATATAATAGTTGTAGATTACAGGATATTTTTTTTCTGAAACCAAATTGTTTGTTATAGATTGGTTAATGATTAATTCCATGACTTTGCAGATGATGCAACATAAAGAGATTGGTCTGTAATTTTCAACTAGGTTAGGATCTCCCTTTTTGAAGATAGGGATGATCCTGGCTTGTGATCATTGCTAGGGCAAGGTGCTGGTTCTGAAAGATTTTTCAAAAATTATGCTTAGAGGTTCTGCAATTGCAGTGGAAAGCTTTTTAAGAAGTATGCACATAGTCCATCAGGTCCAATAGATAGAGATGGTTTTAGATTGCATAGTGCCTTTTCAACATTGTCTTCTGTAAAATCAATATGTATAAGATCACTGTAATCATTGTAATTGTCTATAGTTCGACTGGGAAATATTGGGTATGTGTTTTTGCTGTTTACAAAGACTGAGCCAAAGAACGTGTTAAAGAGATTGGCTTTAACGCTTTCGTCAATACAATCTTCATTGTTTGGTCCTTTTAAGGGTGGGATGGATCTCGAGTCTTTAAGTTTGTTGTTTACAAAATTATAGAAGGCATGGGTGGATTTTGTGCATAGAAGGTTTTCTTCTTGCTTAATGTAATAATTGATGCATTCAGTCTTTATTTGTTGGCATAAGTTTTTGTAGTGGTTTTAGAAGTTAGCTACGTAGTTTGTTTTATTTTTTCACCAAAGATATTTTTTTCTGGATTGTATTTCATTATTGTTATTGGTAGTTTATTTTTTCTGATTTTGTGGGATATTAGTTGTACATAAAGTTTAATGGTTCTTTTGACTTTGCGCAAGAAAATGTTGTAATGGTCGTCAGCAGTATTACAGCCAGAGAATAGATTTTGCCAATCAAGATATGAGAGTTCATTGTCTATGAGATCATAGTTGGCTTTTTTAAAGTTAAAACTGGGAATCCCATCATTATGATGATTTGTGAGAGAGCGTAAGTTGAGACAAAAGTCAATCATGCTGTGGTCGCTGTTTGAGAATGTATCATATTGCACTCTCATTCAGAATCCATTCCCCAATGAGGTGAGTCTTAGAAAGCAATTTGGTATTAAGCAGAAATAGTTGCACTCTCAGGCCACGTAAGTTTTGATGACTGGGCATTGAGGGTAATGACATTGGGCCTAAGTTCACTGTGAATGGCCTGACCCTTGACTCCCACAATTCCTTCTATTGTCCATCAGCACCATGACGTTCCTGCCTGTCTCTAAGCCAATATACTATTTTCCCCACCCTCAAACTTACTTGCTACCTCAACCATAGTTGCTGTTACTTTGCTTTCAAAGTAGACTGAATAGTAAGATCATAGATATTATGACTAAAATTTAGCTGCCAGCATTCCAAGCACAATCCAACAGCTGTAGAAGAAAAAATTGGCTGAGCCAGTGGAGGAATTAAATAGAAAATTAGTCTGAAATCCCTATGTGGCCACAAAATAAAATCTGACCTCATTTGAATGCTGTTGAATTTTATCTGTGTATAGGCTTGAGCAATCTGACCCTCCACAAAAGTCCCAGTTTCTCATGTGGCCTCTTGATCAAATTGCCCACCTCTGTCATATATCCTTCAAATATAGATGGCTATGTAGGGTTAGTTCTTTGTGTACTGCAGTGGGCTGATGTACAGTTTACAAGAATTTCTATAATGAAGTATTTATTTACCCTTTTCATGAATGTGGTCTTCAAACACAAGGAAAATTGCCATATGCTGCAAGAAGTCTGGTTTTTTTTTAAATTTTAAAAAATTGACACTAAGTTTAAATCTCGGTTTATCAGAAAAGGGGGAATTGAAAATTAGAAGAACAAGGGATTGATATGGTTTGGTACACACAATTGCAAATACAATCGAGATATGAAAAAGATGCTAAGTGATATGGTTTCTACTTGGAGATGGCAGAATTGGATACTCACAGGAACAAATGAGAGAATGATTAAAAAATTGTATAGTTACTTACCTTGTATTAAATTGGAAGAACAAGTAAAAGAAACAATGATAGCATGAGCAAAAATATTTGGATACACAATAGAGTTAGATAAATGGAAGCAACTATGAGAAACTATAAGTTAACAATGGCAAGAGCTTATAAAGAGAATTTGTATAAAATGTTTTATAGAAAAGATTGGCAAAAATGTTTAAAGATAAATCAGCTAAATGTTGGAAATGCCACCAGACACTGGGATTGTATTATCATATGTGGTGGACATATACAGAAGCAAGAAACTATTGGGCAAAAATTCGATTATGGTAAGAGAAGATGACGCAGCAACATATTGATTTAAAACCGGAGCTGTTTTTGTTGAGTATTTTATCTGAGAAATTTAGTAAAGAAAATGTATATTTGATTATTCATGTAATAACTGCAGTGAGAATAGTATTTCCACAAAATTGGAAAGCGGAAAAAATCTCTACAGAGGGAGAGGTAATTAAGAAAATATTAGAATGTGCAGAAATGAATAGATTAACACTGGCAATTAAAGGGAAGGAAGAATCGGAGTAATATAAATATGGGGGCAATTTTATCATTGGATGGAAAATGAATATGGACAAAAAGTGGTATAAAATTAAATACATTTGGAAGGAAAATGCTTTAACAGGAGATATAATAAATTGAAATGTAAAAGTAAAGATATGTACATATTAAGAAAATGGTGGTAAGTGTTAAATACGATGAAACAAAAATATTGTACCCAGATGATGCACTGATTGATCAATGATGTAATATTTGTTAAGAGAAAAAAATTAAAAAAACTTTTTATAAAAAAAGTTTAAATCTTGGTTACAGACAGTTTTGCAATTCTTCTAAAAATGATCAAATCTCCAATGATTTGCTCTATTATCCCATGTAGGGATTCATACAGACTAGTTTGTTTGGATGATGAACTAGCTAGATCTCTTAGTGTATTTTTATGATGCATAGTAAAGGTAAAGGTTCCCCTCACACATATGTGCTAGTTGTTCCCGACTTTAGTGAGTGGGACTCATCTCCGTTTCAAAGCTGAAGAGCCAGTGCTATCTGAAGATGTCTCCATGGTCATGTGATAGGCATGACTAAACACCAAGAGTGCATGGAACACTTTTACCTTCCCACCAAAGGTGGTCTCTATTTTTATACTTGTGTTTTTTACATGCTTTCTAACTACTAGGTTGGCAGAAGCTGGGACAAGTAACATGAGCTCACCCCGTTATGCGGTACTAGGGATTTGAACTGCTGAACTGCTGACCTTTCAAACGACAAGCTTAGCATTTTAGCCACTGAGTCACCACATCACCTTATATTGCATATTCATGGTTTATGATATTTCACTCTTAGATACTGTGTTTTATTCATTATTCCAGTGTTAAATGAAAAGGGTTTGGTGTAATGTATAAAACAAGCTCCAATAATTCAAACTTCCAATGAATGACTTTTGTTTTTTACCTTAAAATACTTTGACGCTGGAGATGCATGAGAGTTAATTTCTATTTTGGTTTTCTTCTTAATGGAAGGTTGCTTTGATATGGAAAAAACAGGACAGAAAGAACTATTGAAGGAAAAATATCAGAGTCGCCACAATTTATATAGCACAGATTTGATATTCTTATTTCTTATGCTATAGATGATTGGATTACACAGTGATGGAAGTAAAGAATACAGGGCAGTTAGTGTGAAATCTAAATAAGATGAGCTGTTAAAGAGAGGTCTCAGATATGCCATCTGTTGTGTACTGAACATGATCCATGGGAGCACCCCCTAGAGAAGTGGTATTAATTGTACCGGGCTGTGATTGGGAAAGCCAGCAGGGCAGCCAGTGATTGGTTACATGTGTTTTGACAGGAGTATATAAGAAGTGTCAGAGACCTTTCTTTTCGTTCTTTACTTGTACGAGTGTTCTTCTGCTGTTACAAGTTCTGTTATTAAAGTGAGTTACCTCAGAATTACCAGCCCGGTTCCTGACTCGTCATTCAAGAAGTCAGTATTTACCACTGGCGACGAATGGGATCGTAGTCCGAAGGAGTAATTAGGAAGGAAAGAACCGGGCGACACACCCCGAAGGTACAGTCAGTGAAAGCACGTTCACCATGACCGCCTCACATCAATTTCCCCCTTTTAACCAGGGCAAGGAATTGTGGGATGCGTTCGTAGCCCAATTCGATCGCTTTTTAATAGCCAATGACTATACAAATCTGTCTACAGAGCGTAAGAGGGCCTATTTTTTAAGTTTCTGTGGAACGGAGATGTTTGAGACGGCCATGACATTGATGGCCCCCCAATCAATTCATTCCGGGACATGGGATGATTTTTTAGGCATGCTCAAATGCCACTATGCGCCGGCTCCGTCCAGAATAGCCCGGCGGCAGCATTTCTATCACCGGGATCAGGCCCCGGGGGAGTCCATCAACCAATACATCGCGGCCTTACGTAAAACTGCAAGACATTGCCAGTTCGTGAATTTAGATGGTTATTTATTGGACCACCTTGTTAGTGGCGTGAGGGACCAAAATTTAAAACAACGATTAATTGCTAAACAAGAGTTAACTTTTCAAGAGGCGCTGGACGAGGCGTGCACAGCCGAGCTAGCTGCCTTATCTATCGCTGAATTGCCCCGCGGTGGGAGCACACCTAAAGCGGTGAACGAGGGCAGTGGCACGAACGAGATACAGGCTGAGATACTGTCAGAGTTGGAGGAGGAGGAGCTGGGCGTTTGCCATGTCCGAGAAACTAAGCAAAAGAATGTAGGGCTGAAAGGCATGTACAGTGCTCCATTCGAGTGTTTTAGTTGCGGCCATTCACGGGCCTCATGCAAGTTTAAGGAGGCTCTATGCCGGCGTTGTGGCCGCCGGGGGCATATAGTGAGGGTATGTCGGTCGTCATCGCCGCAGTCCAATCAGCGGTTCCAAGTTGAGGTGAACAAGCAGCGCCGCTCAGGCCCGCCAAAGGAGCGCGCACATGCTCAGAGGGAGTTTTCAGCTGTCTACCAGGTAGCCCCGCCCAGAGACACAGGGGGCAAGAAAATAATACTGACAATCCAGATTGAAGGACGCCCCTGTCAAATGGAGGTAGATACGGGCTCTGCTACCTCCATCGTGTCATGGAGCACCATAAAGCGTCTGGTGCCAAAATTATCTAAACGTCATTTGGACAGTTGTGCCATTCTATTAAAAGACTATCAAGGTGCTATTATACCAGTAGTGGGAACTGGGTCCTTCCAAGTTAAATTTAAAGATTTCATGGGACGTTTATCGTTGGTGATTGTAGATGGCCCCCTCCCAAGCCTCCTTGGTCTAAATTGGTTTGCTGCTCTTGGCCTCACCATCCAGGGCATTCATGCCGTCCAGTCTGCGGAATTGGACATGTTAACTAAAGAATTCCCTACGGTCTTCACAGATACGTTGGGAAAATACAAGGGAACTCCTGTCTCTTTTAGTCTCGATCCCAAAGTTCCTCCATGGTGGCTTAAACCACGCAGAGTGCCTTTCGCATACAGCCCAGAGTGGATGCCGAACTGGACAAGCTCATTCAGCAGGGCGTGCTGGAACCTGTAGATTACGCTAAATGGGAGACCCCCACAGTAATCGCATTGAAAGCCAAAGGCTCAATTCACATTTGCGCTGACTACCGTGCAACAATCAACCATGCCCTGCAGGACCACGCCTACTCTGTCCCAGTCGTACAACACCTTTTGCATTCTTTGGGACAAGGATCCATCTTTGCAAAGCTGGACTTATCGCAGGCATACCAGCAGCTGCCTGTTGACAACCGGACAGCCGATGCGCAGACTATTGTTACCCATCGAGGAGCTTTCTGGTGCCGCCGACTACAATTTGGGGTCTCGGTAGCCCCAGGAATCTTCCAAAGCTTAATGGAGTGACTGCTCCACGGCATCCCCGGCGTCGCACCTTATTTCGATGATGTTCTGGTCTCAGCAGCCTCTGTTCCCCAACTACTAGCCAGGCTTCGCCGGGTATTGACGGCATTCTGCCGTGCAGGCCTCACCGTTAAGAAGGATAAATGCCTCATAGCTGTTCCGGAAGTCGAATTTCTTGGATTCCTGATTGATGGCCGCGGAATACATCCTACATCCTCTAAGATCAGGGCTATAGTGGACGCTCCCCCCCCCACCTCTAAGGCTGAACTGCAGGCATTCTTGGGTTTACTTAACTTCTATGCTGTTTTTCTTCCTCATAAAGCTTCCGTAGCAGAGCCCCTCCATCGGTTGCTAGATTGGGGAGTGACATGGACATGGGACGCTAAGGCTTCATCGGCATTCTCCGCTGTCAAACGTTTGCTGTTATCGAACTCAGTACTTGTACAGTATTCAGAGGCCCTTCCTCTAGTACTAGCCTGTGACGCCTCCCCGTATGGGGTTGGCGCTGTTCTGAGTCACATCCTTCCAAATGGCAGGGATGCCCCTATAGCTTTCTTCTCCCGTACCTTGGCGCCAGCGGAGAGGAATTACTCGCAGCTGGACAAGGAGGCATTGGTGTTGGTTTCTGGGGTTAAGAAATTTCACCACTATATCTACGGGCGCTTGTTCACTTTAGTGACAGATCACAAGCCCTTTTGGGCATTCTGTCAGGTGACCGCCAAGCCCCACAGATTCTGTCCCCCAGACTGACCCGTTGGTCTGTCTTCCTTTCAGCTTACCATTACTCCCTGCGTTATGTCCCTGGCAAACATTTAGCCCATGCGGATGCTTTAAGCCGCTGTCTGCTTGACACTTTTCTATGTGACCCTGCACCCACCTCCTCCGTTCTGCTGATCGACAATTCTCCCTTTCCGCTGTCTGCCGCGGACATTGCTAAAGCCTCCGGCCGTGACCCTGAGCTCTCCCCAGTCCTAAATTGGGTTCTGCGGGGCTGGCCACCTGCAGGGGTCGCGCCTCAATGGCAACCGTATTCCCACCGGAAATTGGAATTAGCAGTCCAGGAAGGGTGTTTGCTGTGGGGGCATTGGGTAGTGATTCCATCCTCTTTAAGGTCATCTATACTGTCCACCTTACATGCTGGTCATCTGGGAATGGTCCGCATGAAGTCCCTGGCCCGAGCGTATCTCTGGTGGCCAAAGTTGGATGAGTGTATAGCGTCATGGGTCTCTACCTGCTCCCAATGCCAAGAATCCAGGCCAATGCCCCCGCGGGCAAAGCCTAACGAATGGGAGGAACCTCAAGGGCCATGGTCACGCCTGCATATAGATTTCGCTGGGCCTATCCAGGGCCTCATGTTCTTTGTGCTAGTTGACGCATTCTCCAAGTGGGTAGAAGTTATTCCGATGCACTCAACCTCCACGGATGCCATAATTAGAGTCCTGCATGCATTATTTGCCACCCATGGGTTGCCTGATGAAATCGTGTTGGACAATGGCCCGCAGCTAATGACTTCCGCTTTTGAGCTATTCCTGGCAGGGTTAGGTATCCGGCACTGTCTCATAGCCCCATACCATCTGGCCAGTAATGGTTTGACCGAAAGGGCAGTCCGATCAGCTAAAGAGGGATTAGGCTGCATGGGCTCTGAGGGGTGGACTGCCAAAGTTGTGGAGTACCTCCTAACCCAACATTCTACTCCCTGCCCCCTGACTAACTGCAGCCTGGCCGAGCTCCTCATGGGCCGATGACTGAGGACAGTGCTCGACCGGTTGCACCCCTCGTAAACCATTAGCTTCATCCAGTTTCCCCCGAGGGTTTAGAGAAGGCGACCTGGTATATGCCCGTTACTATACGGGCCAACCGCTCTGGTTGCCTGGGAGAGTGCTCACTAAAACGGGTCCCTGCTCGTATACAATAGACATAGGGCAAGGAAAGGTATGGCGTCGACACCTCGATCAGTTGAGGAAGAGATGGGGGGCGGACGCCAACATGCTAGGGGGAGAAAGAGATCCAGAGGGAAACGAGCCACTAAGACAAGCAGCGTACGACATGGATAAGAACCCAGAATTTACCAGACAAGGGAGGCACGAAATACGGCTGCATCCCCGCACATCAGATCACAACGGTGGCGGCCTGCCCCCAGCCCAAAACAACTCAGAAACAATCACGCCCCAATCCACCAGTCTCAAGAGGGAAAAACACTTACCGGCACAGGTAGCGCATCATCCAGAGCTGGGGGAGGCTGGGGCGGATGGGACAGAAACCAGGGAGACACCACTGGAGGGTCCTCGAAGGTCGGGTTGACTACGGCGCTGCCCAGCGTTCTTTACAGATTACGCATGCGCTTTCCACGGATGAAGGGGTGTTGTGTACTGAGCATGATCCATGGGAGCGCCCCCTAGAGAAGTGGTATTAATTGTGCCGGGCTGTGATTGGGAGAGCCGGCAGGGCAGCCAGTGATTGGTTACATGTGTTTTGACAGGAGTATATAAGAAGTGTCAGAGACCTTTCTTTTCGTTCTTTACTTGTACAAGTGTTCTTCTACTGTTACGAGTTCTGTTATTAACGTGAGTTACCTCAGAATTACCAGCCCGGTTCCTGACTAGTCATTCAAGAAGTCAATATTTACCACCATCCACCCTGTTACCAAAAACATACAAATGACTGTAAGGTGGGGAAGACACATGGAAAAGGTCTTCTGTCTTCCTTTCACAGAAGGGATTTTCAAAACT
>WNWU01013525.1:2382613-2405749 GCA_012654045.1 Ptyas mucosa
TGTCTTCCTTTCACAGAAGGGATTTTCAAAACTGCCTTGAAGATCATTGTGTAGGAGACAATGATAAAAATAAAGCAACCTAATCCTAAAGTGATTATACTAGCCACAAGGAATCCAACTTCAACTAAATTGAACCCAAAGCAGGACAGTTTTAGCAAATGTGGAATTTCACAGAAAAACTGGTTGACAACATTAGAACAAAAAGGGATGTAAAAAGTACCAATGGTGTGCCACATACCATAGAGAAAACTTGTCACCCACACCAGAATCATTATTTTGATGCTGGCTTTCCAGTTCATCACCATCTCATAGTGCAATGGTTGGCAAATGGCAACATACCGATCATAAGCCATGAATGTCAGGAGGAAGTAATCAGAAGCTTCAAAACAGTTAAAGATCAATACTTGTGCAAAGCAATTAAAGTAAGAGATATATCTGGTGTTCATGAGAGAATTAATCATGGATTTGGGGACAATGGCTGAAACAATACCCACATCCTGTACTGCCAAATTCACCAGAAACAAATACATGGGGCTGTGTAGTCGATGGTCAAAAGCTATTGCAGAGATGATGAGAAGATTTGCTGTTGTAATTGCCAGATATAACATGAAGAATAAGACAAAATGTAAAAGCTGCAGATGCCGATCTTCAGAGAATTCCAGGAGCAAAAAGTAAGAGACAATTGTGTGATTTTCCATGTTTAAGCTACCACTAAGATGAATGCCACATCTTTAGGAAATCAGAGGTGAGAATAGCATTGAATTGAAACAGCTACTGATGTTTCTGATGCATACTGGAATAGAAGTGAAAATATAATAAAAACGTGACTGTTAAAAGGGAACTATAACATTGAAAGAATGTCAATGTACAATCAGAACACTCTATATTACAATTAATTATTAATGAACGAATTAACCAGAAAGCCTTTTATTCCCCCCCCTGTTTTCCATTCCATTTTTTCCCTTGTTATGGTTAAAATGTTTGCCTACAACTCTGAAGAATCTGCCACGTATACCTTCAGCACTTAGAAAACCTATATCACACCCACACACAGAGAGGAGACTGAAAAATAAGATAAAAGATTTGGGGTTCAACCTGGGAAGAAAATTGAATTTTTAATCTATTATTTCACTTTTACCACTAAATCTTTTTTTTCCCCAGGTAAGGAATGGATAGACCAAAGAAGAACATTGTTGGGTTATGTTTAGGTTACCAGTTGGCCACAATACAGCTCAGCTGCCTTCAACTGTCCTTTCAGTCAAACATGGTTTACTTTAATTCTAGTAGTTACAGGATATAACATAATTTAAAAAGGGATGTATTCCAAGTCAGGTCCTCCCTCAAGTGTTTCCATTTGCATTGCTGATTGCTATAACTCTAATCGATGTGATATTTCCCATAAATTTTCAACTGTTTATAATATTTGTAGTATTTATTTTATATGTTAGTGAAGAGGTAATTTGATTATTTATTAATTAAATTTTTATCTTGTACTTCTGGAATGTATGACCCTATTTATTAAATACGGTTGCTCAGGCAGACACCAGTACATCGTAAAAGATTAACATTTTCATCTACATATTCACTGTGTACATGTAAAAAGGTATAGTTAAACTACATTTTATCAGGACAAATGAGAAATAAAGAAGCTATAAGTCCCACTGCTCAATCATCCCTAGTCTTTTTTTTCCCAATAAATTTTTTTATTGAGGACTATCTTAATATAAGATACAAATGGAAATAAAGACATACGAAAAATGGTAAAGGAAGAGGATTGTAGTCTCAATCCCCCCTTATGTTCTATGATACATTTTTGTGATTCCGAGTCATTCCCCACCATACTTTTTTCCAGTTTATTACTTAGTGTAGTTAACACACTCACATGGTACCATATTGATGTCTTTAAATGAATCATTCCTCTCATTGATAAGTGTTGGTCTGGATACATGCTTTTTTGATTTTTACTATATACTTCTCTAGTTTAATAAAGGAAGATAACACTGACTTTTTAAGCTAAGCTAAAAAATGTAGTTGAATGGTCCCTCCAAATAATACTGAAGAGGGATTTTTGTCCAACCTGTTTTGCTATAATGCACACTCCACAATAATTAGAAAGCATTAAAGTTTCAGCACCCTAGTTAAAAGTGAATCAAACGTTTAACCAGTTTTTTTAAGCTGGTTAAACTGGTTATGCAGTTTTATGTAGAAACTGCATATATGCAGATGCTCGTAGAAATGATACTGATTCTGATTCATAATAATTTTAACCTACCTTTATAAAAGGTTTCTGAAAACAATTCTCTCTTTATTATTCTCCTAGCCCTAAAACATTTTCTATTACAGCAAAACACCAGGTTTTAATTTCATTTTATTAAATCCTGCCCAATGGGGGGAAAAAATAGAAATACATCCAATACAGAGTCAAGTCATGGATATAACTGCCAATTTGCTCCTGATGCCTGGAAATGCTTTTCTGTAAAATAATCAATGCCAAAATCACTTACATTTTTTCTTGACAGAATTATTGTCTCTCTTTAGAATCCTTAATATGGGTCCTATAATTGATAAATGCTACCCATGTTCAGTCATGAAAAAGATGTATCTCCAGTGGGAACATTTGAGTTTACATATGACAAGCTTAATAATAAGCTGACTTTATATTCATATGACTCTATAGCTTCCCTCTAGACCATAGAAACAACATTAACAAATATTATGAGCTGCTTGATTTTTTAACATAATTAGCAATTAGCAGCAATTGTTTTCCCTGCTCAAATGGGGGATTAGGGGGGAAGGCTCTCCTGTGAAATGCACTCTTTTTCCCTTTGATATCCAAACTACATTGTATCACAATAAATGGTTTATTCTGTTACCATGTTGGAGAGTTGAGCAATTTCTCCAAAACACAGATCACCTTTGAGATTCATCATGCTGCTTTATTATCATCATCCCTAATTTGAAATCAAGAGATAAAGAAGAAAATATATATCCACAACCACTTTTTCTATTTTTGCCCTCAGGCTGATAACGAACAGCATGCATTTCTTATATTTGATGGAAACATGATATTCATTCATTTTACTACCCAACAGATCATGAGTGACATCATTATGACATCTTAGGGAATGCAAAGGAGCTTCCATGATTCAGGCCAGATCCAAAGCATCCATGTTCAGGATTACCTCACTATTTCCCTAGTGCCTGCTTTTTCTTATGTTGGCTTTTCCATTGGTTTTTTTTTTTTACAAATATCTTTGTTTTATTTCATAATCAAGCATTATCTGAAGTGATTCCATGGTCCATTTCACAGCTGTCTCTCGCCTCTATTGTGATAATTATATGTTCCAATACCATATTTTTTGGAGTATAAGATGCCCCGGAGTATAAGATGCACCTTAGTTTTTGGGGAGGAAAATAAGAAAAAAGCTGATTGGCAGGCCTCCCAGATTATCCCCAATCAGCTGTTCCTAGAGGTCAATTTTAGCAACAGGTTCCTTGGTTGTGAGCTCTGTGCCTTGCTTTTTTTTTATTTTGCTTTTTTTTGTGCCTCTGAAACTTCTGAAACTCTGTTTCAGAAAAAACTTTTTTCCTGCCTCTGAAAGCCTCCTAAAGAACTTCAGAAAAAAAGCTTCTGAAGCTCTGTTTGGGGGCTTCTTTTCTGAACCTTCATTTCTGAAGCCTTTTTTCAGCCTCTGAAACCTCCGTTTGAGAAGCTGGGCAGGGCTACATTCGGAATATAAAACGCACCCAGATTTTCACCTTATTTTTTGGGGGGAAAAGGTGCATTTTATAATCTGAAAAATACGGTAATTATGAATAGTGTAAATAAGTTCTTTTAAACATGATTTCTGGATTTTACATCCATTAATTGAATATCCCCAATTTACAATTAATATTAGTATTTCTGTCATTACTGAGACCCAGACAGCTCCAAAATGGAGCCACACGATGAAGTAGATTAAGTGCTTGCAGGGGTATTTGCATTAATGCCTATTTATCAGCAGATAAATGTTCTGGATATTCCTATTTGTATTCTGCAGTGTATCCTCCTTTGTAAACCAATTTTATGGGGTCTAATACATATAAAATATTGATGGTTCTAGAAAGTGTTGCTTTGTATTTAATTTCCTTTCTTGCTGCCAACTGCCTGCCTGCCTAAGATTTTGTTAAAATAAAATAATATTCATCTTGAGTACTGCAGGTTCTCCTGAACTGGAATCAAAAACAGCAGTTTTTACATCAATATGGTGGACTACAAATTCTCATAGACTGAAAAACAGCAGTTTTTACATAGATGTGGTGAACTACATGATCCTTTCAGCAGTTATTACAGCAGTATAAATAGTTAACACTACTTGGAAGTGTTCATCCCAGCTTGAAAGTAATGGTATAATCTTCTGTAAGGAAGGAATCCAATCTCATTGTTGTCATTGATGTTTGATGCAGTTTGTCATCCAAAGGGACTGGCTGCTGATGGTTTTCTTTCTTTGAAAGAGCCTGTATTTGCCTGTTCAAAAATAAAAGATTAGAATGTAGAGTCATCTCTTTTAGTTAGGGTCAAGGATGGGGTTCCAGACTTAACTGTACAAGGATGATGACCAAACAACATTTTATGTGAAGACAGGCCACAATAATTTCTGGGTCTATTTCTCAATTGAAATAATACAAAAGACAAAGCCTTTGCCACTTCAACTGTGTCCCCTGGACAATTTTACCTGAGAAAGTTTTAATTATCCTTAATTATAATTAGCCACTTATCCCCAATTACAGTGCAGTCCTTTTGGCTGTTCCAAGAAGATGCCGTACCTCTGATTCAGGTGACCCTGAGGTCACAGATAAAACCCTAAGTAACCACAATGGGTCTCAGACAATGTTAAGATCAGTTGACTGCAATAACAGCACAACATTTCCATTTCCATTCCCCCCACCCTCATCCTCACTGAACCTATCATTCTCCCTCCCACCAACTAATCTCAACTGTCAATAACTGTCCTTCCATTTCCCACAGCAACTGATGAAACTTCCAAAATAGGAAGCGAAACATCTTGTTTGTCCTCAAAAATTCAGTCCAGTTGCCTTTCAAAATAAAAACTGCTTTTGATACCACTATCACCTGGTTAACTGAGAATCTTCATAGACTTTTAATTATCCTGTTAGCATTCTCCACTACCTCTGATACTCTCGCTGTGGCATAGTCAGTGGATGATTTGCCATGAATCACCAAAAGAAACTTGTATCCATGTATAGGAAGAAAAGAAAGTTGACTTGTAAATATTCAAAAGAAAGGTAGGCCCAGGATACATCCCTTTGTAACCCTATGTCTTATAGCAGCATTCAAGGCTTGGTATGTAGGGCACACAAGCAACTCTGGAAGTTTCTACATAAGCTCCAGGATCAAATTATGTGCTTGAATAACATTTACAATAACTTGAGTATCATAGTGTCTTTTCACATATTTAGAATTTAGAATAACAGAATTGGAAAGGACCTTGGAGGTCCTCTAGTCCAACCCCATGCTTAAGCAGGAAACCTTACACCACTTCAGACAAATGGTTATCCAGTCTCTTCTTAAAAACTACCATTGTTGGAGCATTCACAACCTCTGGAGGCAAGTTGTTCCAGTGATTGTTCTAACTGACAGAAAACTTCTCCTTAGTTCTAAGTTGCTTCTTTCCTTGATTCGTTTCCACCAATTGCTTCTTGTCCTACCCTCAGGTGCTTTGGAGAATAGCTTGACTCCCTCTTCTTTGTGGCAGCCTCTGAGATATTGGAAAATAGCAGTCATGTCACCCCTAAGCCTTCTTTTCATTAAACTAGACATACTCAGTTCCAGCAACCATTCTTTATATGTTTTAGCCTCCAGTCCCCTAATCATCTTTGTTGTTTTTCTCTGTACTCTTTCTGGAGTCTCAACATCTTTTTTACAATGGTGATCAAAACTGGATGCGGTATTCCAAGTGCGGTCTTACCAAGGCATTATAAAGTGGTATTAACACTTCACATGATCTTGATTCTATCCCTCTGTTTATATAGCCTCACTAGATGAACCAGTTGCGCTATTCAGTCCCATCAAGAAACATTCAAAAGTATCATTCTAAGATGTGTCATAGAGACATTACTAAATAATAGTCTCAGTATCTGAAATAAACTTCTCAGAAGCAATTGTAGAAGTAATTTAAAATACAGATGCAAATACTGAAAGAGAGAAAGGTCACTGAGCAACCCATTTAGAAAACTGATAAATGGTTGTCTTTTGTAATTGCAGAATTGTCATGTTGATGAGTAAGGAATGAATGACAGCAAGCACTGATGGGAGAAGAACCACATCTAACAGAGGAACAGCAGGATCTGTTTGAGCAGCCTGGCTGTCTGAGGTCGAATCCTCTTCTGTTTTCCTAAGCATCAATAGCATGGCAAACACCAAAAGCATACTTATAGTCAGTGAAGATATTAACAGATTTGTCTCTAGTGATAAGAGAAGCTTAAGTGTAAGTAAATTTTCTTTGACTTACGACAGCAATTGGGACTGAAATTTCCATTGGTAAGTGATGCAGTTATTTATTATAGAAATAAATGCAGAATTTATTTCTGATCCCATTGCTTAGAAATGGCAATTCCTGCAGTCCTGATTGCTATTGTTAACTGAAACCCACAGCTGTTAGGTGACACAGTAAAAATTACTGGGGAAACTGACATAAAAATGCAAGGCCCATAGGCAGATAAGTAACTGCTATTGGGTTAGGGAGGGTGCATGGGGTGTGTAAGATTTCAAGGGGTGCACAAGGGATGTAGCACAGGTCAGTTCAGTTCAGTTAAGGTCAGTTAAGGTGCAATAGCATGGACAAAAGGTGCAGTACGGATTGGGGAGGGTGTGTGATGGTTCACAAGGATGTGCAAGAGGTGCAGTGTAGGTTGGGGAGGTGCATTGTATATATGGGAGGATCAAGGAGGAACATGCAACAATGCAAAGGGATAGGCAATCATATGGGAGGAACATGCAACAATGCAAAGGGATAGGCAAGATGTGTTATCCAGGCCAGGAGGATATGTGGGGGTATGCAAGTAGCTGCATTAGCATTAATAGAGAGAAGTTGGGACAGGATGCATGGTTGGGGAGACTTACACCAGCAACTTGTGACCTTCTCTGTCGACTTTCTGGAGAAGGAAACATTCAAATGGCAATCATGTAATAGTAAGATGCTTGATATCCAGTCATAAGTGTGTAAATGACCAGGTGCCTCCTAATCCCCAAACTGACATTTCTGCTGACTCACAAATGGGGGACAAAAAATTGCCCAACTAGAACAATGCAACTCTGAGTGGCTTGTAAGAAGCAATCCAGATACAAAGAACAACCACAATAAAAGCTAATAATCAGTAACATGCAACCTGGTTCATATTCATGCACTTTCCCAATTGAGAGTTATTCATTCTATATCAAATACATGGGATTAGCCACATTTTAAAATCCATCTTCCAGGCATGGACCTAGCTGAATATTACAGAGGGAAATAGGAGTGAATTCCAAAGGGCAGATGCAGCTACTTGAAAAGTCTTGCAAAAGTGAATCTCCCCAGGTGTCACTAGGTGTCAAGTGTATCCAACCTATAAGCAGGGTGGTTAGATGTTCTTAGGGAGAGGTTATGCCACAAATAAGTTGGTCCTATGCCATATAGGACTTTATAGATGAGAGCCACTATCTTGAATTGTACCCAAAAGGTAATGGGAAGTTGGTGCAGTTAATTAAATAATGGGTTGCACTAATTACTACGCATGATACTCCATTCTGGACCAACTGTAGCTTCCAGATGTTCTTCAGGAGCAGTCCCATGTAGTACCACAGTTGTAATATACAGTAATTGTGTTGACTTGCAATACTACAGTCAAAAGTTGAACTCAACAAAAGTTGAATGAGTAACAGCAAAAAATACGCTGCAAACCAGCACTTGGTAGAATAGAGATAAGGCTTTGGAAATGATGTCAGAATACAGCAGGTGATGGCATTTCCTATGACATCTATGGAGGTGAAAGTTGGACTTTGAACCCAGCCCCCCCAGATAAGAATACTTACACTTTTGAATTTGTATTAGAGAAGATTTCTGAGAATTTTGTGGGCAGTCAAGAAAACAAATATATGATCATCAAACAAATCAAAGTGCAAATGACCACTCTTAAATTATTTTACTTTGAATACATTATGTGAAGACCCAGCTCTCTGGAGAAGGCTATCATGCTGGAAAAGTAGAAGGAAAAGGAAGGAGAGTTAGCTGTTAGATGGATGAACTCTAGTTAAAGAGGCAGTAAGTGCACTCTTGGCAGGTATGAAAGAACAAGTTAGGGATAGATTATTTTGGCGAGAATCTATGTGGTCACTAGGAGCTGAAAATGACTTGATGGCATATAATCAATCAATCAATCAATAAATCAAAAGTCACTCTTTGCGCAATGGCATATCTTGACAATGTATGCTGTATTGGAACTCTCAGTCAGAATCCAGTCCTAAGTGAGATGAACCTTAGAGACTGACCAGGCATTAAGCAGAAATGGCTGCACTCAGGCCACCTAAGGCTTGGTGACTGAGCATTGTGGATGATGACATTAGGCTCATATTCTCCATGAATTGATTGGTCCTTGACTTCCACAATTCCTTCCATTGCTCATCAGCACTGTGATTTTCTGCCTGCCTCTGACCCAATACACTACCACATCATGTCTCTACCAACTCATCTCCCACCTCATCCACAATCACTTCTCACATTCACAATATGTAGTAAACACTAGGGAGATTTTGGTTAATATTCAGTACTCAGTACTTTAAACATAATCTGCCAGGCCTTCATCCTCTGAACTTGTTTACCTCTTTCCCAAACCTTTGTTTATCTTCTGGCATACTAAATTAAAAATAGCCAAACAAACACCCAACAGCTATGTAAGGCTTCATCCCTTCTATTGTCTTTTACATCCTTGGAATACAGATGGCTGTGTAGAGTTAGATTTCTGTTATTGGAGATGACATGTGCAATATGTCATATTTACAAGGATGTCTACAACAGAGTAATTATCTCCCACTTCATGACTGTGACCTTAAATCACAAAAAAATTGAAAATATTGGATTTAATGCTTGAAGAATCAAGATTTATATACTGCAAGAAGTCTGAAAGGAACATCTGCATTTTTCTATTTTCAACAATTTGAGACAAAGTTTAAAACATGGTTACAGTTTTGTAATTCTTCTAACAATGATCAAATCATCAATTCCTTGGGCTTTATTCATTATCCCAGTGTAAAATGAACAAGGGGTTATGTAGGAATGTATGAAATATGCTCCACTAATTCAACCTCTCAACTGAATTCCTTCTTTTCATCTTAAAGACCTTTGATGCTGGGAATCCAATTTCCACTTTGATTTTCTGCTTAGTGGAAGTCTGCTTCCTTAAAAGATTCAGTGTGGGGAAAAATAGAGCAGAAAATATTGTCAAAGGAAAATGTCAGAAAGTCCATAATTTAGACACAGCAGATTTGATATTCTTATTTCTGATGCTATAGATGATTGGGTTAAACAGAGGTGGAAGTAAACAGTAAAGGGCAGTTTGTATGAAATCTAAGTAAGATTGGGTGTTAGAGGGAGGTTTCAGATACGCCAAGCAAACTGTTACCCAAAACATTGAAAAGACCGTAAGGTGGGGAAGACAGGTGGAAAAGGTCTTCTGTCTTCCTTTCACAGAAGGGATTTTCAAAACTGCCTTGAAGATCAAGGTATATGATACAGTGATAAAAACAAAGCAACCTATTGTTACAATGACACTAGCAACAAGAAATCCAATTTCAATTAAATTGAAACCAAAGCAGGAAAGCTTTAGCAAATGTGGAATTTCACAGAAAAACTGGTTGATAACACTGGAGCAGAAAGGGGTTGAAAAGGTGCCAGCGGTATGCAACATTCCATAGATAAGACTTATAACCCACATCAGAATCACTATTTTGGTGCAGGCTTTCCAATTCATCACCATCTCATAGTGCAATGGTTGGCAAATGGCAACATACCGATCATATGCCATGACTGTCAGGAGGAAGAAATCAGAAGTTTCAAAGGAGGCAAAGATCAATACTTGTGCAAAACAGCCAAAATAAGAGATGTATCTGGTATCCATGAGAGAATTTATCATGGATTTGGGAACAGTGACTGAAACAATTCCCAGGTCCTGCACAGCCAAATTAACTAGAAAGAAGTACATGGGGGTGTGCAGTCGATGGTCAGAAGCTACTGCAGAAATAATGAGAAGATTTGTTGCTGCAGTTGCCAGGTATAATATGAAGAATAAGAAGAAATGCAAGAGCTGCAAATGTCGATGTTTGGAGAATTCCAGGAGGAGAAAATAAGACACTATAGTCTGATTCTCCATTTTGATATTTAAATTAGGACTAAGATGAATGCCACATCTGTAAGGAATCAAAGGTGAGAATACCATTAAATTAAAATAATTTTTTAGTGAAAATAATGAAGCTACAGCTTGATCCATACTGGAAACAGAAAGAAAAATAATAATAAATATGTGACAATTAAAAGTGCACTCCACCATTGAATGAATGCCAATGTCTAAACACAACAGCCTCCACATATTTTAGTTGATCGCTGATAAAAATACTAACTGAAACCTTTTTCTTCTTAACCCCTTTTTACACTCAAATTCTTTTCCTTGTTGTGGGTAAAATATTTGCCTAGAACTTCGAGGAGTTTGCAACATACACATTTAGCACTATTTTTTTTTTTTTACCTCAGTCTGGTTTGTAGCACTTTTAATGAAAAATTGGAAGAGGTGACGGTGTATAGAGGGCTTTGATCTCCCAAAAAAAGAAAGGATAGAAATACACCCACACAGAGAGGGGGGGGGACATTAATAATTTTGTCAGGTTCTCTAGGAGATGTTTGGTTGAAAAATAAGATATGGGGTCCTTCCTGGGAGATTAACTGGAAAAAAATCTGAATTTTTAATCTATTATTTAACTTTCAGAATGTACTGAATCTTAATTTTTTTTTTCAGTTAAGCAATGGGCAGACTAAAGAAGAGCTTTGCTGGTTGTGATTAACAGATGATCTTAATCCTAATAATACCACTTTTTTTTGAGTAGTATCATAAAATTATATATCGATGGAAAGATAATTTAATCAAGAATGTAACGCAGTAACTTTTATGAAGGATTTGCTATTAGAAAAGCAATTACAGTATAAAGAGGAACAGTGAAACGCGTAGAAAAAATCACTATAGAAAAAAACAAGATATACAAAAATTATCACCATGTCAGTTAATAGTTAATAGTTGGGTAAGCTTTAGCATGAATTACAACCTTACAACATCTTCCCATGGAATGAACCAAATCTTTTAGTTCTGCAGCTGTTAAAATGTGAAACCAAGATTGAATGATTCTTCTATTAACTGGGTTTTATTGCTGGGTTGCTTCTGACTAACAAGTTTCTTTAGTCAACTTTCAATTGGGTTAAGGTCTGGGCTATTCCCAGGCCATTCCAGCAATGGAATGTGATTATCTTGAAACTACCCCCCCCCCCAAAAGTGGTGTTATTCACCATCAAACCTCAAAAATACAGTTTTCCCAAAAGGTTTCCATAATTTTGGCCACTACTGTATATCATCCCACGACTTTTTCTATCTGCATTGCTGATTGCTGTAATTCCTGTATTACCCATGCTATATTCCCCATAAATTTTATTTCCCCATAAATAAACTGCTTATTATTTTTGCCTTATACTATTCCTTTCATATATTAGTGAACAGATAATTTTAGTATTTATTAATTATAATTTTATTTTACAGTTCTGGAATGGATGAGACTGTTCAATAATGCGTAATATAAAAATCACAAAAGAATTGTTGCTGAGGCAGACACCAATTCATAATACAATATAGTAATTTTCATGTCTATGTTCACTGGGTACTATGTAAAAGCACATGTTCAAGTACAAAGAACAAATGAAAATAAAAAAGTTTCTTCTCCTAATCAACTCTAATATTTTTTTCCAACAAAAAACTTTACTGAAATTTATCTTAGTACTAAGTACAAATGGAAACAAAGGCAATAAAGAAAAAGAAACTGATGAAGGAAGTAGAAGGGGAAATGATTTGAGGGGAAGATAAAAAGAAAAGAAAGCACTGATTTCCAATTTTTTTCAGTGTAGTATATTAGAGAGTAAAATTACAGTCTCAACTTTTTTACTTTTTGCTTTCATATAATTAATAACTACTAATAATTTCTATAACAATAAACTAATCTGATTATCAAAACCCCAAATCAGGGGTTTTTTTCTGTTTTAAGCCAAGGTCTGGAAGCAGTTTCCAAGTTGAAACAAAGCTGGATAGATTCATTTCCTTGATTAAGACAGTTAATTTGGCCATCTTTGTCAGTTCCACCATATTTCCTTCCATTCTTCCATTGTACGAATTGACATATCCTTTTATTTTTGTACATGTAAAGTTCTCACTGCAGCCAAAAAACACATTAAGAAAGTTCAGGGTTTTTTCCAAGATCATATCCAATAGCCATAAAAAAGAAAAGTTTCTGGTTTTGATTGTATATTTTTTTAAAAAATGATTTTCTGAATTAGGGCATGAATCTGGCCCCAATATTTCTTTACTTTCTCATAGGTCCACTACATAGGATAATAAGACATCTGTATAAAGACATCTTTATACATTTGTAATAATTTGTCAGGCATTTACCAACAATACATCCTTTTGTAAAAATCCTCTTTTAGGTTATAATTAAATATAAATTTCAATCCACATATTTTCCCACTGTTATTATATTATAACATGAGCCTGAGTGGCGCAGCAGACTAATGCTACTGTTAAAAGTAGTATTTAGCTTCCAGCTGCCTGCAATTACTGTGAGTTCAATTCTCACCAGGCTCAAGGTTGACTCAGCCTTCCATCCTTTCTAAGGTAGGTAAAATGAGGACCCGGTTTGTGGGAGCAATAAGCTGACTTTGTATAAAATATACAAAAGGCTATATGAAGGCTATTGCTTAACGTATTGTAAGCCACCCTGAGCCTCTGGAGAAGGGCGAAATATAAATCAAAATAATAATAATAATAAAAACCCAAAGTTTTTTGTCCATTGAATCATACAGTGTTTAACATTCATTTTCCAGGTTCAACTTTAACAACATTTTAGAAACCTTAGTAATAACATATTCATCATTAGCACACAATACAATTTCAAATTCAATTTTACAGCTTCAAAATCATAACTTTTCTTATCTAAATTAAATTTTAATAAAATTATCTATTAATCTATTAATTTAAATATCTATTTGGTCTTTCACCTTCTTTATGTTGCTTTTGTTTAGTGCACTATACTTCGATCTATGTGACTAGAGCCATCTAAGGTAGTAGTGGCTTTGTTGTCATAAAAGTAACAGGAGTCAAAATTCTCCGTTAACATTTCTCCAGATTGAATATTAGAACAATTTTTTAAAAGAAAACATAGCTTGTTGAGGATCCAATACTGCAAGAAATGATTATTTGTCTTCACTGGATGTTTTCAAGGAGAGTATCAGCAACCATTCTGTCCAAAGTTCTTTAATTTGGATCTGTGCAGGGAATTATATTCTGTAGTCTCAATCACCTCTTCCATTCTATGACCCATTTTTGTAATTCTTAACAGAGAATTACATCACCATAGTTTCTCACAGTTTATTACATATAAATAAAGTGCCATCATAATGTTGTATTTAAATGGATCATTTCGCTGATTTAATAGTGTTGGTTTGGCAGTATACTTTCTTGATTTTTTTCATATATATTATATACTTCTGTAACTGAATAGAAGAAACTGACTTTTTAAATTAACTTGAAAACATAGCTGAATGTCCCCATGAAATAATATTAAAGAAAGATTTCGCCCACCCTTTTCATTACAATGTAATCACACTCTACCATAACAATGAAGTATTAAAATTTCAAAAGCATGTTTAAATGTGAATCAGAGATTTAACCAGTTTCTTAAAAAAAAATCTCATATAGAAATTGTACCTAGAAATGAAGTTAGGCATGCTAATTCAGCAATTAATGATTAGCTCACACAATGCAGGATAAATTTGAGCAAGCTGTAAAATACCTCTATTTTTAATATCCTCTGTGGAGGATATGCCATCATATTAGGTATGCTTCTTTCAGGAGGCAACTGGACTTCCTTGTTTTTCTTTGAAGACATTTCGCTTCTCATCCAAGAAGCTTCTTCAGCTCTGACTGAATGGTGGGGAATGGAAGGATTTATACTATTTGCAGACAGCTGGTCATTTGCATTCTTTTAGAGAATCATTGAAGCCACCTGGAGGTGGTTCTGTGTCATCAGGGTCACCTGAGTGGTGCAAATGGGTGTGGAGCCTTCTTGGAACTGTTCAAAGGACTGCGTTGTAGATTGGAGATAAATGATGTCATATCCCTCCCCCCCCCTGTTGAGAGAGGGCTATTCAATTTTGACATAGATGGCTTCTTTGACCCCTCTTTCAAACCAGGGGTTTTCTCTGTCCAAAATGTGGACTTTGCCGTCTTCAAACAAGTGGCCTGTGTCTTTTAAATACAGATGGAGCATTGAATCTAGTCCTAATGTGTATGTTCTCCTATGTTGTGCCAAGCACTTATGAAGTGGTTGTTTTGTTTCCCCAATGTACAGATTTACACAGGGCTCACTGCATTGTACTGCATATACTATGTTGCTTAATTTATGTCTGGGTGTTTTATTTTTGGAATGGACAAGCTTCTGCCTTAGTGTATTCTTGAGTTTGAAGTGTGCACATATGCTATGTTCACTGAAAACCCTTCTGAGCTTTTCAGATATGCCTGCAATATACAGAATGATAACTTTGCTTCATTTATTGTTTTCTTTGTTATCTGTTATAGAAGAACTCCTGTAGGGTCTTTTTTGAGATTTGATGAAGGCCCACTTGGGATAGACACTTGTTCTGAAGGTTTCCTTGATGTGTTTTTGTTCTTTCTCTTTCCCATCTTTGCTAGTAAGCAGGCCTCCAGCTCAATGGTGTAGGGTTCTGATGACTACTGTTTTGTGCTCCAGTGGATTGTGGGAATAAAAAAGTAAATATTGTTCGGTGTGGGTGGGGTTACTATAAACATATCAACTCTGTGGACAGATACATTAAATTCACACAGGAAAGTGTTGAGGAAAAGAGTCCAGTTTTTCTGGACTGTGCAGTACACACTAAGGCATAGATGGCCTCCTTCAATACCACTGGTTTGAAATAGGCCATCTGTGTCAAAATTGAACAGCCCTCTCTTAACAGAGGGAGAGGGATACAACATCATATATCTTCAATCTACAACACAGTCCTTTGAACAGTTCCAAGAAAGCTCCACATGCATTTGTACCACTCAGGTGACCCTGATGACACAGATAAATCTCCAGGTGACCTTAACAACCTGCTAAAAGAATGAAAATGTCCAGCTGCCTGCAAGGAGTATAAATCCTTCCATTCCCCACCATCTAGTCAGAGCTGAAGAAGCTTCCTGGATGAGAAGTGAAACGATTTCAAAGAAAAACAAGAAAGTCCAGTTGCCTCCTGAAAACAGCACCTTTGGGACAACCATGACCTGGATGATTGAGAATCTGTAAAGTGCATCTAATACAAAGTCATCAGAGGTCGATTTGCCCCCGATGACTGGAAATGGCTTTTCTGTAAAATAATCAATATATAAATCACTTACAGTATTTCTTGACAGAATTATCGTCTCTCTTGATGTCTGTTCTTTAGAATATACTGTAGTCCAGGAATTGATAACTGCTACTCTTGTACAGTCATGAAAAAGATGTATCATCAGTGGGAGCATTTGATTTTATATTTGATAAGCTGGCTTTATATTTTGCAATCATTTTGTTTCCCTTTAGTCCCTACAAACAAAATTAGCAAAATGTGATAATGAGCTGCTTGATTTTTAACGTAATTAACCATTAGCAGCTACTGCTTTCCATGCTCAAAAGGGAATTAAGTGAGAAAACTTTCATTGCATGTGTTCCATAACAGATCTTAACACTAGAATCCTATTTTACAAATAGATTCTTTCTTTCTTTCTTTCTTTCTTTCTTTCTTTCTTTCTTTCTTTCTGTTTTTAAGCAGCTTTCTTTATTGTTCCTTATCTATAGGCAGAACCTTGCCAAACTAAAACATGCCACCAACCCTTATATTCTTCACCCTCTTTCTATTTGAACTATCTGAAGGTGTCTGAACTATTGGATAATAAGCTATTTGAACTGATCTGTTTCTTGCTCGTTTGGAATGTATTCCCTGCCTCTTCCAGACTACATTTCATCTCAATAAATGATTTATTCTTTTAATATTGGAGAGTTGAGTAATTCCTTCAAAATACAGGCAACCCTCTAAATTATTTCAGCCACTTCATTATCATCCTTCCTAACTTGAATTTTTTATTTATTTTTATTTATTTTAATATAATTTGTATGCCGCCTTATCTCCATAGGACTCAGGGTGATTCACAACAAACAAAAAAAACCCCAATAAAATATAAAATACATAAATATGCATACATAAAATACATAAATGTATAAATATATAACTTAAGCATATGCCAAAACCCATTAAAATAGTCAAAAAAACCCTCAGTCCAGGCTGGGCGATGTGAACAGCCATGTTCTTAATTCGCGGCAGAAGGTGCAAAGGTCAGGAGTCAACCGAACCCCCAAGGGGAGTTGATTCCAAAGAGTGGGCGTGCCCACAGAGAAAGCTTTACCCCTGGGGGCACCTGGAGAAGGGCCTCCCTGTGAGAATGCACCGGGTGATGGGAAGCCGTTGCTGGCTGCAGATGGTCCGACAAGTATCCTGGACCTAAGCCATGTAGGGCTTTATAGGTCATCACCAGGACTTTGAATCTCACCCGGAGGGCAACCGGTAACCAATGCAAGTTGCGCAGGAGAGGTGTAACATGGGAGTATCGGGACCCTCCCATCACAACCCGCGCAGTCGCGTTCTGCACCAGCTGAAGCCTCTAAGTAGTCCTCAAGGGCAACCCCAGGTAGAGAGCATTACAGTAGTCAAGATGGAAGGGGACTAGCGCATGAGTAACTGTGCATAGAGCATCTTGGTCCAAATAGGGAAATTAAGGAAATTAAGAGATAAAGAACCAAATATACATCAACAGCCATTTTTTCTTTTCTATTTTTGGCCCTCAGACTGATAACTGACTGCAGGTAATTCTCAAATTTTATGTAAATTTTTGTTCATTTTTTTTACCATCCATAAGATCATGAGTGGCATGATCCTAAGATCATGAGATCTTAGGAAAACACAGTAGCTTCCATAATGTGGATCAGGTCCAAAGCATCCATGCTTGCATTGTTCAGGATGACCTCACTATTTCCCTAGTCTCTGCTTTTTCTTATGTTGGCTTTTCCATTTTTTTTTAACAAACATCTTTGCTACATTTCATAATCAAACATTATCTGAAGTGATAAGGCACACTGCAGATCACAGATGTCTCAGGCCTGTATTGCGATTGCTATATGTTCCATTAATTAATTAAAGATAAAGTTTCCCCTCACACATATGTGCTAGTCATTCCCGACTCTAGGGGGTGGTGCCCATCTCAATTTCAAAGCCGAAGAACCAGCGCTGTCCGAAGATGTCTCCGTGGTCATGTGGCTGGCATGACTAAATGCCAAAGGCGCACAGAACGCTGTTACCTGCCCACCAAAGGTGGTCCCTATTTTTCTACTTGCATTTTTATGTGCTTTCAAATTGTTAGGTTGGCAGAAGTGGGGCAAATAACGGGAGCTCACCCTGTTACATGGCACTAGGGATTCAAACCGCTGAACTGCCGACCTTTTGATCGACAAGCTCAGCATGGGATCACTCGCTTATTCTTCATATTATAGCACCATAAAAAAAGGTTTTCAAAAGTCCTCTCCTCATGACATGTGAAAAGATTGCATCATAGTCTTCAACAAGCTTTTGGAAGTGGGAAATGGAATCTGTCTTTCAGCATTGGATGCATATAGTCCTTGACTTATAATGTTCATTTATTAATTCTTTGAAGTTACAACACCACTGAAAAAAGTAACTTATGACTGATTTTCACACTTATAACTGTTCCAGAATCCTCATGATCATGTGGTAAAAATTTTGACGCTTGGTAACTGGCTCATATTTACTATGGTTGTAATGTCCCAGGGTCCTGTGATCACCTTTTGCAACTTCTAACTAGCAAAGTCAATGGGGAAGCCAGTTTCACTTTGCAGCCATGTTACTAACTTAACACCTGCAGTGCTTCACTTTACAACTATGGCAAGAAAGGTCATGAAATGGGGGAAAACTCACTTAACAACTATCTCACTTAGCAATAGAAATGTTAGGCTCAATTGTGATTGTAAGTTGAGGGCAAGCAGTCCTGCATCCCCTTTAATACAGAACATCCATTTGTATCCATTCCAACTTTAAGAATTCTTAATAAAACATAACTCTATGTTTTATTCCCTGGAAGGGATTCAATAATTTTTTTATTAGCTTGTATACCTACGTATCAGTGGTGGGTTTCACTTACCTTTGCTACCGGTTCGTTCGCATGCGCAGAGCATATTTGATGATGTCTGGGCAGGTGGGCAGAACCTCCCACCGCCACTATTACCAGTTCGCCCAAACTGCGGCGAACCGGTAGCAACCCACCACTGATACATATTGTTTGAGATCTGTGTGTCTCTCTGTGTGGTACCCATTCAGTTTGTTGTCTAGTGGAAGGACTCTGCCTGATGGCATAAACCTTTTATGAAGTACCTTGATTCAGAGCTGTTCTATCAGCTCAAGCTCCATGCTCCTTTAGTTCCACCATTTCTGTGTTTTGTTCTTGTGCATCAAAGATGCCAATAACTTCCTGTTTTGGATATTGCACCATTGTTTCCTATGTTGAGATTCCTACACGAAACCTTGACATTTCATTAGCATATGATCCTTGGGTTTTATAAAAATAGGAAACAGCATTTCTTTATGATCTTTTCTATACAGAGACAGCAAAACTTATTTTGAAAAGTCAGGAGATATAAATTCAATATTGGAGTTAAGATTAAAGATTTTAAAACAACATTTTTTAAAAAGTCACAAAAGTGTTAGAGTTAGCCTCTATGAAAGATCACTCAGGGGGCCATTCACTGGAAACTAGAGACACATGTTCACATATACAAAGAAAGGCACAAACAGACACACAACACTCAAATTTATATGCCTGCCCACCTTACAATGCAATTCAGCAGTTGCTGAAAGGTATTATAATAGAATATATATTAAGGTAAAAGTAAAGATTCCCGTCGCACATATGTGCTAGTTGTTCCCGACTGTAGGGGTGGTGCTCATCTCTGTTTCAAAGCCAAAGAGCCAGCACTGTCCAAAGATGTCTCCATGGTCATGTGGCCGGCATGACTAAATGCCAAAGGCACACAGAATGCTGCTACCTTCCCACCAAAGGTGGTCCCTATTTTTTCTACTTGCATTTTTTACATGCTTTCGAACTGCTAGGTTGGCAGACGATGAAGAAGAATACATATTAAAAATGCAATAAAAATATACTCTTTCCAACCAGCTAACATCATACTGTTTTTTTAAACAAACAAATAAACAACATATTAGTGATCCTCTTTCATACATTGCCCAAGTTCTGCTATCTTTGAAAAAAAATAATGTAAAGTTTTACCTGAGTCCAAGAAGAGGCAGGCCCTCAGAAAATCATGGTAACAATTAATTTTGGCTTATTGCACAAAGTATATCTAGGATGGTATACTGAAAACATAAACCAATGCTTAGATATACATCTTTGCTTATTGATTAAAGATATTTTTCCCCTGTGATGATTTTTTAAATTATTATTTTGATGTAGGATATTGTTGTAGGAGAAATGGAAGTGCTATGATCTCAGTTTTCCTTAATGCAGTTCTGGTGGTGAGATCATAGGAGACCTTAAACAGTGTGCTAAATATTTGGAAGCCCTATTAGTCTTGTGCATACCTGAAAATGTGTTTTTGTATAGCCATTTACATTTTTTCAAGTTGACCCAATATCAAAGCCAAGTATTAGTTCCAAATCCAGGAGACCCATAACTCTTGTGTCATTTATTACCCTCCTAACAGTTGTTTTTGCAGAAAATCAACAGGGTACTCCAGTTGAATACAGATTTTGCCCATTTAATGGAAGAGTCTCTGAAACTAAAAACATCTTATTTTTGATTGTTCCTATTATAAAAATAACCTGTTGCAATTAATAATACCAAATCTGTTTAGATTTTCAGGCTACCCAAATTGATTAATTTTAAGTTCTTATTATCTTATTATCAATGCAATCCTATTTATCTTAATGTCGCTAAGTGTTGTTTTGTTGTTTATATAATACATCACCACTGAATCACTTTGGTTTTATAATTATTGGGGATTAAATGTGGTTTTTATTTGCTGTCTTACATAATTTTCTTTCTTTATTTGACTCAGCCCATTACTATCTTACCTTGTATATTGATCTGGCTATAGTGCTGACTTAAAAAAAATCTGTGACCCGTTATAACTTTAAGTGCTACAATTCTGTTTGGAATTCCTGAAAATCTTTTATCTAAGAAATATCATTTCTATATGTCTTCCCAAAGAAATTTCCGGGTTTTTTAAAATTTGTTTTCTATGTTTTCAAAGAGGAATAACATTGCTCCATCATGATTATGGCTGTATTTCAACAATTTGTTAAGTCAATATGGTTGATAAAATACTTTTTATTAGCTTGTACAAACATATTTTTGTTGTCTGTGCATTTTGTGTGTGTGTGTGTGTTACCCATTGAGTCTGTTGTCTAGTAGAAGAACGTTCCTTCTTTGCCTGATGGTGTAAGTCCCTAACCCCCAGGCCGCAGTTCACTACCAAGTGGAGCTTTGCACATGGGCATTTCACCCCTCCATTCAAGCTCTCTATGCTTGCATGAGCAGAGTTTCACACCTGAGTGCAAGCACCCTCTGCTCACACATGAAGACTCTTTTGTGTGAGTGGAAGGTGAGCATGCATGCTGCTCACACAAATGGAGCTGTGTTCACATGCATGCATCTGCCATTCACATGCCCCCTTCCCCGGGCTCGGCCAGGCTGCCAAGTTAGAAAGATTGGGGACTGTTGGTATAAGCCTTTTATGAAATACTACTGTATTATGCCTGACTGAGAGCTATTTTACCAGCTCAAACTCCATGCTCATCTTGTTCCTGCTTTGGATGTTGCTCCTTTGTTTCCCATGTTGAGATTCCTACATAAAACCTTAATATGTCATTAGCATATGATCCTTGTGATTCAGCAAAATATGCAACACTGCATTTATTTATGGTATTTTTTTATGTAGAAAGGGCAAAATATATTTTGAAAAACCAGGAAATATGAATTCTATCTTGGAGTTAATTTTGCAACAATTTTTTTTTAATAGAAGTCACAAAAGTATTACATTTTATATGTCTGCCCACATCGCAATGTGACTCTGGTTGCCAAACAGTATTATAATATAATATAAAAAATGCAATAAAAATACTATTCCAGACCAGCTAACACAATATTTTTTAAAAAAATATATAGTGGTTACACTTTGTCATACGTTGTCCAACTTCTACTAGCTTTGAAAAAAAAAAAACCAGTATAAATGTGTTTAAGAAGAGTCAGGTCCACAGAAAATTGTGGTAAAATTTTTGGCTTATTGCACAATTTTGGTCCCTAGCAAAATCTATTTCAAATGTGGGGTGACATCATATAGATAGTATGATGAAAATATAACCCCATATTTGGACATACACCTTCGCTTATTGATTAAAGTTATTTTTCCTCCTATGCGCTTAATTTTAAGTGATGAATAAGTTTCATTTTGCTATGGAATATTATATGAGAAATGGAAATGCTGTGTTTTTTTGTTTTTGTTTTTACTTAAAACTCTTCTGATGGGATCATAGGAGGCCTTAAACAGTATGCCAAGGATTTGGAAGCCCAATTGGTTATGCTGCATACCCAAAGTTGTGTTTATAGGTACTCATTGACCTTTTTTCAACCTGACCCAGCATCAGAGCCAGATATTAGCTCTAAATTCAGGAGACTCATAACTCTGGTTTCACTCATTGTCCTCCCAAAGCTGTTTTTCCAGGAAATCTAAAGCATATTGCAGTTGAACACAGACTTTGCCCATGTGATGACAGAGACTCTGAAACTAAAACATGCTCCTTTTTATTGCTTCTATTATAAAGATAACCCACTGCAATTAATAACACCACATTTAAGCATATTTCTATGCTATTTTATTTACAGTTTTTGTTATCTAATCAATGCATTTCTCTTAATGTGGCTAAATTTTATTTTGCAGTTTATATATCACCTCTTAATCCCATCTGATTTATAATTGGGTTTTTAATGTGGTTTTTATTTGCTGTTTTACATTTGCTTTCTTTCTGTTTTTGACTGAAGCCCGTCTTACCTTGTATATTCATCTAAGTATAATGGTGACTTGAAACAAAGTTTTTTGTAACCCTCTTTATTTCTTAGTGAAACATTGCTGCAGTTCTGTTTAAAATTCTTGAAAATGTTTGACCTGAGAAGCATCATCCATTGATTTCTTCTTAAAGAAAGCTGAAATTCTCAATATTTCTCTTTGTTTTTATCTGATGTTTTCAAAGAGGAATACCATTTGTCTGTCAGGATTATAGTCTTATTTAAACCACTTGTTATGTCAAATGGTTTATTTGGCTTTGTATATAAATTGAGTGAATCTACTGTAGTTAAAATATTGTTTGCATAATTTGTTTTATGTCCTAGCATGATCTGAGATCTCTGAAAATTGTGGCTTATTCAATTGCTTGCTAAGTGAACAGTGGCTTAGTGTGATACAAAAAAATCAACACAAATAAGATATCTCCCAATTAATTCCTCTTTCTGCTCTTAATACCCCTGAGAATGCATGGGGAAAATAATTCTTTTTTGCATAATATTCTTTAGCCGCTTTCCAAAAGGTAATATCTTTTTTTCCTCTAAAGAAAGACTGAGCAAAAATAAGAGCTGAAGCTTAATTATCCAAATGAAATTGTAAGTAGGAAAATTTTGGGTCTATCA
>WNWU01013525.1:2406149-2479343 GCA_012654045.1 Ptyas mucosa
ATTTCAGGCTTTAATATCAAAATCAGATATAACAATGATCTGATAGACCCAAAAGGCTAAAACTAGAGATATCAGTTTATATGTTATGATTTTCTCTCAGTTTGTATGTTACTCTGGTTCAGATATGCCAAACATACAGGTACCAAAAATATGGAAAGGACTATAAGGTGGGGTAGACAAGTGGAAAGAGTCTTCTGTCTTCCTTTCAGAGAAGGGATTCTCAATACTGCTTTGAAGATCATGGCATAAGATACAATGATCAAAATAAAGCATCCCAATGATGCAATGGCACTTGCAACTATTACTCCAACTTCAATTAGATTGAATCCAGAGCATGATAGCATTAGTAATTGTGGAATTTCACAGAAAAATTGGTTGACAACATTAAAACAGAAAGGGGTTGAAAAAGTGCCACTGGTATGCAACATTGCATAGAGAAGACTTGTCACCCACACCAGGACCACTATTTTGGTGCAGGCTTTCCAATTCATCACCCTCTCATAGTGTAATGGATGGCAAATGGCAACATACCGGTCATATGCCATGACTGTCAAGAGGGATAAATCAGAAGCTTCAAAGCAGGTAAAAATCAGGATTTGGGCACAGCAACCAAAGTAAGAGATGTGTCTGGTCTTCACAAGAGAATTTATTATGGATTTGGGGATAATAACTGAAACAATGCCCAGGTCCTGCACTGCCAAATTCACTAGGAAGAAGTACATAGGGCTGTGCAATCAATGGTCAAAAGCTACTGCAGAGATGATGAAAATATTTGCTGTTGCAGTTACCAGATATAATATGAAGAATAAGAAAATATGTAGAAGCTGCAGGTGCCGATTTTTTGAGAATTCCAGGAGCAAGAAGTAAGACACAGTGGTTTGATTCTCCTTTAATGTTATGACCAAGGTGAATGCCACATCTGCAAGGTATCTGAGGGGTGCAATCCTATTAGATAAAAATAATGAATCTATATTGCCTTGCCTTGCCTTGCCTTGCCTTGCCTCGCCTCGCCTCGCCTCGCCTCGCCTCGCCTCCCCTCCCCTCCCCTCCCCTCCCCTCCCCTCCCCTTCCCTTCCCTTCCCTTCCCTTCCCTTCCCTTCCTATTGTTGGGAAACTTCCTAACAATGGCCCACAAACTTCAGAATTCTTACAAAGGAATGAAAAAATGTTCCTCCAACAACTCCTCATTATATTTATGCACATCCTTCCAAGTAAAGCATATCGGTGCCAATGACCCCCTCTCACACACTTTGTGCGTGTATATGTGAAAGCTATAGATAGTAGATTTCTCTCTCTCTTTGCTATAGCAAGAACCTTTCATTATTCCAGTTTTCTTTTTTGTAGAAAGAATCAATATATTTCTCTTTCTGCCTGAACATTAGCTGAATAACTTGTTTAAATTGCTCTCAATTCTCCTTGCTTTCAGAAGTTGTGGGTACTCCATCACTGGAGGTTTTTAAGAAGATATTGGACAACCACTTGTCTGAAATGGTAGAGGTCTCCTGCTTGAGCAGGGTGTTGGAATAGAAGACCTCCAAGGTTCCTTCCTATTCTGTTATTGTATTATTTTGTTATTCTGTTGCCACCCTTTGAACTCTATGCTTTCATCTCTCCTCCGTGCTACTTAATGTTCTACAACCTCTAAACTCCAATCCAATCTTTTGCAGAACTGAACATGTAGCTCTCCAATCTTCATGCCTTTCTTTCAGTAAATTAAAGTTATTTCCTAGATCTCTTTATTTTTTCTTATAGAAATTAATCAATTGTTACAGATTATTGTTTTTTAAAAAATATTATATATGCTATATTTCCAATAATTTGTTCTACTGACCCTAATTTTTTTTAATTAGAGCAAAATACTAGATTACAATTTCATTTTATCAAATCAATGCTAAAAGAATAAAAGCGATTCTAATAAAAAAAATCAAATAATACACATGTAAATAAGTGCCAATTTGCCCTGGAAAGCAGGAAATGGCCATTTTTGTAAAATAATCAGTATGCTGATCACTTACTATTTTTCTTCACAGAATTATTGTTCAATAATGCATGGATGGAATTGAATTCTTGTTCAGTTTTGAAAAAGATATATGGATAAATTTGAGTTTATATTTGGCAAGCTTAATTAATAATAAATTGACTTTATTGCTAGCAATAATTTTGTTTCCCTCTAGACTGTACAATAAAAACATGCAAAAAGTTATAATGAGCTTCTATATTTCTCTAATTAGCAATTAGTGGCAATTGTTTTCCATGTTCAAATCAATTATGTGAGAAGGCTCTCCTAACAGATCTCATCACCTGGAATTCTATTTTACATCCAGCTTTGAAACAATTGCATGCTCCAAATTAAAGCTATCTAACCTTGTGATAGCTATGAGTTCCATTACTTAGTTATGAATAATGTAAATTAATTATTTTGGCAAGAATTCTGGTTAAATGAATTCTTTCATTTAATTGAATGCCCCCAATTTGGAAAGTTAGTATTTCTGTTATCACTGAATGCTAGGATACTACATAGTATTCAAAATTTGGTTGCACCATAAAGTAGACATTGGCCCCACAATATTTTGAGTCATGCAGGCATGTTCTTTGGCAAGAATTGTGATTATTTTATTTTTTTTACTTAATTAAATACCCCAAACCTTGAATGTTATTATTTCTGTTATCACTAAATGCTAGGATGCTACATAGCATTCAAAATGGGGCCGCACCATGAAATAGACTTTGGGCCCACAACATTTTGAGTCATGCAGGCATATTGCATTTTTGTGCTAATATCTAACTATCAGCAGGCATAATTTGAAATCCAAACAAGAACTAAAAGACCAGGGTATAAATATAGATTGGTGGACATATATGCAAATTCAGACCAGGAATAAAAGTGATATAAAATTATATGAATTTCAAAAAGAACAGCAGGAATTAGACAGGATTTTACTAGGGCCGGAAGAAAAATTGATTTGGAAAATATATAATTATTTATTGAGATATAGAATGGAAGAGGAAGTGGCTAAAGAAACAATGATAAGCTAAGCAAAAAAATTTGGATTTAGCATAGATTTCGAGAAATGGGAAAAACTTTGGGAAATAAATCTGAAATTGACTATGTCTGCGGCTTATAAGGAAAACCAATACAAAATGTTTTATAGATGGCACCTCCCACCAGCGAAGCTCGCTAAGATGCTCCCAAACACATCAACGATTTGTTGGAAATGTAAAAAATCATATGGGACATATTTTCATTTATGGTGGACATGTGCAATAGCAAAAAAGTATTGACTAAAATTAAAAAATGGCTCGAAGAGATAACTAAACATCATATAGACTGGAAACCAGAATTATTTTTATTGGGCATACATACAAGAAATTATAATAAAGAAATACAATACCTAATTCTACATATTATAACTGCAGCTAGGATAATCTATGCATAAAATTGGAAAAATAATATCATACCAAAAGAAATGGTATAAATGGTTGGAGGACAGGAATAATAAATAAGAAAATATACAATAGAGATGAGCTTGAGATAAGGAAGTATTAGGAAAATGGTATGAAATACACAATGTATGTAACATAATATATAGATATAATAGAAATGTATAAATAAGTAAGAAGTAGTATAAATAATATGTAAGAAATAAGGGAACCACAATTACAAATATGTGAATATGAAGGGGGGGAAATACAAATTGTGATTATACACTGATACGGAATTGTTGCAAAATGGAAAGTTTTTTCCTTTTCCTTTTCCTTTGTTTTGTTTGTGTTTTTAAAGGAAAAAAATAATAATTTAAAAAATAAAATAAAACTAACTGTAAACAAAGAATATGGCATTTGTTTAGAAAGATATTATATAGCACTGAATCCTCCTTCCATGGTAAGGTTATTTTATTAAGAAATATAGAGCTGTAAATTTTGGAAATAGTGTTCATCTAAAAAATAGAATCCGAATAATCCTCAATTTATGATCACAACTGAGCCCAAAATCTCTGCTGCTAAGTGAGATAGTTGTTAAATGAATTCTGCCTCATTTTATGACTTTTCTTTCCAGAGTTGTTAAGTGAATCACTGCAGTTGTTAAGTTAATAACACAGTTCTTAAGTGAATCTGGCTTTCCCATTGACCTTGCTTCTCAGATGGTCACAAAGGTAATCAGATGACACTGCAACTATCATAAATATGAGACATTTGTCAAGTATCTGAATTTTGATCACCATGCAGATGCTGCAATGGACATAAGTATGAAAAATATTCATAAGTCAGTTATAGTCAGTGGTGCCATCACTGACTATTGGGGTGAGTCGTTGGCCCCTATGGAGAGGGCTCGCAACTTGGGTGTCCTCCTGGATTCACAGCTGTCTTTAGAAGAGCATTTGACGGCTGTAGCCGGGAGGACTTTCTATCAGGTTTGCCTGATCTGCCAGTTGTGTCCCTTTCTGGATCGGGACTCCTTATGCACGGTCACTCATGCCCTCATCACTTCCCGTCTGGACTACTGTAATCTCTACATGGGGCTCCCCTTGAGGAGCACCCGGAGGCTCCAACTGGTGCAGAGTGCAGCCGCGTGTGGCATTCCCATGTAACACCTCTCCTGTGCGAGCTGCACTGTATCTTCGGGGGGAATGAGCTCCCCCCGAAGATACAGAGGATCCTGGATTTACGCACTTTCCGCTGTGCCCTCAAGACCTTTTTATTTCGAGGACTTCCGGTGGCTCCGCGAGCCTGGATGGCGCCTTAATTAGCGCGCCCGCTCCACGGTCCTGTAAAAACCCCTGTGCTGCAATCCAACACAGCCGGGAGGTTTGAAAACTTCCCCCAGGGCAAAAGGGGGAAGTGAAGAGCTTGCTGGTGGGGGTAGAGCTCGCCAAAGCCCCCCAGAAGGATTTCTGTGGGGGTGAAAGGCTGAGTTCCCCAGAAGCCAGCTAAGTGCTCCAGACCGGGAACGTCGCTGCTTCGGCAGACCCACAAGCCGCGACCGCATCTGTTGGACTTTCTTTTTCTTTTGGATATATTAAATTTAACCAACAACAAACAGCAGACGGGATCAGCCAGGAGGACTTTAATAGCAAGTATCCTACTTAACTTCTTTATTTGTGTGGATTGCCTCCTTCGGAAGTTACAAAGTAAAAGGGGAAGGAAAAAAATGGCTTGAGTGGCTGGGAAAGCGAAAGTGAACTGATTACTAGCACAGCCTCAAAGAAACTGTATTTTTGTTAAAGATTTGCTAGAAGGAGGATTTTTCTTTGCATTTTCTTCTAAAAACAAATAAAAAGAAAAGAATTGTTTGGACTGATTGGCTGTTTAATTAAAAAGAAACTTTAAGAATACAAGAAGAAGGAAATAAAGTAAATAGAAGAAGGAGGAGGGAAAATTTCAAAATGGCCACAAAACCTCCTCCAGTAAAGACAGTCCCAGCAAAAGGCTCATCTAGTGCTGGAAGTTCTCCTGCTCATACTCCTAAAATACAAGAGACTCAGACTTTAACAATTGAAATGATACAACAGGTCATTCAAGGTGCATTGAGTGCTACAGAAAATAAACTTACAGCTAGAATTCAAAACGTTGCAGAGGATCTTACTGCTGTGATTGACACAAAAATTCAAACAGTTACAGAGGAATTGGCAGCACGTAATGTGGACATTAGAGAAGACATACTTTATGCATTTCAAGGACTTGCTGCCCAAGCTGAAAATCTGGACTCTAAAATTGAGGAAGTTAAAGAAACTACTGAAATTCTGAGCAGTAAGGTGGACACAGTTCAGCAAAAAACTGAGAGATCTGAGAGTGACCTGTTACTTATGCAATACAGGGAAATGGAGTTTGCGGTGAGAATTAGAGGAGTGAAAGAAGATAAAAAAGAAAATTTGAAGGAGAAGTTGGGAGAAGCAATTGCACAGGCACTGGGAATTCCAAAAGGCGAAGTGATGTGGCAAATGGATAAAATTTTTAGAGTTAACTCCTGGGTGGCAAGACAGAGAAAGCTTCCAAGAGATAGAGTAATATATTTTACTACAAGATTTATGCGTAATGAAGTATTGCAAGCAACTTACAAGAAAAAGTTAGAAGTGGATGGACAAGAGGTGATGACAATGAAAGAAATTCCCCCAAAGATGTTAAGAGCAAGAAGAGATTATTCTTTTTTGGTCGAAGAATTAAAGAATCGTCAACTACAATATAGATGGGATGTTCCAGCCGGTCTGGTGGTGAATTATTCTGGAGAAAGATACAGATTGAATACAATTGACAAGGCAAGGGATTTTTACATCAATGTTTTAAAGGCTGGAAGGTCCAAATCTTCGGAAGTTAAAGAAACAGCTGAGAAGTTACCACAAGAAGGATTGTTGTCCATTGCACAGGGGGAAATTACAATTTCAACAAGTCAAGAAGACATCCTTAAAATTGTGGCAGAGGTGCCAGAACCCAGAGAACAAAGAATGACTAGAGATGCTACAGCAAAGCGTAAAGAGGAGTTAAAATCGCAACAACTGCAATTACCAAGTTCTGAAATCGCCAAAACAGAAGCGGTGGGAGGAGCCAGACCGAAAAGTCGTTTAGAGTTGGAAAACCAGCAAATGCTCCTAAGGCTTCAAAAGTTCAAACATGGGAACTAGGTTCCTGACTTGGAATGTTAATGGTTTGAATTCTCCACAGAAAAGAAGGAAGATATTTACGTATCTTAAACAATTTAAGAATGACATTATATGTTTGCAGGAAACTCATATTAGAATACAGGATCAAAAATATTTAATAAATTCAAAATTGGGTGCACATTATGTGGCAGCATCATCAGAGAAAAAAAATGGTATAGTTATCTACCTAAAGAAAAATTTAATTTCTAAATTAATTGAATCAGACGAAAGAGGTAGATATCTGGCAATTGAAGTTTTGATTGAAGGACAGAAAACTTTAATACTGGGGGTTTATGCACCCAATCAACAACAGGAAATTTTTTATAGTTTTTTACATGCGAAAATGATCAATTGGAAATATAAAACATGTATCCTGCTTGGTGACTGGAATGGAGTAATTGATTTGAAAAAAGATAAGTTAGGATCGCATCAAAGTGTTGCCTCAAGAGCTAAATTGCCAAGATCTTTTTTTGATTTGATGGAGGAATGGGAGTTGAAAGATATTTGGCGAGATAGAAATCCAACACATAAAGATTTTACCTTCTTCTCAGATAGACATCAATCCTTTTCAAGGATAGATTTTACATTAATATCAAATGATCTTTTCCCTAGGGTGAAGACTACAAAGATTTTTCCAAGAACTTTGACTGACCATAGCCCTGTATGGGTAGAAATAGATTATTCTAATGGACCAAAGAGGTCCTGGAGAGTTAATGAAAATTTGTTTAGGTATGGGGAAAATATTAAAGAATGTAAGAAATATTTGAAAGAATATTTTATTATGAATATGCAAAAGGGTACCTCAATGGAAATGGTATGGGATGCTAGTAAGGCTTACATGCGGGGTGTCCTAATCTATATGAATAATAAATTTAGAAAAAAACAAGGGGAAAAAAGAAGGGTGTTGGAAGAGCAAATCAAGGAAAAAGAACAGCTTTTGATAAAAAACCCAAGGGATATTAAAGTTAAAGAGGTTATTAATTTGCTGAAAGAACAATTTAAAATGTTGATAGCAGATCAAACGGCAACTAATTTACAATATGCTAAATATAATACATTTTGCAATGCTAACAAGCCTGGAAGATGGATGGCTTATATGCTTAGAAAGAAACAAACTCAAAGAACAATTGAAAAAATTAAATATAAGGGAAAGGATGTCTTTCAGCAAGAATTAATTAAGAAGCATTTACAGAATATTATTCAGAATTATATAAGGCAGATAGGATTCAGGATATGGATATTGATAGATTTCTTAAGAAACAAAATCTGAAGCCAGTTTCACAGGAACAAAGGGATATGTTAACTCGGTTAATTACCCTGGAGGAAATTATGTCTGCAATTAAAGATTTAAAGATGGGCAAGGCCCCAGGAACTGACGGCCTGACTGCGGTCTATTATAAAAATTTATATGAAGAAATGGCTGAACCAATGAAAGTATTATTTAATAGTATACAACAGGGAGGAAAGGTTCCTCCCTCATGGAAAGCAGCCTTTATATCATTAATACCAAAGGAAGGTCAGGACCATACAGAGCCTAAAAATTATAGGCCTATCTCATTGTTAAATACGGATTATAAGATATTTACTAAAGTGTTGGCAAATAGATTGATGAAAGTATTGCAACAAATAATACATCATGATCAAACGGGTTTTATAGGTGGCAGACAACTGAAAAATAATGTAAGACATATTGTTAATGTATTGGAATATTTGGAAAGGAACAACCAGATCCCTGCAGGTATAATTTTTTTAGATGCGGAAAAAGCATTTGATCAGCTTAACTGGAAGTTTTTATTAAAACTAATTGATAGAATGCAGTTTGGTGACACTTTTATACAATCAATAAATGCTATATATCAGAAACAAACAGCGCAAATAATGGAGGCATAACTGATAATTTTTTAATAGAAAAAGGTACACGGCAAGGATGCCCTTTGTCTCCATTATTATTTATTTTATCATTGGAAATTTTGTTGAACAACATTAGAGATACAGAAGAAATAAAAGGAATACAGATTAGAAATCATGAATATAAGCTGCGTGCATTTGCAGATGACCTGGTTGTTACCTTAACTCAACCGTTACAATCGGTAAGAATTTTAATGGATATTATCAAAGAGTATGGACTAATCTCTGGCTTTAAAATAAATGCAGCCAAAACAAAGATAATAGCTAAAAATATGACTCTTAAACAAAAACAAGAAATGGAAAAGCAAACAGGATTTGAAGTAGTTAAAAAGGTCAAGTATTTAGGCATAAATATCCTGACAAACAACTCCAAATTATATCATCATAATTATGAATTATTGTGGCAAAAGATGCAATTAGAGATTCAAAATTGGAGTAAGTTACAATTGTCATTGTTAGGAAGAATAGCTGCCATAAAAATGAATCTCTTACCAAGGTTTTTGTTCCTTTTTCAAACAATACCAATACTTAAAACTGATAAAATACTTAAAGAATGGCAAAAAGGTATAAATAAGTTTGTTTGGGCAGGGAAAAAACCTCGAGTTAAACAGAAAATAATGCAAGATGTCCGAGAAAGAGGTAGACTCAAGGTGCCTAATTTGGGGCTCTATTATGAGGCAGCTGCTTTATCATTACTTAGTGACTGGATTAATTTAACAGAGGACAGGATATTAAATGTTGAAGGGTATGGCCTGGTTTTTGGCTGGCATGCATACTTATTGTATGATAAAAAGGTAGACAATATTTTTAAGAGTCATATATTGAGAAGCTCCTTGTTACGTGTATGGAAGAAGTATAGTTATAAATTAAATGATAAAATACCAATTTGGGCAATACCCAGACATGCGATTGAAAATATAAATACAGAACAAAAGCAAGATGGGATTTCATATAAACAACTCTTGGAGAAGGTAGGACAGGGGTATCAGTTGAAAAATATATAACAATTAAAAGATCAAGGAATAATTAAGACCTGGTTTCAATATGGCCAGCTACAGGCCAGATGGAAGGAAGACCAAAAAAAGGGTATTTTACAATGTGAAGAGAATTTGATTAAGCAAATAAGAGATCAGAGCCGAATGCACATAAAAAGGTTATATAGCGCACTATTGGAAATAGATTCAGAGGCAGAATTAGTTAAGGATTGTATGATAAAATGGGCACAAAATGTAGGAGAAATAATAACGTTAGAAACATGGGAAAACATATGGGTCAGAAATGTAAAATTTACGCAGGCCCAAAATCTAAGAGAAAATTTTTACAAAATGTTTTATAGATGGCATTTGGACCCTAAGAAAGTAGCCTGTATGTACCCAAATATCCAGCCCAAATGTTGGAGATGTGGATATCAAGATGCTACGTATTTTCACATATGGTGGTCATGTAAAAGTATTAAGGCGTTTTGGATAAGAATTTGGTGGATAATTCAAAATATATTAAAGAAAAAGATTAAATTTACGCCACAATTTTTTTTGTTAGGTATTATAACAGATTGTACTGGATTAGAAATTAAACTGATTTTAAATTTAATAACAGCGGCAAGACTACTTGTGGCACAGTACTGGAAGAAACAAGAATTACCTTCGATTCAGGAATGGACATTAAAGGTTGTGCATTTGGCAGAAATGGCGAAAATCTCCGCATATCTTAAGGACTTTTCAAACGAAAGATATTTAAAGGAATGGAGAAGATGGATAGACTATATTCAAAATAAATATCAAAATAAGAGTTTTCAGTTAGCTTATGAATGATATATGTAGTAGAGATAGTCATAGTATTTTAGTTATTTTTTATTTTATCTTATTTTATTTTAATTTTTTTTATTTTATTTTTTCTTACCAGAAGTTAAAGATCAAGGTTATTAATGAAATTTTATATGGTTAGTTAATTACAGTTTTCTATGTTTGTACATGTTGTACCCTGAGCTAATCCCGGGAAGCCAAGGGAGGGAGGGAGGGGGGATGGTAGGGAGAGGGAGGGGGAGGGGGAAAAAATGTATGTAACTTTTTGTTTGTAAAACTTTTTAATAAAAAAAAAAAAGACCTTTTTATTTCAACAGGCTGGCCTGACCTAACTTCCTTTTTTAATTGTAAATTTTAAATCTATTTTAAAACTTTAGGGGTGTTTTAATCTGTTCCGGGCCAAATTATTTAATGGGTTTTTCTATTGTCTTTTAAATTTTGTAGCCTGTGTTTTATCTCCTTAGCTGTCCACCGCCCTGAGTCCTTCGGGAGTAGGGCGGTATATAAATTTAATAATAAATAAATAAATAAAAATAAATAAGTCACTTTTTTAGTGCCGTTGTAACTTGTAACCATTACTAAACAAACTGTTGTAAATCAAGGACTATCTGTAATAGCCCACTGTAAAAAAAAAAGTCTGCCTTTATATATACTACACAACATCCAGATTTCCTTTCCTATCAAAGCCTCTCAATCACAAATTGGCATAAGCCATATGTAGAATGCAATATGCCAACTAAGTATTTCCCAATAAATATGGCAATAATCTGGAAAAGATTTTGCCCTCTGAAACAATGTGAATTTTTGGAAAAAAAAGTACATTAGTATAACATTAATTAAAACAATTGATTTTAAAAATTGAATGATAGTGCCTAGGATTACTTTACAAAGAGATTATGGGCTTATTTGCTAAATCATAATGTTTGCTAAATCATAATGTTTCCTTGGCTTTGATTTATAAATTGTGTGAAGCTAGTTAATATATAATTTTTAAATCATGATTTATGCTTATTATTGTCTGGATGTAAGTAAATTGTAGTTTACTCAATAACTGATTGACCAGTGGCTTAGTGTTATATACAAAATCAGTTCCAGGACCATATTTTGCAATGAATGCATTGGAAAAAAATTGGATGGTGATTTCAATAATGATAATCTCTACTTTGTTGTTTTTTTTCTCTAATGAAAGACCACCTGTATTGAACAGAAACTAGGATTTCAAATTGGAAAAGAATGATAGAAAGATTTTGAGTGTATAAGCTCATCATTGTATCTGATCCTGATACTAAACCTAGTATGGTAGTTTTCAACATGTGGAATTCAGGATGCTGCTAAAGCAACACCCAGCATTCTGAAAAACAGGGCAGTAATTAAGAGTTGTGGGATTGTAGCTTTACATTTTCTCAATCACTGTTATTGGTCCAGAATGGCAAACTCTACTTCTATTGTAGGCTCAAAAAATGACGGGAAAAGATTCAGAGCATTTGATGTAAGGAAAAACATATTAGAAAAAAAATATTCAAAATAAAATGTCAGACTCTCCACAATTTAAACAGCACAGACTTGATTTTCTTATTTCTTATGCTGTAGATGATAGGATTGAAGAATGGTGGAAGTAAAGAATATAGGGCGGTCAATGCAAAATCTAAATAAGTTGCGGTGTTAGAAGATGGTCTCAGATATGCTAAGCATGCAGGTACCAAAAAAATGGAAAAGACAATAAGATGGGGTAGACAAGTGGAAAAAGTCTTCTGTCTTCCTTTCACAGAAGGGATTTTTAACACTGCCTTGAAGATCAGAGTATATGAGACAAAAATAAAAATAAAACAACCTAATGTTACAGAGATACTCACAAATATAACTCCAGCTTCAGTTAGACTAAATCCAGAACATGATAACTTTAGCAATTGTGGAATCTCACAGAAAAACTGATTGACAACATTAGAACAGAAAGGAGTAGAAAAAGTGCCACAGGTATGCAACATTGCATAGAGAAGACTTGTCACCCACACCAGGATCACAATTTTGGTGCAGGCTTTCCAATTCATTATCATTTCATAGTGCAGTGGGTGGCAAATGGCAACATACCGATCATATGCCATGACTGTCAAGAGGGATAAATCAGAAGCTTCAAAACAGACAAAGATCAAGACTTGTGCAACACAACCAAAGTAAGAGATGTGTCTGGCGTCCATGAGGGAATTTATCATGGATTTGGGAACAATGACTGAAACAATACCCATATCCTGCACAGCCAAATTCACTAGAAAGAAGTACATTGGTGTGTGTAGTCGATGGTCAACAACTACTGCAGAGATGATGAAAAGATTTGCTGCTGCAGTTCCCAGGTATAATATGGAGAATAAGAAGAAATGTAGAAGCTGCAGATGGCGATCTTTGGAGAATTCCAGGAGCAGAAAGTAAGATACAATTGTTTGATTCTCCATTCTCTTGATTCTCTGAAGTTAGGACTGAGATGAATGCCACATCCGTAAGGAATCAGACGTGAAAAAACCATTAAATTAAAACAATGAAGTTACAGCTTCATACGTACTGAGAACAGAAAGAAAAACTTTAAAAGTAAAGTGACAAACTATACCATGTTCAAAGAATGCCAATGTCCAGTCATTGCATTATCCATATATTTCAATTAAACATTCATGAAATTCCACCAAAAAACCCCTCTTCTTTTTCTTACCTTCTTCCATCACAATTCTTTATATTGTTGTTATGGTTAAAATGTTTTTTAGAATTTGAATGCGTTTGCCAAGACCATTTTTAGCTATGGAGGAAGCTTGGGGGACTTTATATTGGTCATTTTCATTACATTTTTATAAGATTTGGTTGTTCGTAAAACAAATGGAGTGCAAGTTAAGTGTTGCCCTGGAAATGAGAAGAGTGTGAGTTCTTCTCCCATCTTAGGTATGAAAAACTGGTTGAGTGACTTTGAGTCACTCTCAGCCCAGCCCACCTCACAAGGCTGTTGTTGTTGTTGTGGGAGAAATAAAAGGAGAAAGGAGTATTAGGTACTGTATGTTTTCAATTTTGAGTTACTTATAATCGCAATAATATCAACCGCAATAATACAGGGGCAAACAATAGACACAAACTCATAGTAAACCAGTCCAAACTTGATTGCAGAAAATACAACTTCAGCCACAGAGTGGTCAATGCCTGGAATGCACTACCTGACTCTGTTGTTACATCCTCAAACCCCCCTAACTTTAACCTTAAACTGTTTACCGTGGACTTCACCCCATGCCTAAGAGGTCTGTAAGGGGGCGTGCATAAGTGCACCAACATTTTTTTGGTCCTACTGTTTCCATTTATTTTTACTTGTTTCTTATGTTTATACTTATACATTTATATATTATGTTTATATTTATACTTATTTTCTCATACATGCTTGACAAATAAATAAATAAAATAAAAAAATAAATATTAAAAGCTGAATAGCAATAATTAAATAAATACAATATATAAAGGAAAGATAGGCTACAGAACCACAACATAAATCCATGAAGTTATAGATGTAGTGCTTGGGAGCAGAGAATGCCTATGTCTGAATGTGTTTAACACAGACACAAGCACGAAGAGATAGAGAACTTCTTTGTCACATGTTCTGATAGAGTTTGAAAAATAAGATTATAATGCTTAAACCAAACAAATGTTGGTTGAGTATTTATATAAGAAATATTAGAACTTTACCTAAGACATTCAATTTGGCTCAAAGTTTGCTTAATTTTATGGTCAAGTCATTTTTTTTAAAATGGAAGAATTAATTCTTTTTTTCATCCAGAAGTGAAACTTTATGCTTTAGAAGAAATCTGCTAGGCATTTCTAGTTCCAGAAGACATCCCACTCTGAAGAAAAATAGACTGCTTTTACTACAATTCTAATAGTTACAGGAAAGAAAATTAATATCAATGTTAAAAGGGATCCAATAATTTCAAATTAAGATTTGTTAGTCAGAACAAGGAATATAATCTCTTGAGTGGCTCATATGCTTTTCCATGAAACTTCCTATGTTGTGTCCTGCCTTGCTTTCCTCTTACTTGAAGTCATTCAGAAGATATCCAAAGAGGAGTACCCAGCCCTGAGCGTCTTCCTTGCTTTTTTGTTCTCTCTGAGAGAAATCTCATTGAGCCTCTGAAGCCAGATTCTTTTCCCCAGACTGAAAGAGCCTCATCTGTTGTGACCTTGATACTGACAAAGGCCACTTATGCCCCTTCAATGAGTTGAACTTGTGGGCCAGTGATGGTTGGGCTTTAGATAAACAGAGCCGAAATTTCTACTCTGTTGCTTTCCTGGACTTTGAATGTATAGTTTTCCTGACTCCTTGAAGCAAACAAGTTGAGCTAGGTTTCATAGCCTGGAAGAGCACACTGGCTTCAATTGATCAGCTGGATTCAGAATCAATCAAACCTTTCAGACTGGTCTTGGTCTTCAGCTTCAAGAGAACCATAGTTTGAGAAAGTCAAGGAATGCATTAAGGAAACCCAGTGAAAGAGCTCTGACTAAGTAGCAGTAGAAGATGCACTTTCTTCCTTTCTTCCACTCCAATTGATAGGGAAATGCTCTAACACTAGCCTTCAAGCTTTCTAATTTGTGAATGCTTTTAAAAAATATTTTTAATTATCACTCCTATTTTTCTCACATTTTATTACTTATACTATTTTAGCAGCCATAATGGTGTGTTTAAATGGATCATTCCACTGACTGATAATTGTGAAATTGGAGGTACATTTATTGATTAGTTAAATTTTAAAACAAATCATATTTGAATGTTCCTACCAAAAACATAACAAAGAACAATGAGGGATTTGTTTTTTCTATTATTTTTCCTTTATTATATAGAATGAACACATTGTACCATAGCAATGAATTTGAACAATGTGAATCAAATTTTTAACTATAATGGAAAACAAACATTATTCCATAAGTGCAGATCAATCTAGAAATGATCTTATAGATGCTAATTTATCAATTAGTATTCAATTCAACCAGAGTATTTAAATTTGTGCAAATTGTAAAATACCTCTTTATTAAATATCCAGTATCCACATGTGGAAGATATACCATTATATTAAGCATTACCTTGCTTCATTATTTAGGAAGGTTATAGACCACCCCCTCTACTGCAGCAGATTTCTATTATTTTTTTCATACTTTATGTATGAAAATACATACATAATACTTTAAACCTACCTTTTATAATGAATCTTTGTCCTCCTCCCAACCCTAAAAAGTTTCTCTATTATAGCAAAATACTGGGTTATAATTTTATTTTTTTCCCCAATCTTTTCCCCAGAGTCAGAAGTATAGATGTGAATGTAATGTAGAGTCATGGATATGTAAAGAAGTGCCAATTCACTTTAGAAAGCAGGAAATGGCATTTTTTGCACAACCATCATTATATTCCTCACTTACTATTTTTCTTCACAGAATTATTATCCAGTAATGCAGAAACACTATACAAATTGTTCAGCTGTGAAAAATATGTATTAGTGGGTAACTTTGAGTTTATATTTGGGAAGTTCAATAATAAGTTGATTTCACATTTGCAATTATTTTGCTTCCCTCTAGACCATAGAAAAAGAATTAACAAAATATTATAACAAGTATCTGGATGCTTAACATAATTAGCAATTAGCAGCTAATAGTCTCAACACATGGGATTCTCCAGGGTATCACACAAGGTATCCCACATTGCCCACTATTTTTATTTTCTAAATATTTCTTTAGAAAAGGCAGGATCCAATTTGGGTCAGTCATCAAGACCAGAGGTGCAGTCTTCTGAGCTTTCGGGCTCCTGAGGATGAGCTGCAGCAAGAGTTCGAAAGATTCAAACTCTTCATGAGTCCTAGGAGAAAACAAAGTTAAATCTCTCAATAATTGTAATTCATGCTTATTGCAGTTTGGGGGAAAAGTCCCATTGAATACTTGACTATGAGTTCATTTTCGCATTGCACATAGATTTTTAGATTTAGATTTTATTGAACTTCTATACTGCCCTTCTCCCAAAGGACTCAGGGCGGTGTACAGCCATATTAAAACACATATAAACCACAAAATTTAAGAACAATTTAAAAACAAATATATAAAATTTGGCCCATGAAATTAAAAACTAACAAACAGCTAATTTAAAAATTCCTATTAGGCCAGCCCAGCTTGTTGGAATAAAAGAGTCTTCAGGGCGTGGCAAAAGGTACACAGGTCGGGGATCATATGAACCTCTGGGGGTAGCTCATTCCAGAAGGCTGGTGCCCCCACAGAGAAGGCTCTCCCCCTGGGTGTCGCCAGTTGACACTGTTTGGCCAACGGCACCCTGAGGAGCCCATTTCTGTGGGAGCATATTGGCCGGTGGGAGGCTATCGGTGGCAGAAGGCGATCTCGTATATACTACATACAGGTAGTCCTTGCCTATTGACCACAACTGGGATTGGCAAATCTGTTAGAAGTACCCCAGTCCTTTGGACATAATACGACCATGCTGGACTTACAACCTCATTTCCATTTCTGTCATTAAATGAATTACTGAGGTTATTAAATACGACATCATATGATCACTACTTAACATTCCATTTCCCCATCCTTCATTAATGCTGCTTGTTGGAAGCCAGTTGTTAAGCACATGAATCACAATCACATGACTCTTGGATTCTGCCACAGTCATAATTGCAAAGCCATTTTTTCCCCTAAGCTTTGTAACTATTGCTTAATGAGGCAGGTTGGTAAGTGACTGTATCATTATAAAATATTTATAAAAGCAAGGATTACTTGAACCATTATAAAATATTTTCAAAAGTTGTCTGTTTATGGCACATGGAAAGATTTCATTGTCAGCTTTGATCTTTCGGAAATATGCTTTGATGACAAGTTGTTTAAATTTGTTTATGACAAATTATGACATGTTTATGACATTTGATGTCCACTTCTACATCCTATTTAATACAGAAGATCTATATCCAATAGATGTCGTCTCTTTTTGGGAACTTTGTAAAGAGATTTAATTATTTTTCTACCCTATGTTTGTGCGTGGAAGGCACGTGTGCTTGTGCATATGTCTATGACCCCTTCCATGTGTTGTCTTGTAATTAGTGTCTCATCTACTCTGTCTTATACTATAAGCCTTTAGATGGCACAATATTACCATTAAGAAATGGGCTATTGCCTTGATTAAGAAATGAGCTACTGATTCAAACTCTCCTCTTATTTAAATGGCTATTGAGAGAAGTATGCATTATTCCTGTAAAAACAGAACAAGAGACGGGCCATATTTGTTCTTTATATGATCTAAAAACACTAGATGTGAGGTAGTTATGAAATCAGGATTTCTTGGGAAATAACAGAGGGGAATAACATCCATAAATTGATTAAGGACATTCCATGTCAGGTCAAGCCGACACTGGTAGGAAGAGGGCTGTCATATTGAGATTGATAATGTTGGTAAGACCACGATTATCAGGGGATGTTCAAATCCAGGAAAACAGTTGCTATTTAGCCAAAACACTTATCTTATGTAAGTAATATTATCTTATGTACGTAATTAAGGGGCGGTACAAAGGGGGGGGGATTTTTACACTGAAACTGTATTTAGACTTGTAATCATAAGTAATCTGTACTTGCTTTGTGTCTCACATGAGCACAAGGAAGTCCCTTTTGCAAAAGGTTCAATAAACAACTCTTTGTATTGTTCATGGAGTCTTCTGAGTCGTTTATCTGGGAATCTTTTTTTAAAAATTTTTTAAACTTTTATTAATTTTAGAAACCACATAATACATTTATAAATGCAAGTAAAACAATTTACAACAAGCATCTTCTTAATGACATCTACCTATAATATCTGAATTGTTACAATATCAATATCCTATATTCTTAAGTATACATTATTTCTCTCACCTTATATAATGATATTATTTTATTGATATCTGGTGTCTCTTTCTTAAATTTCATGTGATTTAAAAATTTATTTTACTCTATTGATATCTTTTCTTTTATTTACTTTTCTTTTTTCTTCTCTCTCTCTCTCTTTTTTCCCACTTCCCTCTAACCATTTATACCACTTTTGCCAGACCAGATAATATTCAGATTCTTCCTTTCCTTGGATCTCCTTGGTGAGTCTATCCATCTCAGCGCATTCCATAATTTTGGATATTAATTTCTCTTGAGTCGGGACCTCTTCTTGTTTCCAATTTTGTGCATATATAATTCTTGCTGCAGTTAAAATGTGTGTTATTAAATATATTACTTCTTTTTCATATTTGCTTATAGGTATTCCTAATAAATAAGTTTCTGGTTTTAATGGTATCTTTTGAGTTATTATTTGTTCCAGTTGCATTTTTATATTGTTCCAGAATTTTTTAGCTTTGGGACATGACCACCATATATGATAGTATGTCCCTTTATGCACTTTACATTTCCAACAGAGTGGAGATGTACTGGGAAACATTTTAAAAATGCGCGCCGGTGGTAGATGCCACCTGTAGAACAATTTATAAGCATTTTCTTTGTATGGTACAGATAATGTTAATTTATTAATACTTTTCCACAATTTTTCCCACTTATTTAATTCTACTGTATACCCAAAATTCATCACCCATGTGATCATATTCTCTTTAACTACTTCCTCTGCTAATTTATATTCCATTAGAAAATTATAAATTTTGGTTATTAATTTCTCATTGGGGCCTAATAAAATTTTATCCAACTGATTTGGTTCCATTTGAATTCCAGTTTTTTCCATATCAGATTTATATCTGGATTTTAATTGCAAATATGACCACCACTCTATTTCCACATTTTGCATTATCAATTCTTCTCTTGTTTTTAGTTTTCCTTCTTCATTTAAGATGTCCTGATATGTTTTTAATTTATTTGTATCTATTGTATTTGGGTAAATATGTCCTTCCATTATGGAAGTCCACCTAGGAATCCTATTATAGTGATATTTTCCGATTTCATTCCATATTTTAAGCAAATTGTCTCTTACAATATGTCTGCGAAATTGTTCTTGTTTTGTAATTTTCTCTCCCCAAAGATATGCATACCATCCCCTTGTCAAGTCAAAACCTTCCAATATTAATGTTCTTATGTTTTTGAGTTGGATCCAATCTTTTATCCATGTTAATGCTGAGGCTTTGTAATAACTCTGCCAATCTGGAAGTCCCATTCCTCCCATCTCTCTTTTGTCTTGTAGATGTTTTAATTTGATTCTTGCGTTTTTCCCCTGCCAAATAAATTTTAATATCATTCTGTCTAAATCTTTAAAATATGTTCTTCCTGGATTTACTGGTATCACTCTAAATAAGTATAACAATCTTGGCAGAATATTCATTTTAATGGTAGTAATTTTACCTAAAAGAGACAATTGGAGTTTTGCCCATCTTTCCAAATCCTTTTCTATTTGTTTAGCCAATTTAATATAATTGTCTTCCTTCAACGTTGATATTTTGTTTGTAATCCATAATCCTAAGTATTTAACTTTCTTTGTTGTTTGTATCCCTAATATATTTTCCAATTCTTCTTCTTGATACTTGTTAAGGTTCTTTGTTAAAATTTTAGTTTTTTGTTTATTAATTTTCAATCCCGCTACTTCTCCATATTGTTGTACTTTTATCATTCATTTTGGTCCAGATTGTATGGGTTTATCTAAGATGAGTACTATATCATCTGCAAAGGCTTGCAGTTTATATTCTTGATTTTTTATTTTTAGTCCAGTTATTTCTGTATCTTTCCTGATTTCTTCTAGTAATATTTCCAATGTTAATATAAATAATATAGGAGATAATGGGCATCCTTGTCTCATTCCTTTCTTTATATCGAATTGGTCAGTTGTATCTCCATTAATTTGTATTTTTGCTGTTTGGGTGTTATATATCTTTTTAATCATTTTTATAAATCTTTCTCCAAATTTCATCTTTTCTAATTGTGCTGTTAAAAATGTCCAATTGAGATTATCAAACGCTTTTTGTGCATCTAGGAAAATTAGAGCTAACTGGTTTTCCAATCTTTGCTCATAGAATTCCAGAGTGTCAATAATTGTTCTTATACTGTTATGAATTTGTCTTCCAGGAATAAAACCATTTTGATCAGGATGTATATAGTATTTGATTAGGTTTTTCAATCTCTGCGTTATAATTGATGTGAATAGTTTATAATCTACATTGAGAAGAGAAATTGGTCTATAATTTTTAATTTCCGTGGGATCTGAATCTTGTTTTAGTATTAATGTGATTATTGTCTCATTCCATGACTGCGGAATTTCAGCTTCCATTAATGCATCATTGAAAACTTGTATTAATATATCATCTAATGGTTCTTGGAATGTCTTGTAAAACTCTGCTGGTATACCGTCTGTTCCCGGTGTCTTGTTATTTTTTTGTTTCTTTCTTGCTTCTATTAATTCTAACATTGAGATTGGTCTGTTCAATAATTCTATATGTTCTTCTTCTAATTCTTGAATCTTTATTTTATTTAAATATTCTATGATATTTTCTTCTCTAATCTCTTCCTTTGCATATAAGTTTTTGAAAAATTCCTTTGCAATTTGTTTTTTGTCTTCAATATTCTGGTATAAACAATCATCTACATCTTTTAACTGTATTATAATATTCCTCTGTTTTTTTATTTTCAATTTATATGCTAACCACCATCCGGTTTTATTTGCATGTTCAAATTGGTTTTGTTTAGCGATTTTTATTTTTCTTGCTATTTCTGTTGTTGTAGTCAAATTTAATTTATGTCTTGTTAAATTTATTTTCTCCTTAATTTCTTGATTATGTGGCTGTTTCTGTAGATCTAATTCATATTGATGTAATATTGTCTGTAAATTTTGTTTTATTTGTTGTTTGTTTTTATTTTTTTGTGCAGTATAGGCAATTGTTAAGCCTCTGATATTTGCCTTGGTTGTATCCCATAGATTTTGGAGACTGGTGTGTTCTTTAACATTAATTTGTAAAAATATTTTCAATTCTTTTCGGATCATATCCACATATTGTTTGTCATTTATAATATCTCTGTCCATCATCCATCTTTTACACTTTTGGTGTCCCTTCCATGTTATTTCAATGGGGCTATGATCCGACCATGTGTTAGTTGTAATTTCTATTTGTTTAATGTCTGCTATAAGCTCTACCATCATCCAAGCCATGTCAATTTTGGACCACGATTGATGTGGATTTGAATAGAATGTGTATTGTTGTTTATTATAATAGAGTTCCCTCCAGGCATCTTGTAATTGAAATTCTTCTACTATATCATAAAATGTTTCTGGAAGTGTTTTTTTCCTGAATTTATTATGTTTACAACTCCTATAGTCCTTCTCTCTGTTTACAATTGCATTAAAATCTCCAATTATGCATATGTTTTAGTATTCCAGTTCCTTAATTTTGTTGTGTATCTTTTTAAAATATTCAATTTGGGTTCCATTTGGTGCATAAAGTGATACTAGTAATATCTTTTTCTTTTCTGTTTCAATTTCAACCATCAATGTCCTACCCTCCTCATCAGCAAATAATTGCTTTGATTGTATGTGATTCCTGATGTACATTGCTATACCTCTCTTTTTTTGTTCTGTTAGTGCCGTATAAAGTGTTCCTAATCTTTTGTTTTCTAATAAACTGCGCTGTTGTTTTTTAGTATGAACTTCTTGTAATGTTATAATATCTATCTTCAATTTTTGTAAATTTCTGAAAATACGTGATCTCTTTGATGGAATGTTTAGTCCATTTATGTTAATCAATATCAATTTTAAATCTTTCTCCATTTCAAATTTCTATTTTCTTGATGCTCTTATTTTCCTAGTGTTTTTTTCTGTAATTTGTATTTTATCCCTTGCTCCCTCTCTTTCCATTCTTTCTTTCTCCCCCCTTTTTCTTTCTTCTTGTTGTATTTTTCTCTGTTTGTCCTCATGGTTTGCAATTTCTTGCTGTGTTTCAGATTCTTGTTCTTCCTCAGGAAAAAAATTCCTATCAAAAAATTGCTGTGCCTTCTCTAGTGTATCAAGTTTATATTTTTTATCTTGCCATGAAACAAGCAGTCCCTCTGGTGTTAACCACTGGCACATTATTTTATGTTTGTGTAATTCTGTTGTCAGAAAGTTATAGTTTTTCCTTGTTTCTCTTATTCTTCTTGGTATTTGTTTTAATGTAATTATTTCTTTTCCCTTATATATAATTGGTTTTTCTCTCATTTTTTTGTATATTTCCTCTCTCACCAATTTCCTCACAAATCTAATGTGAACCTCTTTTGGTAACTTGTTTCTTTGGGCGTAATTTGTGAATACTCTATAGACTTCATCAATTTCCTTATTAATTTCTTCTTTATTCTTTAACGTCGCTTCCGCCAGAATTCCCACCATTACATCTCTCAAATCCTCCTCTCTGTTTTCCACTATATTTTGAAATCTTAGGTAAAATAATGCATTTTCCATTTCTAAAAATGAAATTGAATCTTCCAGTTCTTTGTTTATTGTTGTTTGATCGCATTCTGACTCTTCTATCTTTTTTTCTACTTTGCCCATCTTATCTTCAATATTTTGGATCCGTTGTTCATTTTTGGCAATATTTTGTTGAATTTTCTCCATCTTATTATCCATTTTTTAAAGATTATCCTTAATTTCACCTATGTCCATTTTCAAATCCTCATGGTTTTTCCTACTTTCTTGATGATTATCAGCAATTGATTCCTGTGTTTTGTTCATACTCTCTTGTATCATTGCTAATACTGAGTGAATGTTTTTGATGTTAATTGGTTGAGGAGATTTCTCTTTTTCTGGAAGTAACATTGTGTCTATTGTTTTCTGTTGTGCTGATGACGTACTAAACATTGTTTGGTTAACTATTGCCTTTTTACCTGGTTTTGTCATTATTGATGAGCCAGTGGTTGTCATCTTAATTTTCTATTTTTCAGTTCCCAAATTTTCATGCACTGTTTGTAGTATTTAGTAAGATTTTCCTTCTGATAATTACAGTAGTCAGTATCACTTGTTTAGTTTTCAAATACAGTCTTATTTCTGTAAATCAAACTATAATATCATTATATGAGGGATTAATTAAATTTAAATGAAGAGCAGGGATAAAATATGATATCTCAGCAAGTCATATTTCAGCTTCTAAATTAAATATTCTATTTAAATATATTATTAATTCTATTAAGTTCTATTAAATCTTTAGTTATATATCTATTAAATTTTAACAATTTTAATATATTTATTCTTATTCAAATCAATATATGTCAATATTAATAATCAATTTTTCAATTCATTCTTTTAACACCATATCTATTTTTAAATTAATATTAAATTGTGTCATAAATACTATTAGAATAGAAAATAAGAGAAAACAAATATGCTATGTGTTGTATTATTATATCTATTCAAAACTTATATAATATTAATATACATTCCAACTTTTCTTAATTATATTAGAAATTATATATTTTACATTTAAACTTAAGTAATCTTAAACCTTATGCTATTTGGGCTATAATATTATATATTATATTCTATATTAAAACATTAAGTATTACATAAACAAACAAATAAATAGATAAAAGTACTTAAAATATTATAAAAAAATTCAAATAAATTAGGTCTCTCAAACAGTAAAATAAGTTTCTTTCGTTGTATTAGGTTCCTGAATTGAAGTCATTGCAATCCTCACTTTGTTTTGGGTCTTTACAGTTGTCTCACTTGTAATTGTTTCCAAAGTCCTTCAATCTGCCTTCTAAAAATATTTTAAACACCTCTTCCAGAGCCTCAATGTTTTTTATTTATTTGCAAGTTAATACTCTAATATAGTTACAGTAACTGTTCCCTGAAGCTCTGCCACCGTTACAAAATTTTTAAATCCCTCACAGTCACTCCCGAAACTAGTTACTGTTTCTTCTTCATCTCTTCTTTATTGTCTCCGCACCACCTCCGTTTCTTTTTTTGAAATAAGTCCAACACTTGGATCTGGATTTCTTTCCCCAGATGAATAATCTTTGTCTATTTCCCAATTTCTGTCTGTCAATTCTATAACTATGTGTTTTATTTCCAATCCACACCTCTCCATTGTGCTTCCTCAAAATCACCTCAGTTCCGTTGCCTGTCAGTTTCGCCCCCTCACACTTCAATTAGCCTCGTTAACTCACTTCGTTATACTTTCACTCCGTTTCTTCCCAACAATTCTGCTTTGCCGATCAGTCTGAAGTTTTTCTTTTAGTTATGTATCTAAAGATACATAACTTTAGTTATGTTGTTTTAATTGTTGTATCTTTCAAAGTTTTTCAGAATAAGAGTTATTCTTATTGATGCTGTTTGCTCGATCCTCACTTCCCTTTTTCTTAAGCAACCATCAGCGTTCTGGCCAACTGACAAGAGGTTGGCTTTTTTCCGGGCTGAATTAAGGGACTTTCCTTGAACTTTTGGGGCAATTTTTGATACCCCCAAGGTCCTCAGGATTTTCCCTTTAATCTATTGACCTCTTCATGGTCAATAGAGCCAAAAAGATCAGCTTTCAGACCAAAACTTGGGACCTAGGAAACAGAGCGCTGTCCCTTCGGTTCCTATCATGCTGACGTCACCAATGGAAGTCCCTATCTGGGAATCTTAAATCTCACAGCTGTGCTACCATTTCTGTGCCTTGTTCTTGAGCATCAAGGATATCAATAACTTTCTGCTTTGGATGTTGTCCATCTTTTCCAATAATTGGATTACTATATAAAACATTGACATTCCATTACCATATGATCCTTGGGTTTCATAAAAAGAGGAATATTTATGGTCCTTTCTTTATGAAGAAAGAGCAAAACCTATTTAGAAAAGCCAGGAACTATTAATTCAGTTTTGGAGTTACAGTTAAAAGTTGTAACAAAATTTAAACAGAAAGTCATAAAAATGTTAGAGCCAGCCTCTATGTAAGAGCAGTTAAGAATCCATACTCTGGAAGCTAGAGAGACACATTAATGTTTATCAGATAGTTGAAATGCTGAATTCCTGGAAACAGGAAAGAACCTTGAAGATCAGAAAACTGATTTTATAAGAATGAGGATGCCAGCTGGAAAGAAAAACATAGTTGTGCAAGCAACTGTCAAGACCATAAATGACTTCCATGCCTTTGTTAGATGCTGGGTTGCCTTTAAATTAATTCCCATGAGACAGGTATATGAAAACAGGTGTGTCCATACATGCATATGAGATAAGGGAAACCAAGATGTTCTTTTCCAATAAAACTTTGTAACCTGCATAACACTTCATGTTCATGTACATTTCTGCAGTTAAGGAATAGAAACAGACTGCCAAATCTCATCAAATATTCTGGATAATTAGCTGATGGAGTGTAAGAAGGGTATGAAATTATGTAGCAGGCAGCATCAGAGTCCTTTATCCATGCTCCCTCATGTGTTAAGGAAGTTGATTAAAGTTCGTTTCCCTTCCACTATTGGATGAAAGGAGAAAGAAAAGTCAGGAATCCATATGAGCAGCTCTTGTGGATCTATTGGAAGTTTGACAGGGAGAAATTTGCCAGTTGAGTCTCCTTTTCTTAGATGGCAGTTTTCATCATGAGGAATTCATGATGCTGCTAAAGCAACACACAGCACCCTGAAAAACAAGGCAGTAAATAGAGTTTTGGGATTGTTGGTTGATGCCTTATCAAATACTATCATGGGTTCAGAATGGTAAGCTCTACTTCTACCTCAGCCTCAAAAAAATGAGGGAAAAAGATACAGAGCATTTGATGTAAGGTACATTTTTTAAAAAGAAAATATATTCAAAATAAACTTTCAGAACCTCCACAATTTAGACAGCACAGATTTTATTACTTATGCTATAGAGCTGTGATGGTGAACCTATGGCATGCATGTCACAGGTGGCATGCGGAACCATATCCATGAGCATGTGAGCCTTCTGGGCCCACTGTAAGTCAAGAAATGGGCTGTTTCCAGCCTCCAGAGGGCCGCCGGGGGGGGGGCAGGCGAAGCTGTTTTCACCTTCCCCAGTCTCCAAGAAAGCCTCTGGAGCCTGGGGAGGGCAAAAAATGGGCCTTTCAGGCCCACCAGAAATCTGGAAATATGCCGGGCTCCAGAGACTTCAGGCATGCCTGCTAGGCCCAAAACGGGGTGCGGAGGGGTCACGTGCGCATGCACAGGGGAGCACAGGGGTGGGGTTTGCACATGCATGCAGAGGGGGGTGAGGCAAGGGGGACATTGAATTATGGGTGTGGGCATGCACATGCACACTTTCGGTACCCGAGGAAAAAAAGGCTTGCCATCACTGCTATAGATAATTGGATTGAATTGGGGTGGAAATAAAGAATGTAAGGCAGTTAATGCTAAATCTAATTAAGATGGGTTGTAAGAGGACATCTCAAATATGCCAAACACACTGTTACTTGAAACATAGAAAAGACTATAACATGGGGAAGACAAGTGGAAAAGGCTTTCTATCTTCCTTTCACAGAAAGAATTCTCAATACTGCCTTGAAGATCATGGTATATGACACAATGATAAAAATAAAGCAACCAAAACCTGCATAGATACTAGCCACAAGGAATCCAACTTCAATTTCCATTGATCTATTATATCAATCTATTATGTATACCCATCTATCATCTATCAATTTTTTGAGCTGCTGATGTCCATAACAGAGGAACTTTGGGCAGTAAAGTATTAAATATTAAATTATAAAACCAATATATCAAAGCTAATTTTTTTAAAAAGGCAAGGATGAATAAAAACCTGTCAAAAATTATTTGAAAGGTCAAGAGAACTCTTTGAAGGCACTAATCAGCCCCATGGCTGTGTGCTCCTCTGGACTCACCACTCAAGGCCACAGAACCATGCTTTTATTCTTTTCTGAAAGACCAGGAGAATGGTCACCTGTGTCACCTCCAGAAGAAAGGACATTTCACAGGACTGTGGCAATGGCATAGAAGGCTCTCTTTCTGGAGCTCACCTGTTGGAGTGTTGTGTCACCATTTCTTTGCCTTATTCTTGAGCATCAAGGATGTTGATAACTTCCTGATTTGGAATGTTGTTCCATTGTTTCCCAAGTTTAGATTATCACATGAAACCTTGACATTTCATTGGTATATGGTCCTTGGTTTTCATCAAAAGCTGCAACAGTGCATTTGTTTATGGCACTTTTTATGTAGAGGGGGCAAAGTGTATTTTGAAGAGTCAGGAAATATGAATTCAACTCTGGAGTTAAGGTTAAAGGTTGTACAAAATTTAAAAGAAGTCCACAAAAGGGTTAGAGCCAGTCTCTATGTCAGCTTTGGAAGCCATATTAGGCCAGAAGCTTCCATTCTGCCACCTTCTCATGTGTGTGAAAGTAGGAGGGGGGATTTAGTAGAGGGGTTGTTAGTAGACATAATAGCATTCTTCCTGTCAGTCAAGGTCAGAGCAATCTGGCATCTGGAGAAGGAGTGGTCAGGGTACTGAGTCAAGATGGGACGGACGTTGATTGGAGCATGAGATGGACTGAGGAGTGAGGGGATGATTTGGGGTTTTTTGATTTACTGAGGGAAAATCTGGATCTTTCAGATTCAGGTTTTCCCAGGTGTGCCAGTTTATTTATTCTAGTAAAGAGAACTTTGGAAAATGCTTGCTTCCACATCTTTACTTGGAGTTGGGGCTTTCTGGAATGCTGACACTCTAAGAAAGAGTACAGAAGAAGCCATTATATGGAAGCAAGAGTGACACTTTTTTTTTTTAATCAGATAGTTGGGATATTGAACTCCTGGGACAGGAAAACAAACTTGTGGGGGGTGGGTGGGTGAGAAAACTGATTTTAGAAGGGGGGGATATCATGTGGAGAGGAAGATTGAGTTGTGCAAGCAACTGTCAAGACTATAAAGGACTCTGCTTAGGTAGGTAGTGGATCAACCTTGAGCCATACAAGCCAAGTATATGAAATGAGTGTGTGTGTGTGTGTGTGTGTGTGTGTGTGTGTGTGAGAGAGAGAGAGAGAGAGAGAGAGAGAGAGAGAGAGAGAGAGAGAGAGAGAGAGAGAGAAAGCCAGGGAAGAGATGAGACAAGGAAGGCAAAGATGTTATTTTTCAATAAAACTTTGTAACTCATAAAACACTCTCTGCTCATAACTTGCTGAAAGATTGTAGCTTGTCTACTAGTTAGTGCTTTATGGAAATTAAGAAAAGGAACCTCATCAGATGGGATATATCCCATTATAAAATCACTTTTAAAAAACTTGGAACACCCTCAGTCTGTTGGAAATGTGGCATTAAAGAAGGCACATATTTCCACCAACGGTGGACCTGCCGAGAGGCAATGAAATTTTGGAAGAATATTCAGAAGTGGCATCCTGAGGTATTTTTATTAGGGATAAGACCCAAAAATATTAATAGAACGGCATGGTACCTGCTGCTGCATATAACAACAGCTGCAAGATTGGCATGGGGCCAATACAGGAAGATGGATGTTAGCCCACCCGAACAAGTAGTAATTCAGAAAATAATGAATTGTGCAGAATCAGATTGGCTTACTATGTTACTGAAAGGACGGGGCGGACACAGATTGTTATATATCTTGGAATCAATGGTATAATTGGATGTCAAATCGAGCTATAAATGGAGTTATTGGATAAGCATGTTAATTGGTATATGTAATAGACTTTTGTACGTTACCCTATATATGTAATGGGACAAGTTTATTTCCTTCTCACGTTGTGATGTAGACTGCTATAGATTTAATGTTTGTTGGATGTATAAGATAAAAATAAAAAAATAAAAAACTTATTTACATAAAATAAATTTTAAGATGTGAAAAGGAGATCAAGGCAAGTGGGTAGAGCTTAAGCAATATTTGAAGAAGGAGGATGCTTGGCTGTAAGTGGTACTATAGAACTAGTTAGAAAATTGTACAAGAACATTCTGATAAATCTGAATAAAACATACGTAAAGGCATGTTGATTATTTTTCCTTTAAAAGATCCATATTTATTTGTTTATTGATTAATATTGATCTAGATGATTGCCCAATTTACCAGTGCATCTTGGCCAACTGGTAAAAATTAAAATACAATATAAACACAATATATATTATAAATACCGCAAAATGCCATTCTCAGCCAAATGACACAACATGCTCCAGAAAACACTCTTATCAATAGTATACACACTAGTTACAGTTGTTTTCATATTGGACTGTAATAAATATCTATCTCTAAAGAAAGATATAGTCTAATGAATCCCATGACATACTCTAGATAACTGGCTGGTGAAGTGTAAGGAGGACATAGAATGATGTAGGAGGCAGTCTCTCATCCATGCCACATTATAAATTAAGGTGGGTAATATTGTTTCCCCCCAATATTGAATACTGGGTTGGAGAAGAAACAAAAGGCAGGACTCAATTGGTAATGCTGGTGGATCTACTGGGAGATTGGCAAGGGTAAATTGAGTAGTACTGTGTACTACTGTGTATCTCTTTCCCTTAGATGCATGCTACATAGAAAACTATATAAGTTATTCAGTCATATAATGGGTATTAGAATCAGAATTAGAATAGAGCTGGAAGGAACTTTGGAGGTCTTCTAGTCCAATCCCTTGCTGAAGCAGGAGATCCTATATCATTTCAGACAAGTGACTGTCCAGTCTCCTCTTAAAAACCTCCATTGATGAAGCATCCACCACATCCAAAGGCAAGCTGTTCCACTGGTTAATTATGTAATGCAGAATAAAGCAATCATTTATTTTAGTCACAGAATTGTTGTTTTGAATTACATTTTGTTCTGCCTTGTTTTATTGAGACTCCTGGGTGGAGTAAGATGTTCTGCCTGATATTGAATCCAATTAACTTCCTTCACTTTGAAATAGTCTTACAGTCACTTGGTAGAAACAATAACTCTTTAACCTTAATGGTTTCATTCTTGGCAAGTAAGGAAAATATTCTAATCGAAGATAAACTTCTCCTCAATATTGTGATAAAACCCAGTGAGATACACTAAAACAGAGAAAGGAAATCTTTGCACTGTGTCTAAATAATGTGAAGTAGCATTCACACTAATGAAATATATATAATGCTGTGAAGCTTCATATTCAATAGCCACATTTTTTTCTACCACTGAAAATGTTTCTAAACAGGGCACATATGTCCCATATAGATCACGGTGCAAAATGCATGCCCCTAAACTACACTATACACTTTGTATAATATTTTTTGTGGAACAAAGATCCTATAGGAGAAACACCACATCCACAAATACTGAACCAGTACCCAAGTTTCACTTGAACTCCTCTAAAATGGGGATCAGAATTTCCCATAAATTTGATGATCAAAAGAGCTTTTGAGTTGCAGACAAACTTCCTTCATGAAGGCACAATTGATTCTGTTAATGATGAACAATAAACTATGGTGGATTTTTCTCTTACGGAAAACAAATGAAGAAGAAATTCAGCATCAATCAATGATCTGTGCAAAAAAATGGTAACTTTTGGATTAGCAATTATAGTTTCCATTAAAAGAGAAGGGGAAAAAAGAGAAAAAGTCTTCAAAATAAACTATTACAATCTCCACAGTTTAAAAAGTACAGATTTGATATTCTTATTTCTTATGCTGTAGATGATTGGATTGACTAGGGGTGGGAGTAAAGAATATAAGGCAGTTAATGCTAAATCTAAGTAAGATGGAGTGTCAGAGGGAAATCTCAGATAGGCCAAGCACACTGTTACCAGAAACATAGAAAAAACTATAAGGTGGGGAAGACAAGTGGAAAAGGTTTTCTGCCTTCCTTTTACAGAAGGAATTTTCAGTACTGCCTTGAAGATCATGGTGTATGAGAAAATGATAAAAATAAAGCAACCAAATCCTGCAGTGATACTAGCTATAAGGAATCCAATTTCAATTATATTAAAACCAAAGCAGGATAACTTTAGCAATTGTGGAATTTCACAAAAAAATTGGTTGACAATATTTGAACAGAAAGAGGTGGAAAAGGTGCCAGAGGTATGCAAAATTCCATAAAGCAGGCCTGTAACCCCCACTAGAATCGTTATTTTAGTGCAGGCTTTCCAATTCATAACCATCCCATAGTGCAATGGATAACAAATAGCAACATACCGATCATAAGCCATGACTGTCAGGAGGGAGAAATCAGCACCTTCAAAGCAAGCAAGGAAAAAGACTTGAGCAATGCAACCCAAGTAAGAGATATGTCTGGTGTCTATGAGAGAATTTATCATTGATTTGGGGATGATGACTGAAACAATGCCCAGGTCCTGCACAGCCAAATTCATCAGAAATAAGTGCATGGGACTATGCAATTGATTATGTAAAGCTACTGCAGAAATGATTAGAAGATTTGCTGTTATCGTTGCCAGATATAATACAAAGAACAAGAAGAAATGTATAATCTGTAGATGTTGATCTTTGGAGAATTCCAGGAGCAGAAAGTAAGACACAGTGCTTTGATTCTCCATGCTTAAGCAAAGATAAAGATGAATGCCACATCTGGAAGGAATTTGAGACAAGAGAAACAATAATTAGAACAGGTCCACAACATTACTCTCTAATTAATCTTATCAGTGCACTCTCCACGTATCTCAATCCATTACTGATTAAGGAATTCATTATTAAGTTCTCTCATCTATCCCTCCCCATTCTAATCATATTCCTGGTGTAGTGCTTAAACTAAAAGAGGCTGTCAAAAACATCTCATCCATGGGACTTCATTTAGACCTTTGGCTAACCAGTTTCTCAGCACTCATAAGGCTGCTGTAGTCAAGACAAAATTGAGAAGGGTGACATACATGGTACCTTGATCTCCTGGAGAAAAGACAGGACACAAATTTAATAACTACATCCATGATATACAATGTTATAATATTTTTTGAGAGAAGAGGCTTTTCAATTGCCTCATTTTCTCAGTTTCTCCTACACACAACCAGACATACATTCACAGATGCAAGGAACAGATGAAGTATAATGATTTTGTCAGCTGCTCTGGGAGTTTTGGCCAGTGTTATAGTAGAGCACCAGGTTATAATTTCATTTGTTTAAGTTACCTTCCCAATATTGAAATTATAGAAATGAATCTAATAACATTAAATCATACATATTTCAATAAATCCCAGTCTATACAAGAAAAAAAGAAACTTTTTTCTATCAAATATTCAAATCACTTACTCTTTTTTACCCAAAGTTATTATTTCTTTTGATGCATGCCTTTTAGACTCAGTATTGATTCTGTATTGGAGATATACTACTCAACTCTTGTTATATTATGTAAAGATGTATCATCGATGGGAAAGTTTATATTTGGCAACCATAATAAATCTTTTGGCATCCCTCCAGACTTAATTACATGGCACAAGACTATAGAATCAATGTTAGACAAAATATTATATGGCCAATATTATTATCTATCTTCAAAAATGAATTGAGAAAATATGTGTGAAAAATGTTCTGGAACAGGTCTTGTCACTTTGTTTCATGGGTATTTCTTTTCATAAAATTTCATCTCCCATCATAGTCATTCCAACTGCTGCGTATCTAGTGACATAAGTGAGGATCATTACCTAATTACACATAGTGTGTAGAAGCACTTTTATACATGAAATCTGGCTCATCAGTCCATTTAACAGAATACCCCAAATCTCTAAGTTACCATGATATCATTTGCTGAGAATGAGATTACTATGTGGTATGCAAAATGGGGCTGCACCAACAATTAGATTAGGGACTCCCAAAATTTTGGGCACAAAGGAATATATGTAATTATGTCCACTTACTTATAAAGTTCTTGCTTCTCCTCATTTTATCTTCTAGAGTGTCTCTCATTTTCTCTCATTTTTATTTTCTAAAAATGTTTATGCATTCTAATAGATTAAGATAATCACAGTTCTATAAATTGATGCTCTTATTTTCAGATTGCCATTTCAGCCCTGTTTATAGTTAAAAATTTGAGTGATATCACTTTTTCAGGCCTGTTTCAAAGTCTTGCTACTAGCTCAAACTTTCCAGTCTCATCTTGGTTGTTCTGTCACCACTTCTGTGACTTCTTCTTGAGCATGATGATACCAATTATTTCTCACTTTTGGAGTTTCTCATTGTTTTCCATGTTAGGATCTGTATTTGAAAACTTGATATTTCATCAGCATACCATCCTTGCCTTTCATCAAAATGGATCACACTAAATTTCTTGATAGGTTTTGTGAAAGACTCAAGAATTCTGTATCATTTCCATCTTAACTCATATCTTAGAAAGACACATCTGCGGTTCTGCAAGTTAAAATTTTTATCTCATTTTCTGTTTAAGGCAGATAAAGTTTAGATCTAAACACTTAAGAGGTGCTATTCAGCAGGTTCTGACAGTTCTGGAGAACTGGTAGCAGAAATTTTGATTAGTTTGGAGAACCAGCAAATACTACCTCTGGCTGGCCCCAGAGCGGGGTGGGAATGGAGATTTTTGCAGAATCCTTCCCCTGCCATGCCCACCAAGCCACGCCCACCAAGCCATACCACAGAACCAATAGTAAAAAAAAATTGAATTCCACCACTGAAACACTTGATTCTGTTTTGCAAAATGGCTGTGCCTGAACATACTGTACTTTATTGTGTTCAACAGGCTTTACTTGATGAGCTGGATCGCAGAAGAAGATGAAGATGTGACATACCAATAAACAAATTTTGATTTGGGTTATCTTCAGCACCAAGAAAACCATGGTTTGAGAATGCAAGGGGCACATGCAAGACTGCAAAGCAGTTTCTGGTAGGGATTCCCTATCTTTCCTTTCTAATTATTAGAGGATGCGTCAAAATTTGTTCTTTATCTGTGCTATGAAGGGTCTCAAGTAAATCAATCTGTGTATAAGAGAATTTGGGAAGAAAATTACCTTTCCCAGAGCCTTATTCTAATAGAATCATAATGATCCTTCAAGACACAGAGTTGTGCTCAATTCTAGATAATGCCAACAGTCAGAGAGATTTTTGTACATCTACTTCTTTGTTTCTTAATAATGGAGGGAAATACAATGTCCTCTGTAATAGCAATAGCAATAGCAATAGCAATAGCAATAGCAATAGCAATAGCAATAGCACTTAGACTTATATACTGCTTTACCGACCTCTCTAAACAGTTTACAGAGTCAGCATATTGCCTCCAACAATCTGAGTCCTCATTTTACCCATCTTGGAAGGATGGAAGGCTGAATCAACTTTGAGCCTGATGAGATTTGAATTGACAATATTCAGGCAGCCGGCAGGCAGCAGAAGTAACCTGCAGTGCTGCATTTTAACCACTATGCCACCAGAGCTCAATAAGAAAGTTTCCACCAAAATTTCCATCATGCAATCATTTCCTTATTCATGTAGCTATGAAGCAATAGATTAAGGAAGACACAGCTGAAGGAAAAATAGCAAATAGATTTCATTTCTTCTAAGCCACTCACCCCTTCCATACATGTACATTCTGGAAAGAAATCAAACTGTTGCTTCAGCCATGAAACACTCAAACAGAATGTTGTTTCAGATAAGAATAAATGCTGAGAAGTATAAACGTTTTGAATAAAACACTTGTCAAAAAGATACATTCTAATATATCTTTGTTTAACTCAAATTGGCCATTGCATTTGTCCCATTACCTCATCATTCTGTCGCATTAATATCTATTTTGCCATACAATTTTTTTTTAAAAAAATGATTTATATGCCGCCCTTCTCCGGAGACTCAGGGCAGCTTACAATGCGCTAAGTAATAGCCTTCATACTTTTGTATATTTATACAAAGTCAGCTTATTGCCCCTACAAACTGGGTCCTCAATTTACCTACCTTAGAAAGGATGGAAGGCTGAGTCAACCTTGAGCCTTGGTGAGATTCGAACCTGCAATAATTGCAGGCAGCTGATGTTAATAACAGGGCTTTAAACCACTGTACTATCCAAGGCTCTTATTTATTTGTTACACTGATCAAATAACATTTTAACATGTGGGAACATAATGTTTTCTTCTTAAAATTTGATTTTTCCTCTAATGCTGATCAATATATAATTCTATGCTTATTATTGCAGGGATTGGGTATGCCTAGTCTAGTGAAAAGGAGAACTAGGGATAACATGATAGCAGTGTCCCAATATTTGTGGGGCTGACACAAAAAGAAAGGGGTCAACTTATTTTCCAAAACATGAGAAGGCATGACAAGAATGGATATAGCATTACACTGGAGAGGTAGAAATCAAAGTCCTAGATTCCTCCACAGGAATTCCACTCACCCACTGGTATAGATATGTGGATGATACTTGGGTCAAGATCAAAACACAGGAATTGGAAGTATTCACCAAACATATCAACTCTGTGGACAGATACATCAAATTCACATGGGAAGATGTTAAGGAAAACAGTCTAGCTTTCCTGGACTGTGCAGTACACATCAAGGAAGACATAGGCCTTAACATTGAAGTTTAGAGAAAACCACTTACAAGATCAATATTTAATTTTGATACTCACCACCCACTGGAGCACAAACTTGGAGTAATCAGAACCCTACATCACCGAGCTGAAGACCTGCCTAAAAGCAAAGATTGGGGGGGGGGGGGGGAGAGAAGAATGAAAACTCATCAAGGAAGCACTCAGAACAGATAGCTATCCCAAGTAAACCTTTATCAAAATTCAAAAAAAAAAGACCCTACAGGAGCTCCTTCATAACAGACAATGATGATAACAATAAACAAAGCAACGCTGTCATTCCATATGTTGCAGGCATATCAGAAAAGCTCAGGAGGATCTTCAGTCAACATAGCATATTTGCACACTTCAAACACAAGAATACACTAAGGCAGAAGCTTGTTCACCCCAAAGGTAAAATACCCAGACACAAGCTTGGTATATGCAGTACAATGCAGTGAGCCATGTGTAGATCTGTACATTGGGGAAAGAAAACAATCACTTCATAACCGCACGGCACAACATAGAAGAACAAACACATCAGACTAGATTCAGCAGTCCATCTGCATTTAAAAGATACAGGCCACTCTTTTGAAGACATCAAAGTCCACATTTTGGCAGAGGACCTCTGGTTTGAAAGACAGGTCAAAGAAGCCATCTATGTCAAAATTGAAAAGCCCTCTCTCAACAGAGCGGGAGGGGAATACAACATCATCTATCTCCAATCTACAACATAGTACTTTCAACATTTCCAAGAAGGCTCCACACCCATTTGCACCACTCAAGTGACCTGATGACACAGATAAACCTCACTAAAAGAAAGCAAATAATCAGCTGTCTGCAAGGAGTATAAATCCTTCCATTCCTCACCATCCAGTCAGAGCTGAAGAAACTTCTTGGATGAGAAGTAAAACGTCTTCAAAGAAAAACCAGAAAGTCCAGATAGCTCTTGAAAAAGCACCTTTGGGACAACCATGACCCAATGGTTGACTGAGAATCTCCATAGACAATGGATGGAAATTAATCAAAGAAAGAAGCAACCTAGAACTAAAGAGAAATTTCCTGACAGTAAGTTGTTGGTGCTCCATAGCTAGAGGTTTTTAAGAAGAGATTAGACAATAATAATTAGAGTCTTCTGCTTGAGGGAGGGGGGGGTTGGGCTAGAAAACCTCCAAGATCCCTTCCAATTTTGTTATTCTGTTAAATACTCTGTTATTATTATTCTCTTAGGTAAACTGAAAAATGTTACCACATTGTGCAGCTTTAACTTGTTTCCTAAAAGTTGAGCTGCGTTACTTTTTAAACACATACAATATCTAATTATATATGCTTTTGCTTTTTTTTTTCTTAGTATATTTCCTTTTCATGCTTTCTACTTCCCTTCCTACAAGCATGAATGAATTCCAAGGAAATTCTACTCTTCATAGAAAAAGAAACCGGGGGAGATACACTTATATTGTTGTTAGTGCATTCAGCTCATTTTATAAACAATTTTCACCTAGGGACCGCCATACAAAATGTATATCAAGTATATTTCAGAATGAGTCCTATATCATGATGTTTTATTGCATTTAAAGATGGCAACTTGCAGGAGAAAATTTCTAGGGATGCCTGAATTTGTTGAGTTACAATGAAATTTTAGCCATTTTTAGCACAATGTTTCAACAAATTTGGGGTAAATTTTCATAATAGGAATAATAATCATAAATATGTAGTTTCTCTTTGTATGGTTTATTTACATGATACATGGTATGAGGGAATAATTTCATATAACATCACATATAAGCTGAGATCGACAAGTTTTTAAATCTTTTGTTTACTACAAATATATTTATTAGTAGCATTTCCCTCCCTAATAATTTCATACAGTACTGCATACGTTAAGATTTCCTAATGAAAATAATGGTTAAATTAGGCACCTTTTAGAAATTCAGCAGATTATGCGACAGTCTCATTTTAGGATTCTTGTTGCATAAAATTGGGATGGACATTGGAAATCCATTGGTATGCTCAATTCTGGATGCTGCCCAGCATCAGCGAGGTCTCATGCATCTACATTTCCTTAACAGTAAAAAAAACAACAACATTTTTGGCAATGATTTGCATCAGACTTGCAACTGTTCAATTATGCATTGATACATTTGGCACCGCCTAATTATTTCCCCAAGGAAGTGATTTTGAAAACATGAGGAAGCTCTGGCTAATGGACTGCATTTATTGGGATTTACCTGCCATTCCAATTATTCGGACCCTGACATGAAAGGTAGAATTCAGATTCTGAAGATGGTGCGTTACAGTTAGAAAAATCAAACCTTTCCTCCTTTTGGTTTTAATTGTGATCTATTAGTGCTGAGTTACTATGCTTGGAGAAATGGGAGAAAATCTCTGGATGCCAAGGTCATTCAGGTAGTTGCCTCTATTTCTCAGTCCTTCTCAAAACCTTTATGGTGTCATAACTGTGAAAACTGAATCAGCAATCAGAAGTGGAGGGGATGAGTTAGATAACAGAATTATAAAAGTCTGAAGAAAAGAAGAAACAGAAATGGAAGATGTCAGATAATATATTCATTACACTCTGTTGAGTAAAAACTGAAAGGAAAAAATATAAGGAAACATAGAAAAGTAGAAAATTGTCAGTCATTTGCTGTATCAGTTTGATTCAATTGGGGAAAATGAATCTATTAATGTTTTATCAAACCTTATTTTTCCCTTTTAAAACTTTCTATTATTTCTCATTCTACTGCTTTGAAGGTTTTCAAAAATGTCTATTTTTTCCAGCAGCATCTTTTTCCCTGATACTCATTTAAGGAAATTTAAAACACCGAACTTTAAAGCTATATTTGGGATTCTACATTTCAGTTATTTTTATTCTTTACTGTGGTTAGGCTATTTTAGTTTGCCCATTCACCTGCTGTCGCTAATTACTAGGACTGGAGAAGATAGTTTGTTTCCTAGGGAGATCAGAGGTTTGGTTAAATTTGTGTTGTGAAAATTCTTTTAAAGATGGCACTTGCTCTGCATAAAAACTGAACACATTTATATAATCTGTTTTGAGGAGCATTCATTTTAGGAAAGGCAAGGTGAGAGATGAGTTTGAAATCTGAGACATAAATAGAAAAGCGAATTCTCACACCCAGAGAAAAGAAAGATAAGTTCAGTATTGGAATATATTGCATAATAGAAAAATATGTTAATTTCAATATAACATTATCTACATCTTAAAACTCTATCTTCTCAAGGAATGAATCATATAAGAAAGAAGTAGAGAGGCTATGAAATACTGTTATAACTGCTGCAATGTAAGTGATTAATACTTCTAGGAAGAAAAATAACTTATAATTGTTATAAAATAACTTATAATTATAATTTATAACTTATAAATGTATGTATAATTTATATTTCATTTTTCTGTAGGAGACACCATAATGTCACGCCTAATAAAACAAGTATAGTGGGTTTCTTTCTTCTGGGATTTACTGGAAATCAAGAGCTACACATCACCCTCTTCCTAATAATGTATCTTTTTGACCTGATGGGAAATCTTCTGATTATTGTTTTAATAGCAATCAATAGATATCTGCATACACCAATGTACTTTTTTCTAATCAATTTATCTATTGGTGATCTTGCTATCACTACCTCAATTATACCCAAATCTATAGTTAATGCTCTTGTGAACTCCAAATGGATCTCATATTCTGAATGTGTGACACAATTGTTTTTCTATGTTTCTTTCTTATCATCAAATTTCTTCATTCTCACTGTAATGGCCTATGACAGATACATTGCTATCTGTCATCCACTACACTTTACATTCATAATGAAGTGGTCCACTTGTATTCAAATGGCCGGAGGGGCATGGCTGGTTGGATTTCTGCATGCAGGTCTACACACAGGGAATATTTTTTCAATGCCTTTCTGCTCCAATATCATCAATCAGTTCTTCTGTGAAGTTCCACAACTAATCAAGCTCTTTTGTTCTGATTTTTACCTTGGTGAAACTTGGGTTCTTGTTTTTGGTTCATGCTTAGGAGTTGGCTGCCTCTCATTCATTATCTTGAGCTATGTGCGGATCTTTTCCACTGTGCTGAGAATGTCCTCAGTTGAGAGAAGGGAAAAGGCCTTCTCCACTTGCATCCCGCACCTCATTGTGGTTTGTGTATTCATTAGCAGTAGCCTCTTGGCTCACCTGGTACTACCTGCAAATTCTCCATCTAGGCTGGATGAAATGCTTACTGTGCTATATGCTTTGGTCCCTTCACTGATGAATCCAATAATCTACAGCATGAGAAACAAAGATGTCAAAGCTGCTTTTTGGAAATTCCTTGGTTGGAGAAATCTGAGCAAGAAGTAAAACATTAAAAAATAATAATTAAGAAATAATGTATTCTGCCATCTAATTATGAAATTAGAAATAATGACAATTTGTAAATAGATTAAAGTTCATAATTTGGGATTTCTTTGTGTAATTTACTTGCTGATGTGATTTACTCTAAATTGTGATTTGTTAGATATGGAGAATTAAAATTGTATTTGTATATCATATTGTTTTCTTTTATTTCACTTTTTATTAATTTATCAAAGTATAAAATACAAAGAAAAAAACATGGGAAAGTAAGAAGAGTGGAAGGGAAAAAGAAGGAATATACTGTAATGGGAGGGGAAAAAAAAATTACTGATTTCCAACTCTATTTAGCACAGTAGAAGGTAACAACATTGCAACCACAACTTTTTGCTTTTGCTACACAACAGTATATACAAGCCATTTTTATAACAATAACTCTGTCTAGTTTATAAAAACAGAATCAGTTTCATCCCCCCCCCCCATTGCAAACACAAAATCTGGAAGCAATTGAAAAATAGAGAAAATTAAATATAATCTCTTATTTGGATAAAAGAATAACCATCTCTGCTTCTCTTTGCTGTGAGGGATAATATGTCATTCATTCTCATATTTTCAAATCTAGTCCATAATATTTTACAAACTTTGGAATATTATTCAGCATTACTTAAAGAACCGGCAGACATGTGTATTCATACATACTCATTTTATACATACAAAGCTTACTTAAAGCTTTCCATCAGTACATATATCAATTTTCTTTTTAAAAAAATACATCCTAATTAATTAAAACATAGTTAAGTCACATCTTCCAGCTTATCTTCATAGAATACAGTAGAATCTTTTTCTTCTCCAGACAGTCTATCAAATCTTCTTTCCTGAAGAGGCTTTATTTATATCCATGAAAAAAAATCCCAAAGTTGTTCTGTTAAATGTTGTAAATTGATCTGAAGTAAATCTTCCCAGATTAAAGTTTCCTTCACTGAGATGGCTATTATCTTTTTTTCCTCCAAAGAATTCTCAGCCTTGTTAGTATCCATAAAGTAAAAGTCTCAGAAATAATAATTCAATTCATTTAAAATGGTTTATTAAATTTCACCAGCGTCAATGTCTGTAGCATAATCTTCAGCTTATTCATTTTTCATATAAATTAATAACTAAGGATTTTAATGCTGGTATTTTTAAACCAAGAGAATCCAACTCCTGCCTTATCTCCAAATTCTTTTCTTTCTTCTCATCCATTGCAGTTTTAATCAGCAGAAACTCCATCATTTTGAAAAATGGTAAATCATGATGAAGAGATAACATGACAAGAAAATGCAGATCATTTTCTTTCTGTTTTGCTTGTGAACCAGGAATAAATGTAGCATTTGGTATTCTCCAACTTCAGTTTTTGTTTCAGATGCTGCTGGCAGTATGAATCCCCCTTTCTTTGTCCTCTTAAATTTCTGACCAACAAATTTCTGCCATAAAGCTATAAGCAAATGAAGAAAAATTAGAGAAGATTTCTGCCTACCGATTGAATAATAAAATAATCGAGAATGATTTGATTAAGCAAATGTAAAACTGGCTCGCAAAGTGTAGTACCATTATATCAACACAAACTACAAAACTGAATAGTACACCAATAAATCAGTGACGTCAATAGACTTATAAACATATAAATAAAAAGTTAGCAAATTGACTAGTATCAAGTTACTTGTATGTTATTTTTCTACAGATACTAATTGATGGAAATGAATGATTTTTTCTTCATGTAAAACCCAGGAGATAAAAACACTGGTCTTTCCATCTGCTCACTCTCTCATATTATAACAATATAAACCTATAGCAGTGATGGCTAACCTTTTTGCCATCGCATGCAATGGGGGATGGGGGGGAAGGTTTGCATGCGTGCATGCCCACACACCCATAATTCTATGTGCTCTGCCCTGTGCATGCGCGTGCAACCCCCCTCTCCCCCTACTCCTGGCACGTGATGGCCTGGTAGGCCTGTTTTTCTTTCTCACTTGGTTCCAGATCCTCTCTATGCAACTGTGGAGGGCAAAAATAGCCTTCCCCACCCCCTCGGAGGCCCTCTGGAGGCCTGAAACAGTCCATTTCTCAACTCCTGGTTAGACAGGAAGTGACATTTTTTGCTGTCCCCAGCCTCTAGAGTCTCTCTAGGAGATACATTGAACAGATATTTTCTTGCAACAGACAATTTCAATAATAGTATATAGGTTAGTCAGTTTATTACAGATAGTGTGAGCATTAAATTGATCTCCTTCAGTTTGTTAGATCAGCCTGAGGACGTACTATCATATCTAAGCAAAAGGTGTCTGTGAGATTGGAGTCATTATATCCAGTTTTCACCTTCAGAGAGAAGATTCCCAATGCTGGCATTTTTTTTGTTAAATATGTAGGATCAATCTAATGCAATGGCAGTTCTCTCTTCTTCACGTAAGCAGCAAGTCCAAACTCTTATCTCTAGATTATTCCTCACCTCTTCTTTTTACCACTTGGTTCTTGTAGACTCTTTTGGGTTGTGTCAGGTTTTGTGTGAGTCAGTGATACTGAGCAAAGGGAAGGGAAGGACATTGATACTCTCTGAAAATTAAAGTAATAGTTGGAGAATAAGCATGAGTTTTGTTGATGTACCTCCAAATTATACCAAATTGTACTAAATATTACTACAATATTATTAGAAAATAAAGTAATTGTCTGAATAAGTAAGTGTCAGAGTACTGTATGTACTGTATATTAATACACCATCCCCATGCTACCTGGAGAAGAAAGATAAGGGAGGAGAGAAGGATGATGTGACACTATGAGTCCAAGTCCCACCTTAGCCATGAAAGACAGCTAGATGACTTTGGGCCAGTCACTTCCACTCAGACCAACCCACCTCACAAGGTTGTTGTTGTGAGAAAACAGAAGGAGGAAAGTGTGTTGGATGTATTTGCTGCCATGAATTATTTGTAAAAAATAAAGATGGGATACAAATGAATAAATGAATGAATGAGTATTTAAAAATAAACAAATTCACTATCAGAATACTTAGCTTATCACTTTAGATTCGTGGCATTTAAAGTATATCAGACAATCCAGAAAATTACTTTGGAAGAAAATTAGGCATTTCTGATCTATATCTATGTAGTTTTTATCATACTTTGTAAGTTGCCTCTGAGTGATCAGTGAAAATAAACTTTACTAAATTCTCTTTTTCTTTTCATCATAAGAGCAACATGTTCCTCTAAGTGGTTACGAAGGTCTCCCATTGTTTTCAGAGTAGATGTCCTCATAATATCATTTACTTCTCAGGCTTAGTAAAATGTGGTAAGAGTTCAAAACTGTATTTTGCTCTCCAGTTTTAATGTTTTACCTCTTCCCTAGATACAACTTTTGCCATAGATGTGATGCATCCTAACTTTCTTGAATATGTCATTTTAATTGTGTATTTTGGCATGAATCCAGAGAAGCTTCTGCTAAATAAACAACAAAGTATAACAAGCTTTCTACACAGATATGAGAATGGCTACATCTTCTTCATTAGTAATTTTAATCCTACTGAATCCATTTATTTTACCATAAAGAAATATTTTCACTGCCAGATTGCCTTGCCGAATATAGGCCACCAACAGTTTTTGTAGGACAGGCACAGACAACATTTTCTGTTCACCTTCAGCTTGCTCCAAATGTCTTCATCTGTGAATAGAAAAAAAGTAATCCTTTCAGCATAATTTTTTACCACAATGCATAGAAAATTATAACTCTCAGCTGAAAAACTGTCAGATGAGAATTCCAACAGGGGCAGGGCTGAGAAATCACTTTGCTTTGATTGACCATTTCAGAAATGGGGAATTCAGTGTTCTGCCATATAATAGGCAAGATAGAAAGTGACATGGTGACCAAGTGGTGAAGACCCTTGCATCCCATTTAGAAGGTTAAGAGTTCAATCCTAAGCAGTGAAAACTGTTTATCCATGAAGGCACAAAGAGAAAATATCTACTGTGAAATCTGTGTGGAGTCAGGAAGGGCATCCGGCCAGTAAACACTCAGCTCTATTCAGTTGCCCCAACTCTACTCTGAATTATGACCCTGTATTACAGGGTCATAAAAAGAGACTTAGTGCAGGCAAGGTAGAATTCTCTGAGACAGACAATTCTAGGACAAGATGGCTTCCATCTGGGGGTAATTCCAGGCGTTACTTGTGAAAAAAATAAATAAACTTGAAATATTCTTCATGCAATTCATTGACAACTTTGTTATTCACTGGAAGTAACACTAAGTATAGTTGCCTTTTGAATCCATACCTTTAACACCTTTGAAACTTAGTAACACAAAAATTAAGCTGATGAGGAATAAGAATGCTATTCAATAGTAAAGCAGTTTTCATTTTCTACATATAAAATTGTCAAATATAATGGATTGAATAACATCCTCTACATACCATTTAAGACATAAAATGAAGTCCGTATGTTACATATTTTTGTGTCTTTATCTAAGCCTTAGATTTATATTCCTTTTTTTATTTTCTTTCATATGAAAATATCAACTACTCCTATATAGCTTTCAAAACTATCTAACTGTTAAAACAACAGAACACAACACAACAAAACCAAAGAAAAAACTAGTCTCCTGTTCTGGTAGTTGATGATTTCCCCAAATTTTGTATTAGGCAACATTACTTGCCAGGGTGATTGGAGGAAGAGCTTCCATCTCCTCTCATTCATTTTTCGTCCCACTTTGAGTTTGGCAGAGCGCATGGCCTTCAGAGCATGTGCTACAGCATATACTGCATTATAGACACTGTAACTGTGTCCATTCATGGTGATATCAAAGACAGAATTAGGAAGACTCTCCAGTTTTTCTTCTCCAGTGCAGATCCTTTCTGCATTCCCACCTGTAATATCACTGGAGAAGGAGCATTCAAATGCATCTTTCCAGAAATCCCTAATAAACCCATTGTCTTTTTCTAAGTTTGGGTTTCTCTTCTGCACAAATTGTTGGAATCTGGTCAGCTCCTTTGAGTGAATTGCCAAAGAAAGTGCACCATGGAGAAAATCAATGGGCAACGGTCTTTGCATTAGAACGGATGTGAATTCCATCTGGGCTGTCATGATCCAAACTTTGGCCGTTCTCCCCTTTGGAATGTTATCATAATTGAAAAAATAGATCATTACTCTCAAAGGCACCAAGCCTGTAATTTCAGCACTTAAGATAACTGCAATGACTGTACTTTCCATTATCACTTTGAATATTTTACCTGCATTTTCTATCCAATCAGCAACTTCATTACCATATATCATCTGGGGAAGACATTCTATAAAGTCAAAGCAGATTCCTCTCTCTAAAAACATGGAAAGTCTCTTTTGAATAAATCTGTCTCTTTCTTCCTCAAACAGAGAAACTAACCCAACCCAGGTCCATCCAAAATTCAACAATACAGTATTGCTTTAAATTGATGGGTTTCCTCTGGGAACATCCATTTGACAAACGTTGCTGTTTCAGTATTTACCAGTGGAGCCGATCCATATGATATCTAAATGGAGAAAGTCAGAAGAACATAGGAATGAAGGATCTTTTCCAAAACAACAACAACAACAACAACCAATGTGTGCATGTTTATTTAATCCAATCTCTGGGTTTGAGTGGGATAGAAAAATAGTGTGCCTAAACATTAGTTTTACATGACATCTGAACTTTTGCTGATCAAATTTGCTGATTGCTTACTCATGGTTTTGTTCAAATTTTCATTTCTGTGACCCACCTTTTGAATATAATAAATAGTTGGTGAACTTCTCATATTGATCCATTTTTTGTCTCACCTGGGGAAATTTGTAGTTGCACAGAGAGATTGCCATGTTGAGACAGCTGTTACTATGGGGTCCTCCAATGACAGCTACTGTGTTGGTCTGGTCATTGCACTTATAGTTGGGTATAAATTTGTCTTTTGTAGATAGAAATTCCATTGATAAATGATAAGTTGTACTTTCCATATTGTAGTCAGTAGCAATATAGAAACCAAGGCTAATATTTGGTAAAATCCCAGAGTATTCATTGATTTCCTTTACAGCAAATGCAAGAGCCAAAGTGTGCTGGTAATTATGAGTGACAAATCTTCAGGGAAAGAAATAAAGAATGCCAATATACTTCTGCTTCAAAGTTGGACAGCTGTTTTATACATATGTATTCATGATGGTATACATTGGTGCTTATTGTTTGTTCTGGACACCTGGAATTTGGTCACTATCAAATAATAGTCCTAGATCCGTGATGGTGAACCTATGGCACGGGTGTCACAGGTGGCACGTGGAGACATATTGGTGGGCACGCGACCTCAGCTCCGGCACGCATGCGTGCACCAGCCAGCTGATTTTCGGGCCTTCTAGGCCCACCAGAAATCAGGAAACACTGTTTCCGCACTCCGGAGAGCCTCTGGGGGGGTGGGGAAGGCCATTTTTGCCCTCCCCAGGCTCCTAGAAAGGCTCTGGAGCCTGGGGAGGGCAAAAAACGAGCCTACCAAGCCCACTATGCCATCACGTGCCAAAAGCGGGGAGAGCGGGGGGGGTGCACAGAATTATGGATGTGGGCACCCGTGTGTGTGACCCCACCGCGCTCCCCCCACTTTTGGCACGCGATGGCAAAAAGGTTAGCCATCACTGCCCTAGATTGTATCGACTAGAAAGCACCAATCTAGCTTAACATTGAGCTAAGGTGGCACTTACTCAGACCCCATTTGAAATATGGTATACAGTTCTGGAGACCTCACTTTAAAAAAAAGATATTGATAAAATTGAGAGAGTCAAGAAATAGGCAAGAAAAATGGTTTGAGGGACAAAATATATAATGAAATATTAGAGGAACTGAATATGTTCAGCCTAGAGGACAGAAGGAAAGGGGGACATGAGTGAAATCTTTAAATATACTAAAAAGTATGAATAAGGTTCTAGAAGGTAGTATTCCCAATATTAATTAAAACATAAATTATATAATTTTTAAAAAAAATAATAGTATTTTTTATTTCAACAAGATCACAATGCCTTGAGACATTAAAAGCAATTTTATTAGAAGTAATATGCAGTAATATTAACTGTATACATCTGGTAGTCCTAATATAATTGTAATTATTCAGACATGACAGCATATACTTTAAATGCAAAATTACAGAATACCTCTAGTGATATTCGAGTATTCAAGTTGATTAAATGAGAAATTCAAGTAGGCTACCACAATAAAGGGGGCTATACTTTGAGTAGCGCCATCAACATTAATAGAATCTTAATCATGATTAATGATACAATTTAGATTCTTTGATAGCCATAATTAAAATCATGGGGACAACCAAGCAAATTGCTTGGGACAACATTTTTTTATTATTAAGAAGAGAAAGTAGAACAATCTGTAATGTTAGTTTATAATTTAACATTACACCAATAAAGTATAAATACATGCAAGATATCTATAGGTTTTCTTATTCTTTCTGTCAGAGTCAATCTGGTGGACATGGGAATGTCAAGGACTATAGAGAAGATGAGTGTCTATCCTTTCACTTTTCATAAGACAAACTGCTTCAACTCTTCCAAGTTTCCAGTTTTTTGGAAATGGTATCTCAGTTTCCAAAATCAGGGCCACAGTTTTTGGGAGATAAGACAGCACAGTGAAATGTGGGCCTTTACCTCCCTGGCAAATGGACAATAAAGAATGGTCCCAAATAATAAGCAGTTCAGACTATCTAAGTGTTTCACATCTGAAGCAACGTTGCTCTTGCCCCATGAGGAGACAAATGTCATTTTCTATCAGATCAGTTTTTGGTGTTCATTCAACTTTTTATTACCAGGCTATATAACTACATCAGTCAATAGGAGAATGGAGTTTATTTACTTATTTGTTTATCAAATATAGACACTGCCCATCTCACTATTCAGGTGATTTTGGATGGTTTACATTTATAAATGATAAAACTATATAAAAAGTTTAATTAAAAATAGAAACAGCTTAAACCATTGGCACCATCATGTCTTAAAATACCAATATTCATTGGGGTACAATTTTCTTATTGGTTCTCAGATTACAGTATTATTTCTTGTCTGGTTGTTTATTTGGTGCTATGTGAAGATGTCCATTAGTGTCTGTATCTTTCATTAACTTTTGATGTATCTTTATAAAAGCATTTTTAGATAAGGTTTATCTATACAGTAAGTGATTTTTGATGCTGATTTATTGGATGCCAAGCTTCCATATATTCAGAAGTATTTCAGTATCAACTGTTTCCTGTTTGTGGCTGAATTCATCTTGAGAGATTAATGGATTTTCATCATTCTCCGTTAATTGTACTGAATAAATGAACTATATATTATGACATTTCCTTAGTGGAAAAAGAATTTGTGCGAGGTAGCTGCAAATATTTGGAAAAGGTAGGTTTATGTTCTTATTGTATCCCATAAGGAAAACTACATGCTCACAAAATGGTGAAACTAGTTCCTTTCTTATTTATCATTAAAAATAATGATGTAATACATTTTAGTGGTTTTCTTTAAACCAATTATTTTTATGATTTTGTATGGATCTTAATTTAACTTCTAAAATCTAGGACTATAACCTGCTCTTTCCAAGAGCTTTCCAAAGGACACACTGCATTTCCTTGTTTCAGAAGCTACATTTCTTAATGATGAAGGGGGAAAGAAAATTGAAAAATTGCATCAGCCTTCAAAATTTACTATTGTAAAAGCCTCTTGAGCATAAATGGCCCTAGGGATGCCCCACTGTTTCCCATGAGAGTGTAAGGAAATTATTATAGTATGTTAGTTGCAGACAATAAATCATCCTAAAAAATATGAAAAATCATCCTAAAATATGATCATCTGGACGCAAAGATCAGTCAGTCTGTCTCTATATGGCTAGAACAATTGATTCTGTTCAAAACCAGCTTTTTCTCCATGTAAACTTATGAAGTGACAAGCCTGGCAATAAGAAAGTGAAATAATGTGTTAGATGTGTGAGAAATAGTTATAAGTTCAGAAGATAAAAAGGCAATGGAAGATATCAGGTAATATTTTACTTGTACCTTGTTAAAAATTGAAGGGAATAATGTAGAATACTCAAGCTGTGTTAGATAATAGAAACTGATCTGAACATATCAGTTTCATTCAGGCTACAGAAAAATCAATCAGTAAATATTTTATCTCTGTCTTAAAACCTCATTTTCCCTCTTTTGGTTTTCTGATCAACTTTTTAGATATTTTTATTGAATTCTTTCACTTAAAAAAAACAAGTAACAATTTCAGTTGAACTGTGTATTTTTATAAATGTTGCTACATCATTTTGAGCCAGTTATTTCCAAATATTGGCATTTCTGCACTTGGTATTCTCAGATGTTTCTGCTGATACATTTTCAATCAATATTTCTTTTAGGATGTTTACTTGTAGTCAATTTAAAACATGTGACTTCAAAGATGTATTTAATGCATCTTTGCATTAAATTTAATGCACCTTTGCTGTTTCATTAAGTACTTTATGGAATTATCATGATTTACTATTATATATTTATTTTTTAAAATGGAAATTCTGAGCTTAATACTGAATTTTAAAGAAATTCTTGTTGAAAATAAATAATTTTGGATGTAGTTGTGAAATCTATACCTATAGTATTGTGCAGGAAGAAGATAGTTTAAACTGAAAATTTAGAAAATTAACATTCTATGTCTCCATAACCAGAGAAGATTGTATTTCCAGTATCATTATTAAAGAATGTTGAACAATAGTATATAGCAAAATAATAATAATAAATAAATAAAAATGACAAAACTGTGATCTCCATTCAGGTGGAACTCACCTTAGGAAAGTTAAGGTGGGAACTGAGAAGAGAACCTGGAGATCAGTAAAAAGAAATGATGAAAGATAGGATTAGCGTTACTATAAAGGTATGTTTAGAATATAATGTGGGATTAATAAAAATCACATAAGGAACAAGCAGGATGAATTCAATGATAAACTATTCTTTGCATCCAAGAAATACTACAGTTTCTCTATTAATTTTAGTAATATTTACTATTTTGTAAAGTATATTTTTTGTATCTTAAGAAAATTAAGAAAATGCATATATTAAACATAATGGTAAAGAATGCTATTACAAATAATATAAACTATATTCTTATGAAATAACAGAATTAGTCATATTATATACTATAATAATATATGACTGCATCATATTATATGCTATTATAGTCTTAATAGGTGCATTTCATTTTCCTGTAGGAGAGAATACGAAGTCCTGTCTAACAGAACAAGTGTAACACATTTTGTACTTCTTGGAGTTTCTGGAAATCAAGAGGTTCAGATTCTATATATTATACTCTTCCTATTTACATATCTTTTTATTTTGGTGGGAAATCTCCTGATTATTCTTTTAGTAGTCAGTAGTTACCTGCACACCCCCATGTACTTCTTTCTCGTCAATTTATACATTGGTGATCTTGGCTGTACTTCCATCATAATTCCCAAATCAGTATTTAATACCTTCATGAACTCCACATGGATATTGTATTCTGAATGTGGAACCCAAATTTTTTTTTCATTCTTTTTTTCCTTGCAACTAACTTGTTCCTTCTCACTATCGTGGCCTATGATAGATATATTGCTATCTGTCACCCATTGCACTTTGTATCCATAATGAAATGGACAACATGTCTACAAATGGCTGGATGGGCCTGGGCAATTGGATTTCTACATGCTTTGCTACACACTGGGAATATTTTTTCAATGCATTTCTGCTCCAACACCATCGATCAATTATTCTGTGAAGTTCCATAATTAATCAAACTTTTTTGTTCTGATTCTTATTTCAGCGAAACATGGATTCTTGTCTTTAGTACCTCCTTAGCAGTTGGCTGCCTCACATTCATTATCTTGAGCTATGTGCAGATCTTTTTCACTGTGCTGAGAATGCCCTCAGTTGAGAGAAGGGAAAAGGCCTTTTCAACATGCATCCCCCACCTCATTGTTGTTTCCCTATTTGTTGGAAATAGCTTCTTGGCTCACTTTGCTTACCTGATGCCAAACTTTCTGCCCAGTTTGGAGGAATTGTTTACTGTACTATATACTATGGTCCCTTCACTGATGAATCCAATAATCTACAGCATGAAGAACAAAGATGTCAAAGTTGCCTTTTGGAAATTCCTTGGTTGGAGGCATCTTGGCAAGAAGTAATGCAAATATTGCTTCATGTAATTATTACATAAGATAATGACAACTTGTAAAAAGACGATGTTTCCTAATTTGGGTTTTGCTTACATATGTTATTTACTCTAAATCGTGATTTGTTACATGTGCAGAATTAAATGTGTCATTAGATATCATATTGTGTTTTATTACCATGAAATATAGAAGCTACCCTACATAGTGAAATTATGTTTCTCACATCCTACTTTCTATACAGAACTAACTGAGATTAAGTTTAGCATTAGAAGTCAAGATGTTAGGTGGATCAAGTAATTATGGATTATTTCTTCAGTTTCTTTTGTTCTTGATTTTGGAGGAGATACATTGATCATATTAACAGATTTAAGAGATAATTTGGGTGATAGAATATAGGTGAGCCGGTTTTATTATAGACAGTGTGAGCATTGCATTGGTCTTTCTACAGTTTGTTAGATCAGCCTGAGGATGTACTGTAATACTTAAGTAGAAGGTGTCAGAATGAAATTTCTATATCCAGTTCTTACCTTCAAAGAGAAGAATCACAATGCTGGGATTCTTGTTGAATACAGAGACTCAATCTAACACAATGATAGTTATTTCTTCTCCTCATAGGCAGCAAGTCTTATCTCTTATCTCCAGTTTATTTCTCACTTCTTTTTGTAATCGCTTGTTTCTTGTAGATCCTTTTATGACTTCATGTGAAGTTTTGTGTGAGTCAGTGACAGCTGAGCAGAAAGAAAGGAAGGGAAGGGAAGGGAAGGGAAGGGAAGGGAAGGGAAGGGAAGGGAAGGGAAGGAGTACTAAAAATTAAAGTTGTACTGTGAGAATAAGCATTATTTTTGTTCATGTATCACAAAATTATACCCGACTCTGTTTTCAGGAATTTCCAAAAAGCTGATAGACGGGGAGGTGAATTAATATCAAGAGCAGGTCTAGCAATAGAAAAAAAAATTCCTGTCCACTTCCATCTTCCTTATTTCTTTTTTTTTTAATTAAAAAGTTTTACAAAAGGTTTACATATTTTCCCCCTCCCCTCCCCTTCCCCTCCCCCTCCCCCCCTCCCTCCCCCTCCCCCCTCTTTCCCCCTCCCTCCCCCCCTTCTCAGATCAAATACATGGTATAATATTCAATAATCAAAATCCAACCTAGTCTAAATAATTATAACATTCAGAATTTCTTAATTCTTCAATTCCCTATTTACCTTACCAGTTTAATTGCTTAAAAACACTCCAAATATCTACCTACTTATCCAAACCCTATCTGTAACTTCTTATTCCGATATTTGTTTTGGATATAATCTAGCCATCTTCTCCAGTCTCTTAAATATCTTTCATTTGATTGCTCCTTCAAGTATGCCGAAATTTTTGCCATTTCTGCTAGGTTTGTTACTTTCATTGTCCATTCTTGGATTGTAGGTAAATCTTGCTTCTTCCAGTATTGTGCCATCAACAATCTTGCTGCTGTTATCAAGTTTAAAATCAAATTAGTCTCTATAACCGTACAGTCCATGACTATACCCAGCAGAAACAGCTGTGGTGTAAATTTTATCCTCTTTTTAAAAATATTTTGTAAAATCCACCAAATTTTTATCCAAAACGCTTTAACCTTTTTACATGTCCACCAAATATGAAAATATGTGGCATCCTGACAGTCACATCTCCAACATTTTGGTTGTATATTCGGGTACATACAAGATAGGTTTTTTGGATCTAGATGCCATCTATAAAACATTTTATAAAAGTTCTCCCTTAAATTTTGCTCTTGTGTAAATTTTACATTTCTTACCCATATTTTTTCCCATGTTTCCATCAATATTGGTTGTTCAAAATTCTGTGCCCATTTTATCATACAATCTTTAACTAATTCAGTTTCCGAGTCTATCTCTATCAGTATATTATACAGTCTTTTTATATGCATTGGACTTTGGTCTCTAATTTGTTTTATTAAATTTTCATCACTTTGTATAATACCAATTTTCTGATCTTTTCTCCATCTGGATTGTAATTGTATATACTGAAACAAAGTTTGTATTATTTTCTCCTCTTTCAACACATTTAAAGGTTTTAATTTTAATATGCCTCCCTCCATGCAAAGAATATCAATATATGTAGTCACATCTTGTCTTCTTTCTATACTCATGTTCTCTATTGCGTGCCTGGGTACTGTCCATATAGGTATCTTTTCATTTAGCTTATATTGATATTTCTTCCAGATACGCAATAAAGCATTCCTCAATATATGGCTCTTAAATGCTCTATCCATCTTTTTATCATACACTAAATAAGCATGCCAACCATAAACCAAGTCATGCCCTTCAATATTTAAAATCCTTCCATTCATTAAGTTGATCCAATCACTAATTGCTGATAATACAGCTGCTTCATAATATAGTTTTAAATTAGGCATTTTTAACCCTCCTCTTTCTCGTACATCCTGCATTATTTTCAATTTTATCCTTGGTTTCTTACCTTGCCATACAAATTTATTAATACTTTTCTGCCATTCTTCCAGGTTGGCATCCTTTTTTAATATTAGTATCATTTGAAAGGGGAATAAAAACCTAGGTAAAACATTCATTTTTATAACTGCTATCCTACCTAACAAAGACAGTTGTAATTTTTTCCATTTATCCATTTCAAGTTGTATTTTATGCCATATCAACTCGTAATTATATTTATACAATTTCCCATTAGAAGGTGCAATATAAACTCCTAGGTATTTAACTTTTTTAACTATTTAACATCCCGTAATTACTTTGGGAAAAATAACTAATGAGTTATTAGCATTGTTCCTTAGTGAAAACAAGAAAACAGATAATTGTCTATATGCATGGCTTCGTAAACTATTGCCTCATAAAGTTGTAACTAAATTTAACATCAGCAACAACAACAAAAAACCAGAGCTTATATATAAAGATAAAGCATAAATAAACATAGACAATAACTCATAAGCCTGTTAGTTGAATAAACAAAAACTTAGAATGTGTAGATGATGAGGTTACTGATTTTAATTATGCAAAGATTTTCTTCTTCAGCTTTGTAGCATCAGGCAGAAGTTACCATGGCTGTATTTTATTTCAGGGCAACTGACATGAGAACAAAGTATCTGTAGATGATTTTCATACTCAGGCAGACTGCATCAGCATGACATCACAAAGGATAGTGTATGGTCTCCACGTAGATGGTTTTATCACAAGTCTAGCTGAAGTAACAGGATCCAGATGAGTGAATCAAGATTTAGACCGAAAGTAACTGTTTTATGCTGTGGTTCTAGATTTAAAAGAGAATGATCAGGAATTCTGGTAAGGCCACAAATTTTGTAAAAACATCCCAGGTGTTTTTATTTAATTGCTATATTTTAGGAGATCAACTTTAAATGGTTAAAGTCTTTGGAGATAAACAGAAGTAAAAGCAGGATTTATCTTCATCATAGTCCCAATTTGTATTGTATCAGTTGAGTTTTCTAATCAAATATGATAAAAATAGAATGAAACCCACATTGGATCTTCTTTTCAAGTAACATTCAAATAAATGACACTTTATTCATGACATGAAGTCATTTCAGTTAGGTCCAATTCTTAATTGTCTTTCATAATTTGTTATATTATACATTTTTGTGAAGATCTTTATATAGTTTCTTGAAAAAGAATGGGAAGTTGTTTGTTCAAGCCTCAAATTACACCATTTTGTATACTTTTGGCTAGCTAAATTTTGAATAACTGCCATTAGTAAAAAGTCCCCTTATTGATGCCATCTAGAACATTCCTACATTACATTTTAGTTAGAGTGACTTGAGATAAAAATAAAAGTGATTTTAACTAATCCTTCTTGATTTAAAAACTATAATCATTTCTAGAAAATCTGATTTTGATCCTTTTTCCTATGCTCAATAATAGGTGGTAATCTAGATCTCAGACTTTGTAGAAAAGAATAGTTCAGTATAATATATCAGTATAGTGAATATGGAAATTTTATTTATTTATTTATTAGACTTTTATGCCATTAATGTGACACATCACCAGGATACAAAGATCTAGTGCTGTGAGAGATTGAGGGATATATATACAAGGGAGATACTGTAGATAGTAAGGAGGATGAGTTTAATGGAGAGATCTATTAGCAAAATAACATGAAGCAGAACATGGCTTAAATCCAAACAAGAAAGCATTCTTAAATATCTCAGATAGACACCCCCAAACTCCCATAACTCCCTCAATAGTAGTAACTGTGAGAGGGATCTTGGAGTCCTAGTTGACAACCATTTAGATATGAGCCAGCAGTGTGCAGCAGCTGCCAAAAAAGCCAACACAGTTCTGGGCTGCATAAGCAGAGGGATAGAATCAAGATCACGTGAAGTATTAATTCCACTTTATAATGCCTTGGTAAAGCCACACTTGGAATATTGCATTCAGTTTTGGTCGCCACGATGTAAAAAAGATGTTGAGACTCTAGAAAGAGTGCAGAGAAGAGCAACAAAGATGATTAGGGGACTGGAGGCTAAAACATATGAAGAACGGTTGCACGAACTGGGTATGTCTACTTTATTTTCTTTTTCATAAACTGAAATATAGATATAGATTTTACTATATATTATGTTATGGCCTCATTTTATAAGGTTTTAATCTCCTACTTCATTCTTGGGATAATGTTTTTTGATTTTTACACAGTGAACATCCCATGTAGATTTTTAAAAATGTTTATTTCCTTAAGGTAATATAAAACTGGTTTCATTCTGCCTGAATGTTATCAGATACAGCAAATACAGAATAAAACAGTAAGCATGTCAAACACAATCATATTAAAAAGTACATGCAAGAGATTTGATCAGCAATAGTTCCCTTCAGGATGTCACTAATCCCCTAAGAGCCCCCAGCCTCCAACTCTTGAGAAACATCTGGAAAGTAAGACTAGTATTAGTTAAGGTGTTCTCCAGAGCACTGACATAGATAGAATGCAGGTTGAAATTTATCAATTTGACAGATTGCAATGCCACAATGGGCAACTTAAAAGGGATATTAATTGGAAGTCACTTTAGGTTTTCTTCCAAGAAGTATCTTTTTTTATATCCCGAACTTCATTCACTCAAAAATTAAACTAAATTCAGCATCCCATCTTCCCAGCTGTCTAAAATAAATAATAAATACATTGCACCATCCAACCTTAAGCAGCACAGTCATCATGCTAGGGTCCACTTCTATATTAAGTTTATTATCTAAAGATTAAAATAAACCAACAAAGAAATAAGCACAGCGTTACAAAAACACCTCTTAGGGTTGTTCTTGTGGACAAAACAGGACAATTAGATATTTATGCTACTTGAGTTGACCATACATAAAAGGGAGAGAAAAATTTAATGGATACATCTGGATACCAAAATGCATTCATTACTTGATCTCAAATATTTGCAAAACTTTGTTTAGGTGTGTAGTTAACTCACCTGGATGTGAGACTACATTGCTGTATTTCAAGTGACTATGGTGCACAGCTGGATTTATTCCTTTTTAAAAAAGCTAAATAGTTTAAACTAAATAGCTTAAGCAAAACAAAAATCAACAATTAAAAAAGAGTCCTTGGGAAATTCACAACTTTCTGTATGTTAGGTAAAACCATAGAATTTGGGTAAACTTTCAGAATATGGGTTATAATCATACAGAATACAGATAATCCTTGATTTACATCTATTGAAGTAACAACGGCACTGAAAAAAGTGACTTATAATCAGTTTACATTTACAACCATTGTAGTTTCCCACAGTCATATGCTCAATATTCAAGTGCATATTTGCTCAGTTCTTCTCTGTATTACAAATACAAATATTTATAATTTATGGTTTTCCCCTAAACATCATTATGATACTGGAAAAAAGAATCTTAAGGATTTATAATGAAAATAACGAGGATAACAATGAGTACCTTTTTAAAAACAAATTATTGATCATTGGAGGTTTTTAAGAAGAGATTGGAAAGTCATTTGTCTGGAATAGTATAAGATTCTGTAAGCGTAGACTGTTGGAGTAGAAAACCTCCAAAGATCCCTCATACCAGAAGCATGTTATTCTGTTACATGCTGTTGATTCTAGTGCTAATGTCTTGTAACTGTAATAGGCACTGAAAATATAAAAATATGCTCAGTGCTAATTGATGACAACTGTCAATGAGGTTCTAGCCATCTGTACATTTTTCTAATAATGTAAAGAAACACAATATGGTTGGTGATGAAATTGAAGAATTATGTCAGCCTCCATCAAAACTTTGCACAACTATTCTCATGTGCATAGATGTTTTTAGCATTGCCTGATTATTCCACATAGGATTGATTTCTGAAGGTTGAGGATTTCTAAATGGGTCCCTTGAAGTTTGCATCATAATATTGGTGACAGATATGTGTTTATTTACTGGGTGTCATACATTGTCAAACCAGCTCTGATATAGACATGAAAAGTAATCTTAGAGTATAAATTCTAAAGATCATGTATTACAATTAGAAAACTCAACCCTTTTTTCCACCTGTTTGGTTTTAATTATGTTCTATTAATGTTGAGGTGCTTGGAGAAATGAGGGAAAAGCTCTGGATATCTTTCATTTATGTTCAAAACCAGTTTCCTAATAACAGTTAAGGAATTCCAATTGTGGAGTCTGAACTTGCAAATAATAGGACAGGTTGTATGAGATCAGAAAGAATCACAAAGTCTGAAGAGACGAAGAAAAGGAAATGGAAGATTCCAGGTAATGTCTTTGAATGCAAATGCTGAATGTAAGCATTTAAAGAAAAACATATCATGCAAGAAAGGTATAAATTTGTCAGCCAGTGTTTCAATTTGATTCAGTTTAGAGAAAATAAATATATTAGTATTTCATTTCAAACTTTATTTTTCCTTTAAACCTTTTTCATTCTACTGCTTTGAATGTTTTTAAAATTATTATTTTTAATCAGCATCTCATGCACAAATACCCACTTATGAACAGTTTAAAACATATGACTTTCAAAATGTATTTGAGATCCTGCATCTCAACCAGTTCATTAGCAAAACTGGACAGCTTTTACTAGGGCAGAGGATTGGTGAAATTTGCATAGTTAAAATTTGTGAAGGTGACACTTGCAGTATAAATCTGCTGTCTCTAAGAATCTTCCTTAGGAAAGGCAAGATTGGAGATGGAATGAAAAGAGATTTTCACACATACTAGAGAAATAAAAGGTAGTATTAGTGTGGGTTCATAATAATTATGTTGTATGATTATTATAAATTATATTTATTTTTATTATTAAAATTTTAAATTGTATGAAAATTATGATAATATAAATTTCAGTTTAGTATAAGCTGTTTCTGACAGCTATGTCTTTCCAAAGCACTTATAGTAAGCATATCAGAAAATACAGGGAGAACAAAAAGCTGATACACAGTTATAAAAGTGTTGCTACTCTTAGGACAAAAAGTACTTTTTCAATGTGAAAGAAATCTGTATGTAATTTACATTTCATCTTCCTACAGGGAATGGCATAATGTCATGTCCAACACTACAAGCATATTGGATTTTATACTCATTGGATTTTCTGGAAATCAAGTGGTTCAAATTATACACAGTAATGTCTTCTTGTTAATGTATCTTTTCATACTGGTTGGAAATCTTTTGATTATTTTGCTGATTCTGTTCAATCATTTTCTGCAAACACCAATGTATTTCTTTCTAATCAATTTATCTATTGGTGACCTTGGTGGGACATCTTCTATTATACCCAAATCTATAGTTAATACCTTTATGAACTCCAAATGGATATCATATTCTGAATGTGTCACACAATTATTTTTTTATTTCTTTTTCTTCTCATCAAATTTATTCCTTCTCACTGTCATGTCTTATGACAGATACATTGCCATCTGTCATCCCTTGCACTTTGCATCCATAATGAAGTGGTTCACTTGCCTACAAATGGCTGGTGGGGCATGGCTGGTTGGATTTCTGCATGCAGCTCTATACACAGGGAATATTTTTTCAATGCCTTTCTGCTCCAACATCATCAATCAGTTCTTCTGTGAAGTTTCACAATTAATCAAGCTTTTTTGTCCTGGTTCTTATCTGAATGAAACCTGGGTTCTTGCCATTAGCTCATGCTTAGGAGCTGGCTGCCTCTCATTCATCATCTTGACCTATGTTCAGATTTTTACCACTGTGCTGAAAATGCCCTCAATTGAGAGAAGAGAAAAGGCCTTCTCCACTTGCATCCCCCACCTTGTTGTTGTTTCCCTATTGATTAGTAGTTCTATTATTGCTCATCTGATATTGCCAACTAATTCTTCATCTGGAATGAACCAAGTATTTACTGTACTATATACTGTTGTGCCTTCACTAATGAATCCAATAATCTACAGCATGAGGAACAAAGATATCAAAATTGCCTTTTGGAAGTTGTTTAGTTGGTGATTATTTAATAAAAAAATGATAATTTCCTTTTGATATACCAATTTGTTCCTCACCATATTTTTTTAAAGTCAGGTTATTGAGAAATTTCAATCAGAATAGGATAGCTGACGAGGCATGTCCCATCAAATATATATTGTTTGTTAATATGTTATAAATTTTGATTTGGTGCCTTTGTCAAAATAAATGTTTTATAATATTGGGCCTTTTACAATCACTAATCCTGTTGAGATCTTGAAATGTGGTTTCGATTGGTGTTAGTTTATCCCAATCCTGAAGACATTGTAGTACTATAATTAGGAACTAAGCAATATGAATGATTAATATTTAGGAAAAATGGCACATAGGGTAATGAACAAAAGCAGAGAGACCAGATCAGTCATGAAAAACTATTGCTTTGATTAAGTCCTGAATGATCTATGAAGACTTTGTAGTTCTGATAATATTACTACTGGTGTATGACTTCTACTATACCTCAGACCTTTATCACACTGACACGCTGGCAGTCTACTTTTAGCATCAAGGTGTATCTTTGCATAAAAAAGAGCTGTTTTTGCAATCTGCATTTCAGCCTTGCTTAATAATAATAAATGTATTCAAGCATCCAGCCAAATTCGGAGTATAGTCTGGAAGTTGAAGGTCACTGTGAGATTTAAAATTCCCAGATGAACGACTCAGGAGACTCCATGAACAATACAAAGGCTGTTTATTGTACCTTTTGCAAAAGGGATTTCCTTGTGCCCATTTGAGATACAAAGCAATACAGATTACTGATAATTACAAGTTTAAAAACAGTTTCTGTATAGAAAAATCCCCTCGTTCATACCACCCCTTAATTACTTACATAAAATAATATTACTTACATAAGATAAGTGTTTTGGCTAAATAACAACTGTTTTCCTGGATTTGAACATCCCCTGATAATCGTGGTCATACCAACATTATCAATCTCAATATGACAGCCCTCTTCTTTCCAGTGTCGGTTTGATTTGACATGGAATGTCCTTAATCCATTTATGGCTGTTATTCCCCTCTGTTATTTGCCAAAAAAGTCCAGTATTTCACAACTGCCCCACATCTGGTGTTTTTAGGTCATATAAAGGACAAACATGGCCCCACTCTTGTTCTGCTTTTACAGGAATAATGCATACTTCTCTCAGTCATATAGAATGGACTTTGTAATACTTGCAATGTGGGTTTTGTAGTATTGTTGTACTGGCTAACTAAGATGGTTTTTCTTGTATTTTAATCTGCCTTATTTCTTTTTTTTCCTTCTCTCTTTTAAATATATGTTATTAGCTGGCCATAAGCCTAACCTAGCAAAAAGAACTTAAAAAGCCTTGCTTTTAGAAACCACATTTCTTAAAATATTATAAATAAAATCCTTTTGTTTCCAACTGTTCCCAATCTTCTACAAACAAAGCATTTGACCCCAGCGCTGGGAGAGAGCTGAGAATATATCTTTAGGTTTTTCTCTTGCAAATGTTTCTTTTACTTTTATTCAGAATATAATGCTTTTTTCAGTCCTTATGCTTACATGTTATTGGATGACTAATTTTTCATCATGTGATTGGATAGATGATTTTTTTTCCTAAGCCAATCACCTTTTACTTTGAAGTTTCTTTGTTATGCAAACTATAAAAGTAAATGCAAGTCTTTGTTCCAGGTTCCTTCCTCAAAATTGAATTGAATTGAAACTTTTAAATAAATCATAACTTAAAGGATCTTCCTTGTCTTTGTTGCCTAATTGGCATCTAGCATGCTGAGGCATGTAGCTAGAAGACATATTTGGCCATCAGAGCAGGAGGACATGACCAACCACCAATGAATCAGTAGATAAAATATTGGTTTCATTAACATGGGAAATATGGGGAGAAAAGGGCTTGCTACATTATGCAATTTGCTTTTTATAAAGAACCAGATGGAATCAAGATTGGAAGAATGACCTATTTGTTTGCATTTTATATCATCTTTAACTTTTGTTTTAATTACATATACTTTTTAGTGTGTACTTTTGTTTTCTTTAGGGAATTATATATTGTGAGTGATTAATCAGCTTTAGATATTGTGTAATAACAGTCTTTTTTACTGCAGTGAAATAGAAAATCTGATAAATAAAATAAGGAATTATGTAATTTCTGATCTATTGTCTGCTTCAGCTTTCATTCTCTCATAGGAGACATTGTTTATTGAGAGACTATCAATTTTGTTTCCAAGTAACAGAGTTAGCAACATAACAAGGAATGTCAAACAAAACAAAGTATTTCCTGTGAACTATGTTTTTTAAAAGAGTGTGCAAAATAATTGTCTAAAGCTGGTCCAAAGTTCAAGAATTGGATGAAGATTGTAAACCAGTACAAGGGACTAAGATTCAAGAGTGAAATACATACATGGAGATCCATTCAGAGCCAGATGTCCTTTCCAGCAAAGAAAGAGATAGCAAAGTCCCTTATATAGGCTGCAGTCAACTTTCACTGTTTGGACTGTTGCTGCAGTCAACTGTCACTGTTTGGAATGTTTATTCTGTTTATTCTGCAAATAATCTAATAGAACCTCTGTTCTAATCTCCTTTCTATTGAGCCATGACACCTCTTTATCGTCATGCCCCAATTTAACCAATGGGCAAATCTTCACTATGTTGTTCCCACAAACTCTCAAAGGCATTTAGTGGCAGTCAGCAATAACAGACCTCATTCCAAAATCACAATGACTATTTTTGTGTCAGCATCAAAGGTGTAGATAGAAATCTCTTCCTCTAGGGCACTTAGGCAGTAGTAGCTTGTAGATACAAATTAATCTTTGCATATAGTTGTGTATTGGGATATAAGATACATATATAATAGAGGGTGATGGACTGATGAAAGTCCAAATAGGGTAACCTGAAGTAATCAGGCATCTTATTTCAATCTTTCTCAGAACTGTCACCTGGTCTGGCTAGAAAAGATCCATATAATCTATTTGCCAAACCAGCTGGGACATAGCAATGATATCAAGACCAGAGAGGTACTTAAATGGAATGAACTGTTCAGAAATAAATTTAAATACATCTTTATCTTAAGTTCTGTAGAAATTTTAACAACACCCACATCAGAACTAAATTGGGCCAAATTAATAACGTTACTAAAGAAAGCTTAGGCAGGTCTACACACCCATCTAACTTTTTAAACTAAGCCTTTCTATAGTATACAGTAAATATATATTTCAATGGTAAAATAATTAATTGGACATATCTTTCATATTCCTCTCCTGGCCTCTGCTTGATTGAAATGGCCATGACTCAGAGTATGGAATTGTAGTTTACCACTTCTCCAGTGGTGATCTGGACCATTGATCTGAAAGGACACAATAAGGCTCTATGTGTATCTCAGCTGAGTTTCACTTTATAATTGCTTTTTCTTCCTGATAAAACTGAGAGCAAATGACACAGACAGTTCAATGCAGGAGAATCAAATGAAAAACACAGATAAAAGAAAATTTCAGACTTTCCACAGTTTAGACAGGACAGATTTGATTTTCTCATTTCTCATGCTATAGATGATTGGATTGAACAGGGGTGGAAGTAAGGAATATGGGATGGTGAATGTTAAATCTAAGTAACTTGGGATGTTAGAAGGCGATCTCAGGTAGGCCAAGCACGAAGTTACCCAAAAGATACAAACAATTATAAGATGGGGAAGACAAGTTGAAAAGGCCTTCCGCCTTCCTTTCACAGAAGGGATTCTGAACACTTGAAGATCATGGTATAGGAGACAATAATAAAAATGGAGCAACCAAATTCTGCAATGATACTAATAATCAAGAATCCAAATTCAACTATATTGAAATCAAAGCAGGATAGCTTTAACAAGTATGGAAGTTCACAGAAAAACTGGTTGATAACATTAGAACAGAAAGGGGTGGAAAAAGTTCCAGTGGTGTGCAACATTCCATAGAGAAGACCTGTAACCCCAACCAGAATAATTATTTTGGTGCAGACTTTCCAATTCATTACCATCTCATAGTGCAGGGGATGACAAATAGCAACATAACGATCATATGCCATGACTGTCAGGAGGGAGAAATCAAAAGCTTCAAAGGAGAAAAAGAAAAAGATTTGAGCAACACAACCAAAGTAAGAAATTTGTCTGGTATCCATAAGAGAATTTATCATGGATTTGGGGACAATGACTGAAACAATACCCAAGTCCTGTATAGCCAAATTCATTAGAAAGAAGTACATGGGGCTGTGCAGGTGATAGTCGAAAGCTACTGCAGTGATGATGAGAAAATTAGCTATTGCCGTTGCCAGGTATAATATGAAGAATAAGAAGAAATGTGGAAGTTGCAGATCACGTTTTTTTTGAGAATTCCATGAGCAGAAAATAAGACACAATGGTTTGATTCTCCATGTTTAAATTGTGAAACAACTATAAGGAAGCAGATAATATGAGAAATAATATTAGAGAAAACTATATATGTGTGCAAAATCACTACTTCCATTCTTCAATATGCCTTTCCAATTCTTGGTGGCCACTCATGTATTTCTCACAGTTTATTACATTATTTTATTGTAGTATAAAATGTGCTACGTTAATGGTGTGTTTAAAAAGGTCATTCTTTGCCAAATTACTCATTGATAAGTGTTGGTCTAAATATAAGTTTCTTTAATTTTTTTTCACAGGCATGATTCATAATTCTCTATCTCTCTATTTTCCTAAAGAAATCAAAATCTTCCTATCAAATATACTCAAATAATTTTCACCTAATTTTTTATTAAAAATTAGATGGACATATAATACGCTAGCCATGACTTTTTAAGGATCACTTTGAGTAATATGATTCAAACATTTATCAACAACTAGACAACTATGCCGTTTTGAAATATTTTCAATATATAGGCTTGCACCATTTCCCCTCCCCTGACATCCCTTAGGATACCCATGGTGAAACCTTCTTCTCTTTAGCTGACCCATGGAATTGCTTGCCACTTTTCCAAGGACACATAATTCCTTTACCAAATTCCTCATTGCACTCAACAATGGCAGAGCTTCTAAGTACTGCCTTCACTGAAAATACATTTCTGCCTTAAAAATAGCCCATATTGAGCTATATAGCACAATCAAACATCAAGAGGGTTTACAACATTTTGCATTATGTCTGCAAAATGGTTTATAACAATTGTCAAATTTCAGTTCAATGGGAGTCATAGACTGTGGATAGCCTACCTTGGTTGAAAATATTTTGCCCTATAGTGCACAGTATTGCAATTTGAGGTTACAGGAATGAGTGTTTTAGAAGTATATAATGAAGAAACAATTTTAGAAATTCCATCATACTTTGTCCCTTAAGTGCAGATGAACATAAAAATAATGCCAGTGATATTAATTCACCTATTAGGGAGCAGATCTACATTTCTACAATGTATAAATACATTTTATTTTCCAGTATCAGCATGAGGAAGAGATATGACTATTTTAAATAGACATTTGTTTTATTTCTTAGGATGCGTGTAAAATCCCATCCACTTCCTAAAATAGATTCTTATTATTTTGATTTGTCATATTTCTTAATTCAAATCTATATTTCTGAAAATAATCCTTTATTTTCTTTACCCCATCTAAATAACATATTAAAGTATGCTGTTATGTTATAATTTCTTTACATTCTCTTTGCAATGTTAGTATTACAGAATTGAGTCTAATAAATAGTCGAGCCATACAGATTTAACAGTAAACAGTAAACAGGATATACCTTTCTATTAAATTTTCAGTCTACATTTCACTTGCTGCTTTTCTTCATAGAATTTGTGTCTCCTGCTGCATACTACTTTGACTCGGAAACATAGGTGCAGTATTGGATAAAAAAAATGTCCAACTTTTGTTGCATGTAGATGTTCAGATATATCATCAGTATGAAAGGTTGAATGTATATTTAGTATACATTTCCCTCAATTAATTACATAGCAAAGTACCACACTGTCAAAATTACACAAAATATTAACAATATCATTAAAGTAATTAGCAATTAGTAGCTTGCACTATCCATGTTCACATATGGATTAAGTGAGAAGATGTGCATGAAGCATGTTCTAGAGCAGCAAATTTTGTCAATGCACAGAGTCAAAGGGCCATCCAAGAATTTTTGGTATGATAACGGGCCTATAACTGTAGGATTGCCATTGCTGATATATGACATAATCTTTGAATATTGGTGTGCTATGAGTTAAGATACTGTCAATTGTTATTTAGAAATCTCACAATATCTAACCTGCTCATTTTTGATTACTTACCACACAACTTTATGCTCACACCAATTTTTCATTACTGGCAAAGGATAATTTTTACAGATCTGTCAATGAATCATTTTGGCTTTGGTTTGAACCTGAGACAACTAATGTAGCTCTTGTAATGTTAGATCCTAAGAGTTCAGTTTAAGTACTCTTGTGTCTACTCTTTAGATTTGGAACTCTCGAAAGACAAACTTCTGGACATTTTATTGTGTATTTAGTTACTTGTGTAAGTTAGTCACACTTACTTTGCCATTTGAGCCCTTACTTCACCAATTGCCAATAAAGCTTCCCATGTATTTCTGTATGTTTGATCTGGGCAGGACATGGACAATCATTGCAGAGATTCTTGGAGGAAGTGATTTATCAGTACCTATTTCAGTCTGGCTTCAGTTTAGGATACAGTTTGGAGAACATTGGTCATGCTTTTTTGAAGAGCTGGGAACAAGGTTGTTATCTGTTTTTATGCTTTGTGACCTCTTAATGAATTTCAATACCAGCTGCAGATTTGGGTATTATGGTGATTCTTCTTTCTCTATGGTTGTATAGTCAATGTTGCTGGTAGAAGAAGAGCAATCACACCTTTGGACCTTCATGTTTCTAGTGCTGCAGATGGTTAGTTCATTGACAAAGAACATACCACTGCTGCTTCACTCCACATCTGTGGTCTTTTAGTCTGTATTTAATTTCATAATTTTAATATGTTATTATATAATTGTTTTTATATGTCTATTCATTATTATATTGTAAACTGTCCAGGCTCACTTCAATCTATGAGATGGGTAGTATATTAATTAATTAATTATTTAATTGTGCCTAGGAGTGTAACACTCTTCTTCTGTGTAATATATACCTATGAAACTGCAAAATAGTGTGTTTTCTTCTGATGCAAAATATATCCATTATATTTCTCTCTTTTTAATTTTAAATAAATTAAATAAAGTTGGAATATAAGAATATTCTACTTTGCAACAAGGAGGAGAATTTTTACTAAAGGCAGTCATTGAAAATTTAGCCATAGTCCAAATGTGTGTAAAACAATATAATTCAAATTTTGGAGAAAAGAAATTCAGATTAACAGAAACCTGCAGTTTTTTCAAAGTTCTGGAATGGAGACCTCCACAAAAATGTGTAACATAATGTGCTAAGTGTTTGTGAGTCAATTATCTCTTGGATTAATCTTATTATCTAATTGGATCCATTAAAATAAATAGAAGTTTATTGTCCCTATTATTTAATGGTCCACATCTGAGAATAACTAAAATTGATTCCAATTCCAATGATTTAGTTTGCTCTTAAATAAACTCTCATTTCTTTGAATAGTTTCTATTGTATAATTTATTTCACTTTGATTTTGTTAGGCAATTCAAATTTTCAAATGCTCAACAGTTTTAAAATATATTTTTGAAGGTAATTATAGAAAAGATATTTAATCATGGAAAAAATAACTTCTGTTTCTAATCATCCTCATCTCAAAGGACTTTTATTCACTGAAATCTTCTCTAGAACCAAATCAAGCTGTTTCTTTACAGAGTCTCAATTGGATCAACTGAAATAAATACAAATAATCATTATAATAAAAGAACATAGATATATTTGACAAAAATTAAAAAAATCACAATTGCTTTTTAAAATTGCTTCGCAAAATACATAAATTGAATATAAAAGTTTAGAAATGAGACCTCTAAACAAATAGCATAATCCAAAACTCCGGTTGCCTTCTCTTAGATCTTGAATTAAAGCAGCATAAAAGGTTTCTTTCACTCTAAGCCTTGACTCACTCAGGTGGGTTTCTGAACTGCTAGCTCAGCTCGACTTATAATAAAACATCTATATCAGGGCTATCAAACTCCTGGCCCACAGGCCAGATGCGTCATGCACTGCCATGGCAATGCCCGGTTAACAAAGGTGAAAAAACTCCCAATATGTCACGTGATGCTGCTGTGATGATGTAAATTGGATACTCCAGATCTACATGGAGACCACAAACTACTCTTTGTGATGTCGTGCTGATACTATCTACCTGACTATGAGAATTATCTAATGCCACATTGTCTTATGTCAGTTGCCTGAAGATAAAATGGAGCCATGGTAGCCTCAAATTGTTGCTACCTAAATGAAAAAAAAGGCTTTGCAGAATAAGATCATAAACTTCACTCTTGCTATTTAAAGCTTAATAGTAAATGCCTAAATTTTGGTTTATTTTTTTACTAAGCTTATGAAAATTTGATTATGTATATTTATATTATGTATATTTATGTTTTCATGTTTATATAAGTTCTGCGATTCATTTATTATCTATGATTTGTTTATTATTATTATATTTACAATTACTATTGGTAAAGTATCGACTTTGTCAAAGTAATTCAAAGTAATTGGTTGCATGTAGTAAGTTCCTTCCTTCAATTCCATTGTAATTTTATTTCTAAGTTGAAAAATACCTGTAGATAAACTTTTAAAAAGAAGTTGTGCAGATCATGACTGAATAGTATCGGAAAAATAATCTGAAGATTTCCCACCAAGCAATTATAAAGAAGATACTGTAAGTGCTGTGTTTGACATGACATTATGCTATGAAATATAATTGAAATATAAATTGAAGAGAAGTGCCACTTTCACTAAATTTTTAATAATGCAAATTAATCGATCCTCTGATCTCCCTGGGAAAGTATATTTTTAAAATCAAGGCATGGTATTCATTGCTATCTTGTGAACTTGTAAATCAATACAGGTAGACCTCAACTTACAACCAATCATTTTGTGACTGTTTTAAGTTACAACAGCATTGAAAAAAGTGATTTAAGATCGTTTTCTTTGCAATGGTTGCAGTATCCTCATGGCCATATAATTCAAGTTCAGACCCTTGGCAACTGGCATGTATTTATGATGGCTGCAGTGTCCTGGGGTTCTGTGGTCACTTTTTGTGACCTTCTGACAAGCAAAGTTAATGGGGAAGCCAGATTCACTTAATAACTGTATTACTAACTTAGCAGTTGCAATAATTCACTTGACAACTGTGACAAGAAATGTGACAAGAAATGTCATAAAATGGGGGGGAAAGCTCACTTAACAACTGATTTGTTTAGAAACAGAAATGTTGGGCTCAATTGTTGTCATAAGTTGAGGACTACCTATAGTTATGAGTAAAGATTTAAAATACTTGAGATGCCGTATTTCAAATGCTCATTTTAAATTGCCCATAAGTAAATATCAAGAAAGAGATGCTGCTGGAAATAATATTAAAAACAGTAGAATGGGGAAAAATATAAAAATAAAGCCAACGACTTAATAGCCATCCATCAAAACCCCAATCAACACCTAGAACGCCATATAAAATAGGCACCATATAAATATCACACAGAGAACACCCCAAAGTACATACTCTGCTAGAGAGAAGTTCCCTGAAGATGGACTCCATTATGAGTCAGAAAGCTGGGAAGACAAAACCTCTGGTCCTGGTAACCAATCCAGATTGGATCCTGCAATGTTATTCTAGGTCACATATATTCACCTTTCTTCGTAAAAGAGGAGAGTGGCTATTCCTAAATGGGAAATAATTGTTTCATTCTGGAAGTCAGTTTCAGAAATTATCAATGAGTTAATTCACCCAATCTCATAATCATCCTGTAGGAAGGCATTAGATTAAGACATTTTAGATATTAGGTGTAAAAAGTAATTCGGGTTTATCTCTGACATTTCTTGTGCTCTTGATTTTAGCGGAAGGCACATTAATTGGTTTTTCCTTTAACAGACAAAATTTAAACGATAACATAAAAGATCAGTCAGTTTTATTGTAAACAATGTGAGCATGAAGTTGGTCTTTCTTCTTTGGTTTGTTAAATCAGACAAATGAAATTGTTTGTTAAATCAGACAAATTGAAAATGAAGTGTCATATCCAAGCAGAGGTTGTCAAAATAAAATTGTTATATCCAGTTCTCACCTTCAGAGAGAAGATTCACAAGGCTGGCATTTCATATTGAGTGCATATTGAGTGCATCAGTCTGATACAACGGCAGTTCTCTCTTCTTGAGTTAGGCAGCAAGTCCAAATTCTTATCCCAAAATTATTCTTCACTTTTTAAAAAATCTATGTGTGGATCTTTTCTACCGTGCTGAGAATACTGAGTTAAGAGAAAGGAAAAGGTCTTTTCCACTTGCATCCCACACTCATTATCATTTCTATATTCCTTGGCAATAGTATCTTGGCTCATCTGATTCTACCTCTTAATTCTTTATCCGGGCTAGACCAAGTATGCTATATATTATCATGTCTTCACTAATAATTCCAATAATTTACAGCATGAGGAACAAAGATATCAAATTGGAAATTTGGAAACTGTTTCTTTCCAAAAAATGTAGCTAGAAGTAACAAGATATTTTAATCCTTTTCAATGCTGTCACCTGACCTTAACCCTGACTGAAAAGGATCCAGATAATCTATTTCATCCAATGCCCTCTGAAACTAGCACTATCAATGCATTCATCAGCCTTCTCTAAAACAGAGAAGTTGGTTATCAGCAAATTTACCTAACAAAGTTGGATCCACGGATTGCCTCCTAAGAAAAGGCTATAACATTGTCGTCTTCAAAGGAGACAGCATCACCCCTCCCACAATGGGACACTAATCACTGCTTAGACCAACTATATGCCACTTCTGGGAAGGCCTTAACTAACCTGTTTTTTTGTAAAACAAGTTTACTTTATGATCAAAAGAAATTAATACCACGGTCTTCAAGACAGCCTTTAACCAATTCAAAGGAACAGTACACTCCAGCTAATCATTCCAAAAAAATCATATCAATTTTATACATTTCTTTCTTGTTTTAATAAAAGCACATTTACATCTTAGATCCCACTTAGTATTAGAGAACTTGAGAGATAGCAATGACTTCAGGACCAGACAGCCCAAATAACAAGTGCTTAAATGGAATTCTCCAAAAAGAAAAGTAGAACTTAAAGTTGTACAGAAATTTTAACAACTACACTGGAACTAAAGTGGGTCACAATAATAAGTTTAGAAAAGGAAGCTTAGGCAAGTCTACACAACCACCTGACATTTTAAACTGAGCCTATCAGTAGTATAAATATATATTTCATCAGTAAAAGAATCAATTACCCCCATTTCCCAGCTCTTCTCAGTTATCTTGACAGACTTGAACACTGGGCCCTATCTAACAAAATGAAATTCAATGTAGATAAAAGTAAAGTTGTATACTTAGGCAAGAAAAACCAAAAGTACACATATAGACTGGGTGAAACCAGGTTTAATAGCAGTAACTGTGAGAGGGATTTTGGAGTCTTAGTAGACAACCAATTAAATATGAGCCAACAGTGTGCAGCGGCAGCCAAAAAAGCCAATGCAATCCTAAATTGCATTAACAGAGGGATACAATCAAGATCAAGTGAGGTACTAATACCACTGTATAAAGCCTTAGTAAGACCACACCTAGAATACTGCATCTAGTTTTGGTCACCACACTATAAAAATGTAGAAAGAGTGCAGAGAAGAGCAACCAAGATGATTAGGGAACTGGAGATTAAAACATATGATGAATGGTTGCAGGAACTGAGAACTGGGCATGGCTAGTCTAGTGAAGAGAAGGACCAGAGGAGACATGATAGCAGTATTCCAATATTTTAGGGGCTGCCAAGAGGAGTGGGTCAAGGCTGTGACTCAGGGTATGGAATTATACTTTAGTGCCTTCTCAAGTGGTAGCATTGATCTGGGAGGATATGATTAGTATTTATTTCTATCTTAACTGTGTTTCCCTTTGTAATTGCTTTTCCTTCCTGAAGGCAAAAAAACATAAAAAGTTCAATGCAAGAGAATCGAATAAAAAAACATGAGTGAACAAAATGTCAGAATCTCCACAGTTTAGCTAGGACAAGTATGATATTCTTATTTCTCATGCTATAGATGATTGGATTGAACAGGGGTGGAAGTAAGGAGTATAGGACAGTGAATACTAAATCTAAATAAGATGGGGTGTTAGAGGGGGGTCTCAGGTAGGCCAGGCATGAAGTTACCAAAAGAATACAAAAGATTATCAGATGTGGAAGACAAGTGGAAAAGGTCTTCTGCCTTCCTTTCATCGAAGGGATTCTTAGCACTGCCTTGAAGATCATGACATAGGAGAAGATAATAAAAATAAAGCAACCAAATGCTGCAGTTATACTAACTCCAAGCAATCCAATTTCAAGTAGATTGAAACCAAAGCAGGACAGATTTAGCAATTGTGGAATTTCACAGTAAAACTGGTTGATAACATTAGAACACAAAGGGATGTAAAAAGTGCCAGTGGTGTGCAACATTCCATAAAGTAGACCTGTAACCCCCACCAGAACCACTATTTTGATGCAGGCTTTCCAATTCATCACCATCTCATAATGCAGTGGGCGGCAAATGGCAACATACCGATCATATGCCATGACTGTCAGGAGGGACAATTCAAAAGCTTCAAAGGAGACAAAGAGAAAGATTTGAGCAAGACAACCAAAGTAAGAGATTTGTCTGGTGTCCATGAGAGAATTTATCATGGATTTGGGGACAATGACTGAAACAATGCCCAGGTCTTGCAAAGCCAAATTCATTAGAAAGAAGTACATGGGGCTGTGCAGTTGATGGTCAAAAGCTATTACAGAGATGATGAGAAGATTTGCTGTTGCTGTTGCCAGGTATAATATGAAGAATAAGAAGAAATGTAGAAGCTGCAGTTGCCGATTTTTTGAAAATTCCAGGAGCAGAAAATAAGGAACAGTAGTTTGATTCTCCATTATGACATACCTACAAGGAAGCATGTTAGAGGAAAAGCATGAACCTATGCCATGTATGGTGTCTTGATCTCCAAAAGACATGATACAAGAACACTAAATATAAGAACATTTTTCCCAAACGCCATCACTCTGCTAAACAAATAATTCCCTCAACACTGTCAAACTAGTTACTAAGTCTGCATTACTATTAATCTTCTCATCGTTCCTATCACCCATTTCCTCCCACTTATGACTGTATGACTGTAACCTTACGATTGCTGGTATCCTTACGATTTATATTGGCTATTTCCTAATGATTTGATTGTTTATTTGTTCCCTATGACTATCATTAAGTGTTGTACCTTATAATTCTTGACAAATGTATCTTTTCTTTAATGTACACTGAGAGCGTATGCACCAAGACAAATTCCTTGTGTGTCCAATCACACTTGGCCAATAAAGAATTCTATTCTATTCTATTCTATTCTATTCTATTCTATTCTATTCTAT
>WNWU01013525.1:2479353-2507765 GCA_012654045.1 Ptyas mucosa
TATTCTATTCTATTCTATTCTATTCTATTCTATTCTATTCTATTCTAAGCTAGAAAATCCGCACTTTCTATAAAGTATTACAGTGAAGCTTGAAGACAGAAAATCTTAAGAAAGTATAAGATACATCTGACTCACCCACACTTCCCCACCACCGTATCAGAACCTAACCTTCAGTCCCCTCTCATCCAGTCTCAACTGTCAGTACCTATCCTTCCATCTTCCTACCATCAGAACTTAAGCAGCTTCTTGTATGAGAAACAAAATATTTTCTCCTTCTTCCTCAAGGAAAAAACAATCCAGTTGCCTTCTGAAGGGGGGAAAAAAAGCACTTTTGAAAGTCTCTTTAAATATGCCTTTTATTGCTTTGGATTCATATAAATTCCTGTCCCACACACAAATAGATTCTCATTATTTTGATTCATAATATTTTTAATTTGAGTCCAAATTTCTGAAAAAAATTGCCCCCTTTCTCTCTGCAACATATAACATTTTATGTAGAAAAGTATATGTTGTATTATAATTTCTTTAAATTCTCTTTGCAATGTCAACTTTATAGAATTGAGTCTAACAAATAGTTGAGTCAGACATATTTAACTAAATGACAATTTGACCCAGAAAACATGGTATGGCTTTGCTGTTAAATGTTTAGTCAACAAATCACTTACTACTTGTATTCTGAGAATTTGGGTCTTCTGCTGCATATTCTTTAGACCATGAAGTATAGTGTAGTATTGGATAAACACTATCCAACTTTTGATGGATACAGATGTACAAACATATCATCAGTGGGAAAGATTGACTGTATATTTAGAAAACTGATTAATCAGTTCATTGTTTCCCTCAAGATTTAATTATAGAACATAATACCACACAATCAAAATGAGACACAATGTTAACACAAGCATCTTGTTAATATAATTAGCAATCAGTAGGTTCTGCTACCCATGTTCAGTTATTAATTAAGTGAAGATACTATATGTGTGAGTATGTTTTAGAGCACATCTAATTGTCTAGGGTTCTACTTACATCTATCTATTAAGATATTTCATCATTGTCAACCTTTTAAGGTAGGTGGGATGAGGAAACTCCATCCATATGAAGACCAGATTTACAATATACTTTATCAAGATAGGATATAATAAAAAGTTGCACATCTGGTACTTCTCTTCCCATCTCCTATGCCCCAATGAATCAGGTTCTAATCATTCTGAGTCTCTTTTTATTTATTTAATGATTTTGTTAACAAGTACAAGGAAACAGTATCAGTATAGACATAGACATGGACATATGAAAAAATGGCACAGATAAATGAATATAAATAAACAAAATATAGCCATGGATGGTAGGCACACTGATGGTTCTAAAAGCTTATATTTTGATTTCTAGCATACTGCTTCCTTTCTTATCTGCTAATACTTGTTATTATTCTATATACAATAATGTAAAATCATACCTGTCCATTTTTTTAGTTCAACTGCATTTAGTTTTTTATTTTTTTTTTCAAATACTTTATTGAGTTTTCAGAGTTAAAAAAGAAAAAAAAAAGAAAAGAAAAGAAGAGAAATAAAAAAAAAAGAAAAAGTTTACAAAATTCTAGATATCGTTCGGAGATACAGTGTTTCTTATCCGTTATATATTTTATATCTTATATCCAATCTACTTCATCTTAGGCTAAATTCCTCTCTATTATATTTATAGACTATATGTACATTTCATCAAAGCTATTAGTATATAAGGCATATCATTTACTTTTTCTTGTTACTTAGCCAATTATACCAGTTTCCCCATATTTCATTAAATTTACTTGTCTCATCATCCATTAACAGGCTCGTTATCTTCGCCATTTCTGCACACTCTAAAATTTTATTTATTAGCATTTCTTCTAGCGGTTGAGTTTTGCTTTTCCAACATTTTGCTAGCACTAATCTGGCTGCTGTTATTATCTGCATTGTGAGTTGAATTTTATTTTTGTTTAGGCCATCGCCTACTATACCCAACAGAAAGAACTCTGGAGACAATGGTACCTCCTGATCTAATATTTCGTGTAACCACTGTCGTACTTTGACTCAGTATCTTTTGACCTCTGGGCAAGACCACCACATGTGGTAATAAGTACCAACTTCTTTACCACATTTCCAGCACTTGGGTGAAAGATTTGAAAACATTTTTGCTAATCTGGCTGGGGCTAGATGCCATCTATGTAGTATTTTGTAATGATTCTCCCTATACGTTGCTGATTTTGTGATTTTAAAGTTCCTATTCCATGCTTCTTCCCAATCAGTATAATTAATGTTGTATCCAAAATTTTTTCCCCAAATACTTAATTTGTTCTTTGCGATGGTCTCTGCTTTATCCTCATCCAATAGAAAGTTATATAATTTAGTTAACATTTTCTTATCTACTCCCCATATAATTTTATCGAAGTTTCCATATTTCGTTTCAATGCCAAATTTGTCCTTATCTTTTTGGTATCTCGAATTCATCTGCAAATAATTCCACCAATCTACCTTATAGCCTTGTTCTTTAAGAGTCTCAAGTGATTTAATGTTTCCATTTTCTTCTAAAATTTCTTTATATGTGCCAAATTTTATAGCTTCTGTTCTATTTGGGGTGGTCAAGGCCTCCATAATAGAAAGCCAATTCGGGACTTTGGAGTAGATCCTCTGTCTGATTTCTTGCCATATTTGTATAAGGGTTTCTCTAATTTTATGTTTATGGAAATAGGATTTCTTCTTGTTTTTCAAGTCCCAGAGGTGAGCGTGCCACTCTTCTTGTAGGTCATGGCCTTCAATTGTTAGAATTCTCTTATTCCTTAGAGTAATCCATTCTTTGATCCAGATTAATTTTGCTGCTTTTTGGTAGGTTTCCCAATCCGGGAGTCCAAATCCGCCCATTTTTCTTTTCCCTTGTAGAGTTTTGAGTGAAATTCTCGATTTCTTTCCTTCCCAAATAAAGTTCCTAACGTGTTTTTTCAAATTTTGGAAGAATTTTCTATCTAGTTTTAGAGGGACATTTTGAAATAGGAATAAAATTTTTGGTAAAGTATTCATTTTAATTGCCGCTATTTTCCCTAATAAAGACAATTTTAGTTTTCCCCATCTCCTTAGTTCCTCCTGTATTTTATTTAGCAGTGGAACATAATTATCATCTTTTAACGATGAGTATCTTGCTGTGATCCAAATTCCTAAATACTTGACTTTTTTAACTATTTGGAGGCCTAATAGGTTTTCCAAATCTTTTTTTTGTACTTCCGTGATGTTTTTGGTTATTATTTTTGTTTTTTCTTTATTCAGTTTTAGGCCAGCCACTTGGCCATAATTTTGTATTTCTTGCAAAGCTTTTGGTCCTGATTCTAGCGGATCTTCTATAATAAGAGCTACATCATCCGCGAAGGCTTGTATTTTATAGGTTTCCTTTCTAACCCTGAGCCCTTTAATTTCTTTGTTCGCTCTGATCTTTCTCAATAGTACTTCCAACGCCAGGATATATAGTAAAGGGGAAAGGGGGCATCCTTGCCTTACTCCTCTGTGGATCTGGAATGTCTGGGTCTTGTCCCCGTTCATTAATATATTTGCTCTCTGCTTATGATAAATGTTCTGTATCATCTTTTTGAAGTTTGCCCCGAATCCCATTAAGTTGACTTGGTTTATCATAAAGTTCCAATTTAGGTTGTCGAAAGCGTTTTGGGCATCGACAAACACTAATGTTAGCTGTTTCTCAGGGTGTTGTTCGTAATATTCTATAGTGTTTAGTATTATTCTCAGGTTATCTCTGATTTGCCTCCCCGGAAGAAATCCATTTTGGTCGCTATGAATCCAGGGGTTTAGTATTTTTTTGACTCTCTCTGCTATAACACTCATGAACAATTTGTAATCCGAGTTCAGAAGGGAGATAGGTCTATAGTTTGTTATTTTTGGGGGGTCGGTTCCTTCTTTCCAGATAAGTGTTAGAAATGCTTCCCTCCAGGTGTCCGGGATTTTAGTGCCAATCAAAGTCTCATTAAATAGTTCTAGTAACTCTAAATTTAATGTTTCTTCTAATTTTACGTAAAATTCTCCTGGTAGTCCATCTGGGCCTGGTGATTTATTTTTTTTAATTTTAGAGAGAGCTGTTTTTAGTTCTTCTACTGTAATTTTTCTATTCAGCATCTCTTTTTCTTCTTCCGTGATTTGAGGTAGGTCCGCATCTATCAGATATTGTTCTATTTTATTTGGTTCGATCTTTTCATCTTTATATAAGTTCTCGTAGAATTCCCTCACCATTTCTTGCTTATCCTCTTCCTTTGTTAATATATTACCTTTAGAATCTTCTAGTATTAATATCTGATTTTTTTCTTTTTCTTTTTTTAATTTATAAGCAAGCCACCTTCCTGACTTGTTAGCATTTTCAAAACAGTAATGTTTGGATCTTTTTATTTTTTGCGCCACCTCCTCTTGATCTAATATATTTATTCTATGCCTTGTCATCAACCATTTTCGTTTAGTTGCCTCATCTCCCGAGCTTTGTTGTAATTCCTTTTCAATTTCTGTTAAAGTTTTAGTAAGACCCTCTCTCACCTTCCTTTCTTCTTTGTTTCTAAAAGCTGTGTATGAGATAACTAGCCCCCTCACATAGGCTTTCATAGTATCCCAAATAATTTATTTGGCCGTATCTTGTTTCTTATTTTCTATAAAAAATTGTTTGATTTCTTTGTTTAGTTTTGCTAAAAACTCTTTATCATTTAATAAATTTGTCCTTAGGGTCCATCTCAGTTGTCTTCTCTTGTTAGTATGATGCCAATTAATTTCTAAATGTTTATGATCTGCCCAAGTATTTGTACATATTTCAACTTTTTTTATTTCCAATCCTAGCTTCCTGGTGGTCCAAATCATGTCTATTCTGGACCAAGAGTTCTGTGGAATCGAGTAATATGTATATTGTTTTTCATTGGGATGTAATGTGCGCCAGATGTCTATTAGATTTATTTCCTCTATTAAATCAAAAAAACTTTTTGGTAGGGGGGGTCTTTTGTTTTTCCTAATTTTTGCACTTTTATAGTCTTTGTTCAGGTCTATAATTCCATTCATGTCTCCTAATAAACAAATTTCATTCTGTGGCCATTTTGCGAGCTGTTCGTGTAGTTTTTCAAAGAATTTCCCTTGTTTTTTGTTTGGGGCATATATCTCTACTAACAGCATTTTAGACATTCCTCTTATTATTTCAACTATAAGTATTCTCCCTTTTTCATCTTTGTATTTGCATTTGGCCTCTATCCCTTTCTTTACATAGATAACTACTCCCCTTTTCTTTTTTACGGCTAACGACATAAATACTTTACCAAATTTGGGATAATCTAAACGAAATGCTTCATCTTTTTTTATATGAACTTCCTGTAAACAGATTATATCGGGATTTTGTTTCGCTAATTTTGTCAGTATTAATTTCCTCTTTTTGGGTTCATTTAGGCCGTTTACGTTTAACGATAGAATTTTCATATTATTCATCCTCGTTGTTGGTATCTAGTTCTTAGTTTTTGTTTGCCTTTAAGGTTACTGCCCTTACTGGTCTTGTTTTCTTCCCCTTTTCTTCTATATCTTCTTTCCTCTTTTCGTCTTCTATGTCTTCCCTTGTGCTCTGTTCTGGGGGTGTATCTTCCTCTGTATTTATCGCTTCTATCTCTTCCTTGCTAGTTTGTTCCTCTTCACCTCCTCTTAACTGGTCAAGAAATTCTTGGGCCATACTTATGCTGTCAATTTTGATTTTTCTCCCCATCCAGGATATTAGCATTCCTTCCGGCAAAAGCCAGCGGAATGTTATACTTCTCTTATTTAGTTGAGACGTCAGAAACCTGTAGTTTGTCCTCCTTTCCCTCACTCTTCTTGGAATCTGTTTGAGGACATTTATCTCTTTTCCTTCATAGATGATTTGTTCTTCCCTTGCTATATTATAAAAAATGTCTCTCACCCGTTTCCTTGCAAATCGCACGTGGACCTCTCTTGGTAATTTGTTTCTTCTCACGTAATTAGTCTGTACTCTGTAAACCTCGTCGATTTCTTTGATTATTTCTTGTTTTTCCTGTTGGAGGGTTTCCGCGATCAGTTCAGCCATCTTATCTCCCAAGTTCTCTTCTTTTTCTTCCACAATATTCTGAAACCGAAGATAGAACGCAGCCCTATCCATCTCGAGTTGGATCAAGGAATCCTCCGTTTCTTTATTCTGTGCCGAAAGGGTTTGATCTATCATATCCAATTTTTTCTCATTTTTTTCAATCCTTTGTTCTACTTTTTGTATTCTATTTTCGTTTTTAGCGATGGAGGTTTGGATCTCATTCATTTTTGTGTCCAGTGCATGGATATCTGATTTTAATTCCGAATGGCTGTTTAATAGCTTTTCCTGCATTGCTAGCATGGTCTCCTGGATTGATAGTAGAGAGGACTGCACTGTTTGCAGGGTTGGAGTGGTTGGGGGTTTATCTACTTTTTGAAGGCCTTCTAATGATTTCGGGATTGCTGGAGACGCCATTGACAGAGTTGGGTTGGATGGGACCTTTTCCCCTGTTTTTGCTATTGTGGAGGTCAAGGTTGCCATTTCCTTTAAGGTCAACTTTTGTTTCCTTAGTATTCTCTCAATATTCCTCCAGATAACCATCCAATAGCGCTTGCCGCAATATATTCAAGGGTCCTTCCTTAGATCTTGTCTTTAATCTCTTTTAGTTTGTTTTCCTCTAAACTTTTATACAGAAATAGATGATCGAGCTATTAGATATTTTGTCCAGATAGCTAAACAGGTTTTTTGTATTCAATATGATTTCAGTGTTATTTAGTATCTAGTATAAAGTTCCTGATTATATGTATTAATTATAATCAATTAATTTTCAAAATAACTACAGTACCTTAAACAATTTAGCTTCTTAAGTAGCTCTTAATTCGTTCTTAGTTAATTTCTAACTTGATTCCAGATAGGCTAATCTATTAAATCAAAACAATCAAAGCAATTAATTATTATTAACGTAGATAAATAAATAAGTAAGAAATATCAAAAAGCTATAAATCTGCTATAAATTAGATAATAGAGAAAATGATAAAAGTATAGTAATAAGATAGTGAGTAATAATATATAATAGATATAATATACGTACTAATATAGATTGCTAAATAGGATAGATATATGGTAAATAATAGATAATAGGTTAATATATGTACAAATATAATGATATAATAATATAATAGTATAATTTGATATAATTTTCAGGAGAGAGTCTCATTTACTGAGGTAGTTTGACAAGGGGTAGATGGTAATTTACTGGTTAATGTCTTCTTTGGTGTTTCTCCGTGCTAGTCAATCCCTGGAACAATGAGTCAGCAATTCCTGTTCTCTTCAAGAAGAGAGAAAAAAAAGGAGAGAGGCTCTGTAATGGCTGCACATCCAATCTCTAAATTTATCCAGAGAAGCTCTTAATCCTCTGTCTACTCCACTTCAAATCGCTTTCTTTCTAGTGCTCTCAACCTCAAAATCTCCTTTTCTCGCGTCTCTATTCCATTTGCATGTATCTCTCCGTCCCCTCGTCTTGTACTTCTCCTTCACCAGGTCGTCGGCTGCTCCGCTCCCCAATCGGCTCTTTATTTCGGCACGCCGCCTTTCTCTCCTCCGAGCACCTCTCCTCCGACTCCTCCGGCCCCTTCCGTTGACAGCGATTTTACGATAATAAGGGGAAAGGTATTCTATGTGCTAGCACTGCGATCTCCGGTCTCTGTCGCTTCCTCTCTCGTTGTCGGCTACCGCGGCTTCAGGTCAGCCATTAGCTGGCTAACTCGCTTGTGTTGGGTCGACAGAGCTGCCCGGTCGTTGCGCTCAGCGTTGCGATCCGCTTTCACGCTCCTCCGGCTCGCCCTCTCGTCCATGGGGCTCTCCAGGCTCCACGCCCCCGAAAGGATCCCCAAAACACAGCGTTTAAAGGAGTTGGGGAGCAGCTGTCACTCTCCCAATGCCATGACACCACGGGTCGCCAACCGGAAGTTCTTAGTTTTTTAATTTATATGCATTGAATTTTTCTCAAGAACCTAGAATGTCATATGTACTGGTATAATATATGGTGTATTCAAACGATGTGATCTTTTGAAATTGACAGATGGAAATTTAGTTAATGTGCATATTTTTAAGTGCTGCCAATATTTTTTTATATAGCATCCAGTGTGAAGATGACCAGTTGGCTTATATCATAATCTTTCAACTTCAGTTTTCAGATGTTGCTATTTTATGATTGCTTCAATTCTTAGTCTTCTATTCTATTATTTCTTGGTATTTCCATATCAATTATCCACACTTTCTTCTCTTCAACCACAATTATGCGGTATGTTATGAGCCAAGACTTTTATCATTTTGTATCTGGAAATCCCATAATATTTTAATCTGGCCATTTTTCACTACTTTTTTTCCAACTCTATTTTCTCACCATTTTTTTATTGTAGACACATAATATTTTTATAAATATTCCAGTGAATCATTTTGATGATTGTGTTATATCATATTGTAAGCTGCCTAGAGTCATCTCTGGTCAAATAAAACAAACAAGTAAATAAATATAAGGCTTTTTTTCCTATATGAGGTTTAAAATCCACAGTCACCTGGTTTCTAGGCCTTCACCTTAACTATTTCACCAAACTGAGTCTCATTAGTTAAGCCATTATGTGGCACCACTTTTTAAAGCATGTTTGAGGATTTATCACAATTTTCTTTCAGCTTTTCTAAAATTTCACTGTTAAGGCTCCTAGATGATTACTAATAGCTTGGTTCATGCAGTGGTCTCAACTTCATTCAGAGAAAAGATGATGTCCCCCACTTTGAAGGAGCCAATGGTATGCCCACTCCTCAGGGAAGTATCTTTGACCTAATGCTCTTGGACAATTACCATCCTGAGTCCAACGTTCCCTTTTTGGGAAGATTACTGAGAAGATTGACTGTCTTTGTGAGCTCAGACAAGGAGACTGACAGCAATCAGCCTACTCCAGAGTTGCCAAATGAATCATTGCTGAAGAACTCCAGGCAATTGAGATAATGTCATCCTATCATGGAGGCTTTGGTTTTAAGTCGGATGACACTGGGACATAATTCCTGAGGTATCCTTGGAGGGCTGAACAGCTGATTGAGAAGGCAGAGGAGGCGAGGTTGGCTGGAGGCAGAGAAAATAGCTGCCACCATTATGCAATGAGGAAGATGAATTGCCACCCCTTCCTGATGCAAGGGCATGTAGAACAGACTCAGGGTGCAGCAGAGGTCAGCAAGGCTACTAACCAGGAAATAGCTCTGCCTTGCCAAATGAGACACAGCAGGCTGTTCTTAAGAGAAGCTTTGAGTTAGGAATGATGCTGGAAACAGCCGTCCCTTACTCTGATTCCTTGTGCCTTGCTTTGTCTTGCCATGCTGTGCTTTAGCTTGCCTTGCCATATCTTGCCTCACCTTGTCTTGTCTTGTCTTGCCTCACCCTTTTGTCTTTTGTTTGGGGAACCACCTAGTTAACAATCTCTTCCATGCATTAGATTCCAGATTAGTTTGGAGAGTCTTGTGCCTGACTCTCTGAACCTGGAATACTTCATTTATGCAAACTGCTAAATTGCTGGAAACTTGGTTACTTTGTGAGCATTGGCACATGGCTTTTTGTTGTGTGTTATAAGTAAAAGTTTCGCAATTGCCTCTTGAATGCATGTGTGTACTTGGCCTAAGACAATATTGTGAAAACTTCTACTTTAAAAACAGTAAGATACCTTGATGCTTCAGTTAGAGGAACATGTGGTAGAAAAAAAAAGTTGATGAAGTTTATTTCCATTGATTAATCAGTTAGTAAAGTTTATTTATTTTCATTTAGCAGTCAAGACATAACTTTAGAAAATATAATAAAACCAAGAGAGATATAGATAGCCTTATTTTCTTCCAAGTTAAATTTGTGGATAGATCAATATAATTTAAGTAGCATTATTCTAAAATGATAAACTGAGTACTTTGATAGTGAATGTTATCTTTCTTTTAGTTCATCCACAGGGAGCATGAGGATGGTATATTAATATATTCTGACATTTATTCAGTAATCATTATGAGCAATTAAACTTTATTTTCTAATAATATTCTATAAATTATTGGTATGGAGTATAGTTTCAGGATAGATCAAACTCATGCTTATTTTCACAGTATTAGTTAAGCTTTCTCCCTTCCTCTCACCTCAGATAAATCCCTAATTATAAAACCTCATTTATTTTGACATTATCCTTAATATCATAATTAGATGAAGGAATAAATTTAAAAAGAGATAGAAAGATTTTCCGTATTTTAATTCCCCATATTAAAAAATTATACTTTCATACTTAGATTTATTGCCTGTATTTATAATGCTGCAAAATTACCAAATCATTCACATATCAAACAGAGAGACAACTCCTAAAGTCACAAGAGATTTCTTGCACAATAGCAAGTTTTGAAGAGTAGTGCAATTTTTCAGTGTCATTCCTAATAATTTCCCACTTTATAAATAAGTCTGAAGAGAAGTAAAAAAAGGAAATGGAAAATGTGAGCCACTCCAAGACCGAGTGGCTGTGGCTTCCAGCATCCTGGTATAGTCAGCTGGTACCATCACTGACAATTGGGGATGAGACCTTACTTCCCACAGAGAGGGCTCGCAACTTAGGTGTCCTCCTGGATTCACGGCTATCTTTAGAAGAGCACGTGACGGCCGTGGCCAGGGGGGCCTTTTATCAGGTTCGCCTGATCCGCCAGTTGCGTTCCTTTCTGGATCAGGATGCCTTGCGTACAGTCACTCATGCCCTAGTCACCTCCCGTATGGACTACTGTAATGCTCTCTACATGGGGCTCCCCTTGAAGGGCACCTGCAGGCTCCAGCTGGTCCAGAATGTAACCTCGCGGGTGATTATGGGCGCAACTCATTACACCCATGTAACACCTCTCCTGCACGAGCTGCACTGGCTCCCGGTGGTCTTCCGGGTGCGATTCAAGGTGTTAGTCATCACCTTTAAAGTGCTCCATGGCTTAGGACCTGGGTACCTATGAGACCGTCTTTTGCCACCAATAGGCTCCCACCGACCAGTTGGTTCTCACAGGGAGGGACTACTCAGGGTACCGTCAGTCAAATCATGCCGACTGGCAACTCCCAGGGGGAGGGCCTTCTCTGTGAGGGCTCCAACCCTTTGGAATGAACTGCCCCCAGAGATATGGAATATCCCTGATCTCCGTGCTTTCCGCCGTGCCCTCAAGACCCTGATGTTCCAACAAGCGGGGCTAAACATGAACATGTGAATGATCTTTTAAAATGTACACCACCTTGAGTCCTACGGGAGAAGGCGGTATATAAATATAATAAATAAATAAATAAATAAATAAATAAATAAATAAATAAATATTTATATTTCATTGGGGAAAAGCTGAAGAGAACCAAGTAAGGAAAGACAGAGCATTCAAGAAAAGTAATTTATCATTTGATGTGCATCAATTTGATACAATTATTAGTACTAAGTTTTGAGAGAAATATTTTCCCAGTGAGTTCATGGATTGGTTAAATTTAGATGGCAGTTACTATCTGTTAGGTTAGCTAAAATGTTTAAAAATATGTCTAGTAAATGCTGGAAATGTAATAAAAAGACAGGCACATTTTATCATACGTAGTGGACTTGTGCTAAAACAAAAAAGAAAACGGGCAAAAATTCATAAGATGATTAGAAAAGATAATAGGGAAACATGTAGATTTTAAACCTGAACTGTTTTTATTAGGGATAACATCATAAAAATTTAATAATAGAAGTATGTATTTAGTATTACATGTTTTAACAGCAGCAAGGATTATCTTTGCACAATATTGGAAAGATGAAGATGAAAAGATAATTAAGAATATATTAGACTGTGCAGAAATGGACAGACATACATTGAAAATCAAACACAAAGAAGACAGATTATTATCAAACTTGGAATTTATTTTACCAGTGGTTGAAAAAAAGGGGTGAAGAGTAAGAATGGCATTTGTATTATTAAGCAAATTAAATATTCAGACAACACGATGTTTATTAAGGACAAAATTGTAATTAATAGAAAATCATTAAAATCTATTTTTTTTTAAAAAAGGATTGGTTACATCTCCATTGTTAAATTTTTTGAAAAAGTTTTCCTTCACTTCAATTTTGTTTTATTTTGCTACAGGGGACAGAAAATGTCTCCATCCTGCCCTCCTGGGTCCCTTGGGCTTTCTGACCAGGCTGAGTTTCCACAACTCTTGAGACTATTTCCTTCCTTGCACCCCCCCCCACACACACTTGGTCCTCCCCATGCCATCATGTCTGGCAGTGTTTACCTCTTCTGAAGATTGTCTTTCAGAAAGAGAAGCAGTCTATGCTCCGTGCAACCTTCCTGTACAGAAGCTGCTTTGTGCCACACCAAACAGGTGCCATTTTGGAAGTGGCTGAATCCTGGCAATCCTGAGAGTTAGTGCCCATTCCAGGATTGCACAGAACAGTTATTGTGTAGAAACGTGCACAGTTCATCTACTGCTTCTCTTTCCAAAAGGCAAACTTTGGAAATCTCCTTTTGGAAAGAGAAACAGTCAAAGCAATTCATAGCCATCATATTAAACTGCTTGGTGCCTTCTTGGAAATAAATGAGAACAAATGAGAAATGTTTGGGAACAGTTGTAATACTTGCAAACCAATCTTCTAGGTTACATATTCATAATTTTCTATATGTTAAGAAAAGCCGCTCATCTAAAGCAGGATGGATCTTATACTACAAATTATGGAAAATAAAATAACAACCTTGGCTTCTATCTATAATCCAAAAGTTAGCAAATAAATAAATAAAAACTCCCTTTCAGGTTGAAGTTGAATGACAGATTGCTAATGCAGGTTACTTTTCTATGAATTCCTGTGAAATAACTGAAAATGTCCGAAGAAGACAGGTGAATGTTTCTATTATCTATCACAATTTTAAAAACATTGTCACAAAATGCAGAAGCTAATTCCATTATTAGTTACATTACACTATTACAAAATAATCACAGAGAAAACTTCTCAGTGATTTTTCTTACATCAATTATTTTTATGATTTTGAATGGAATTAACTTTCAAAAATTGCAAAATTTAAAACTTACATTTATGACTTTCTCTTTGCAAGAACTTTGTAAAGTGCCCCTTGTACTTCCTTGTTTCGGAAGCTGTAGATCAAGGGATTGAGCAATGGTATAATGGTGGTGTATAGAATTGAAATTAGGGGGTCTTCTTTTATAGAGTTAGCAGAGGAAGGCCTTATGTAGGTATATATCAGAGTGCCATAAAAGATGCTCACCACAGTGAGATGAGATCCACAGGTGGAAAATGCCTTCATCCTACCATGAGCAGTGTGTATTTTGAGGACAGAGGAAACAATGAAAACATAAGAAAGAAGGGTTAGGCCAAATGATACAATCATAATACCACCAGAGATAGTAAAGGTCACCATCTGGCTAACAAAGATATCAGAACAAGATAAGTGTAGTAAGGGAGGAATGTCACAGAAAAAGTGATTGATTTTATTAGAATGGCAGAAATGTAGGGAAAAGACCATGGCTGTATTAATAGTGGAATTGGAGTGGCCAATAATCCATGAGGCTGCCAACAAACGTTGACGTACTGTTTGGTTAATGAGCAGAGTGTAGTGCAAGGGATGACAAACAGCTACATAACGATCATATGCCATAGCTGAGAGAAGAACACATTCTGTGCTTCCAAAAGTACCAAAGAAGTACAATTGTAAAGCACATCCTATATAGGAGATGGTCTTGTCCCCTGACAAGAGGTCCCATAACACTTTAGGGGCAGTAGTGGAAGTGCAGCAGATTTCCACAAAAGAGAGATTGCCAAGGAGAAAATACATAGGAGTTTGGAGATGCTGATCTATCATGATCAATGTAATGATGGCTAGATTCCCTCCTAACGTTAACAAATAGATAAACAGCACTATGACAAAAAGAAGATTCTGGTTGTTTGGGTCAATAGAGAAACCCATCAAGATAAATCCTGTAGCACTTGTCTGGCTTTGATTTTCTGTTGGCCTGGTGTCCATCTTTAATCATATTACTGAAGCTTTGAGGGTTTGAAGATTTCTTGAGTGTTTAATCAGTCAATGCTGGTAATTCCAAGAAGTGCCACAGGTTTAAAAAAGTATCACCATTCCATAGTGATTTTATAAATCCATTTTGTGTGATTGCTTCCTTTTATAGCAATTTCAGAAGTAGCAAACCTAGTTCAGGATAAAAAGTCAGCTGTAGTGAGTTGGTAGCCACTGGCTATTTTTCATTAGAACATTGAAACCTCCTACTTTTGAGGATTCTTGCCAAGAATGATAGACTTCAAACTAATTAGGGAGATGGTTTCTTATGTTCTCGATCAACAATGTCCAGTTACTAACTGTGGGGATGGATCTCCTTTTATTAAAGGAGCCCATAATCAAATCACTAATTCTCAGTTTATGATATCTGACAGTGATCATGAAGATAATATAATTTTTTAACAAGGGACTTGAGTTACTAGAATAATTACAATGCATCTTAAAAATTGATTTTAGATCCATAGAGCGCTATAGTGGACATTGTTCAACAGCCAATTGAAAGGTAGGTGCAGAAAGGAAATTGAATGCTACCATTCAGAACAAGAAATCCAATATTTTCCTTAATAAATGGGATACCTACCATGCAGATATTTTGTATTAGATGGGCACATACAGTAGATATATAAAGGTTGTGATCAACTTGTAAAGATTCAAAAGTCTGAATTTATTTTGAAATTCCAGCATCTTTATTATCTCTTAAATGCAATAGTAGAGAATATATATAACTCAGGGTTGAAATACTGGATTGTTATTATCAAGTGTTACTTGAAATCACTTTTTTTCACTCTCCTCTTACCTTTGTGCACAAACTTATTTGATGCTGCTTCACTCCTGTGAGTTTAACAGCTGGTAGCCCCTATAAAAGGAAGAGCAGTGCTATAAGATTATTTTCAAGTGTTTCTTAGACCCTCCTTTATAATCCAGTGAATTTAAAGTCATTCCCGCCTATTATATTCATACAATATTCTTTCTACTTGTCACCAGCTATTTCTGTGGTGCATTGTTGTGCAGCTCACAGTTTGAGTTCATGATCATGAGTTGTGATTTATATCAGTGGTTCTCAACTTCTGATCCACAGACCCCTGCAGGGCTGCACCGTCATCACAGGGGTCTGCAAAGGCTTGAAGAAATGATATGATTTAAATTTTGAGGTAAGTCTTGGGTGTCTGTGGCCATGATCCATGGCCATAAAAGGTATTTAAAGGGGTCTGTGGTGAAGAAAAGGTTGAGAACCACTGATCTACACCTTATCTAGAACCAATCACAATAGCCACATTGACTCCAACTGGTGGGAAAATTGGTTCTCAGATGAATTCTGCTGTTAAAGGTTAGTTCAAGAATGGAAAAAGCTGAAATTTGTGGCGCTGGGCATTCTGTATTGTGACTTAAAATCAAGCTGCACAAGTGTTTCTGAATCATGAATGTTTTGAAGAACACTTCATTTCCTGTGTTGTGCACTGCCTACTACTATTTTGTTGCCTCTAAAAGAAAATTGGTTGATTACATTCACTTAAAAACAGCCTACTGTAACCAATGATGTATATTTTTAGATGTACAGTATGTATATTTTTAGTTCTCTGAAATTATATTTCTGTCTGCCCTTCCTTTGGTGATTTGGAAAAGGATTTTTCTCTGAGTGGGCTTCTGAAATAATGACTTTCTTCTTGCTTTAATCTCCACTGAAGTTACATTAAAATATTTTGAAAGAAAAATAAAAGTATTATTGATATGATCAAATCTGAAAAATAAAGATTCTAATTTTTCTCTCTCTTCCACCATGAAACTCCCAAGCTGATCATGTTGGATTATGTAATATTTTAGAAAATAGATCTTCAAAAAGAATTAAATAACACTGGAGTTATAATCCTCACTTACCTGGTGGTCAATCTTATCAAATTCAGAACCAGCTACTTCTAAGTAGAAACGTCAGAATTACTCTGTAATTTATAACAGTGCAAGTATTGCTTCATGATATCAGTTTCTTTAAACTTAACTGTCAAGTAGATTCTGCACAATCATTTTTTATGCTTTCCTTCTTATATCATTGAGAACTTTCATTTGCACTCCTACTGAATTTCTATTATATGTACACTTATGCATAGTTGTTATTCAAAGTTGATCTTCCCCGGGGTTACATGAAACAATTCCCACAGGAGAAAAAACCCTTGGGTTGTGATCATTGTTCCTGGATGAAAACAGTGAATGAAACCAAGTAATAGTCTATATTCATGGCTTTGAAAGCAACTATTTTGACAAGGTGGAAAGGTTGACCAATAATAGCTTTAAATATAGTAATATATTATACATAAATCATAGATCAGAGCTTATATAAACATAAAAGAATAAATATACACAATCAAACTCTCATAAGCTTACTAAAAGAATGAACGCAAATTTAAGAATATTTAAAGTTTAAAGGGTGAGGTTTATGAACTTATTCTGCAAAACTTTGCTTCTTCAGTTATGTGACAGGTTTTTGTAGCAGCAACCTGAGGTTACCATGGCTGCCTTTTATCTCCAGGCAACTGACATAAGAGTTCAGGCAGATACCATCAGCAGAACATCATAAAGAGCAACCTGTGGTCTCCATATAGATGGTTTCATCCTAAATCTAGCTGAGCTAGCAGCTCAGCTAGCTCAACTGTTTAAGTCAAGGCTTAGACTGAAAGTAATGTTTTAAACTGCTTCAGTAGGACCTTGAATTATGCTAATTATTTATAGGTCTCTTTTCTGAAGTTTTAGATTTTATCAATTTCTGTACTTTAGAAAAACCCAAATATTTAAAGTGATAGTTTAGATTTTTTTAGTTTGTGAAATATATCTATATTCCTGTTTATTTGAAGTTTATTTGAATGTTTATTTGAAGTTTTGTTGATCCAACTCAACCTCTGCAATGAAATTAAAGAAGTAATTTCATACAGAGTTTGTTGAATGTAGAGAAGCTTTCAGTAGATAAAGGTCCTTTGAGAGAAAGAAGAAGAGAAGCAGAACTTCTCCATAATTACCTACAGTGAAAAATTATTTTTATCCCTTTGATCATTTGTGTACTGTAGTTGCCTAACCAAAATGGGAATATAATAGGATTAAACAATAAAAGCTATTCCTCCTTTGTGGCAACCTATTTAAATTAATGGTATTTTACTCATGAGGAAACTTAACTGAGTATGAATAAATCATAGTTATTGTCAGAATCAGAGTATTAAATAATTACAAAATTGTAATTATCTTATTTGATCTAAACTGAATAAGATTAATCCAGGAATGAATTCATAGATCTTCAAAATTTAATATGCTCATAGATTTTTGTGAAGATGTTCAGTTCTGAAGTTCTTTGAAAAATGCAGTTTTTAATTAGGTTTTCCAAACCTTGAATTACACCATTTTCCATATTTTTGGTTACTAACTTACTAATTGCCATTAGTAAATTTCTAGAACTTTCTAAAAATCCTTCAGAATTTCTATTATTCTATTATATCTTATAAGGTGTATATGGTTAGTAAATAAATGAATAAATATATACATTTATGCTTGCTGTTTTTCAAAGTCTATTTTCTATGGAGTTACATGAATTAAAAAAACAACAACAACTATAAATGTTGGTATCACAGGTGTGTCTCTAAAGGACATGGTGCTTCAATGTTTTTTCAAGGAGTATTCCATAACTGTTCCATAGGCCAGTTCCCCATCTGAAAATCTGGTGATGAGTTGATGAAGATTACCAGTTGATGAAGATTCCAAGATTGAACAATTACATTTAGCAACTGGTATGGAATACAGCTGCATGAATAGTAAGTAGTAAAAAAAATACACTAGTACTTGTAACATCACTACTATATGAGTTGCACTAGTTACCATTTCTGGGTGCAATTCAAAGTGCTGGTGGTCACCTTTAAAGTTTTATGTATTTGTGACAAGGTTACTTGAAAGAACATCTTTTTCCAAGACACTCTTCCCACCCAATTTGATTCAGAATGTTCAAGCTGCAGATCTCATTAATTAAAGAATGTCAGCTGGTAGGGTCTAGAAGACAAACCCTTCTTATAACAGTCCCTAGACTAATATATGTCAGGTATCTTTCAAATTGTCATCATATGAATATATCATGATTGTCATAATAATATCTTCCATTTGTAGTTTTAAAGATGGCAATCAGCAGCAGCTATTTTGAGACAGAACACAATTTTAGCTCTTTCCCATCATTTCAGGTACCCCAGTAAATTTTTGGTAAACTTTCAGAATAAAAATCACAACCATAAATGTCTATAAAGAGCTTAGAGTGGAGCAGTGCAGAGTCTGGGGTGAACAATCAGTGGCAGAGCAGAGGCCAGCTTAATGGCAGCAGTGCCCAGGGTAATGCAGAGTAACCAGTGAGAGTAGAGCACCCATGGCACTGTAGAGCAGCTAGTGGTGGAGCCATGGCCAGCTGCAGGGCACAGAGCTGTCAGTGGCAGTGTACAGCACCAGTGGCAGCAATAACTAACCAGGCACCCAAGTAGGCAACTGTAGGACAAAAGACTAGGGTTAAGAGGCCTAGATGCAAAACAATTTCTAAAGAGCAGTTGAGAATTCCTGGTCTAGCAGTATTGTGAAGAAGGCAGTGCTGGTAACCTGGAAATGTGAGAACAACAGAGTGACAACTGAAAATGGTAGCAATGTGGAAGATGTTAAGGAATTTCAAAACTAGCCACAAAATGAGCTAAATTTCAAAACTAGCCAGGAGAGAATCTAAAATAAGCATGATTTCATCATGAAACTTAAAAGGTTATAGCCCTCTATCAATTAACTTATCTTAACTAAACTTTAAATAAAAACAATTTTATAAAAAGGTTAGATTTTTGAAAGTTACAATTTTTAAATTTGTTTTAATTTTTAGACTTTTATAAAATTTTAAATTGCAGGTGTTTGTTTATTTTTCACCCATCCCATAGTAAATGACTCTTCCAACATGATTTAAATGATGAGCTAGAAGGGAAATTCATCAAATCTGAAGACAACACATAGCTAGTAGGAACATTTTAGAAGATAGGTTCAAGATCCAGAAGGATCTTAACAGACTTGAACATTGAACCCTTTCTAACAAAATGAAATTCAGTGGTGAAAAAATGTTAAGGTTTTACACTTAGACAAGAAAAAAACCCCCAAAATACACAAATATAGAATAGATGATACCTGACCCAATACCAATAACTGTGAAAGGAATCTAGGAATGCTAGATAATCATTTAAATGTAAGTTAGCAGTGTGGTGTCACCTCCAAAAAGCCAATATAGTCCTAGGCTGCATTAACAGAGGGATAGAATCAAGATTATGTGAATTGTTAGTATTGTTTTATAATGCCTTCATAAGACAACACTTGGAATATCACATCCAGTTTTGCTCACTATGATACAAAAAAAATGTTGAGACTCTCAAAAGAATACAAAGAAGAGCAACAAAGATGATTAGAGGACGGGAGGTTAAAACATACGAAGAGTGGTTGCAGGAATTGGAGGTGTAAGTTGTCTATTACCGGTTCTTTTGTTTATAATAAACACAAATAATTTATGAATAGAATTTTCTCATAAAAATTCCATATAATCCTGAAAAAAAGAATGTTTACATTTGCTGATGTATGGAGACAAACTTGGGCATTCTTTTGAAAAACAGTAGAAGTTAATCTAGTGTTCATGCCTCATAAACTGTAATGGACATTAAAACATAGAAGTTTGTTCAATCTTGGATGATGGACAAAGCCACTGTTTTCCTGTGCATCTGTACATTTTGTTAACAATACAGGTAAGTACAATGTCCTTGGTAATCAAGTTGAAGATTTACCTCAGCCCCATCAAAACTACTTAGTGTGACTATTCCCTTATGTATAGATGCCTTAGTATTGCTTCCCATGTGGGAGTGAGTTTGAAATGTTGAGATCACTCTATGTGGGTCTGATGAAATTTGCAGCATGATAATATGGGTGACAATTAATGCATTTATTTACTTGGATGCATATATTGAGCTATTCAAACCATCCCTGATATAAATATGAAAGGTAACCTTAGAATACAAATTTTAAGATGGTGTGTTGCAGTTAGAAAATTCAATCCTTTCCTTTCTTTTGGTTTTAACTGTGGTCTTTTAATGCTGAGGTAATGAGAAATGGGGAAAAAAATCTGGAGAAGATCAGCCAGGTAGCTATCATAGTTTCATTCATTGCTGCTCAAAACCAGGCTTCCTAAGTGTACACTATCGAAGTGTACACTGAATCACAACTGCAAAGTTTAAATCTTCAATAAGAAATGTGTTGCCTATTTCTTGTTGTGTAAAAGCTGAAGGAGAGCATGTAAGGAAACTCAAAATAAACCTGCCATTTTGTATGCATCAATTTGAGTCAGATTATGGAAGAATAAAACTATAAACAATCTGCTGCCTGAAGCCTTTTTTTCTTTTAAAACTTTCTATTACTTTTTCATTCTATTGATTTTAATATTTTTTTAAAAGTCAGCTTTTTTTCCAGCAGCATCTTTTTTTGATACTTATAAATTGTTAAAACATAAGTCTTTAAAAGTGTATCTCTGATCCTCTCAAGTATTTTTAATGTTTGCTGACATTATGTTACTGTGTTTCTTTTGCTATGCACATGGTGGCAGTGATTACTAAAGCCTGAGAAAATCAGTTTATCAGAGATCAGAGGAGCAATTAGTTTTCATTGTAAAAATTCTTGTGAAGATGGCACTTCTTCACAAGTGATGTGCAGGTAAACATTGAACATGAGATAGGAGATGTGCTCAGAATTTGGAAAATAAATAAAGCATTCTTACAAATAGTGAAGGGGAAAAAAAAGTAAGGTTAGTGTTGGTTTTTACTGTTATACTGAACATTATAAAAATTACATTAATTTCAGTAAGATATAAGCCATTTCGTATAGCTATATATATTCTCAAACAATATATATTAAGCATATAAGAAAAAAGTATAAAGAGAATAAAAGTTATACAGTTACAAAACATTGTTGCTCTTAGGGGAAAATAAACTTTTCAAAGTAATAGATATGTATATAATTTATATTTCGTCTTCCTACAGCATAATGACATGTTGAACACAACAAATATATTGGATTTTATACTTGTTGGATTTTCTGAAAATCAAGAGGTTCAAATTTTACACAGCAGTGTTTTCTTGATAATGTATCTTTTTGTCCTGGGGGGAAATCTTCTCATTATTTTTTTGATACTATTCAATCGTTGTTTGCACACCCCAATGTATTTCTTTTTAATCAATTTATCTATTGGTGACCTTGGTGGGACATCAGCTATTATACCCAAATCTATAGTAAATGCCCGCATGAGCTCCAAATGGATTTCGTATTCTGAATGTGTGACACAATTATTTTTCTATCTTTCTTTCCTATCATCAAATTTCTTCCTTCTCACTGTCATGGCCTATGATAGATACATTGCTATATGTCATCCACTGCACTTTGCATCCATAATGAATTGGTCCAGTTGCATTCAAATGGCTGGAGGGGCCTGGGTAGTTGGATTTCTGCACGCAGCTCTTCACACAGGATATATTTTTTCAATGCCTTTCTGCTCCAACACCATCAATCAGTTCTTCTGTGAAGTTCCACAGTTAATCAAGCTCTTTTGTCCCGGTTCTTACCTCGGTGAAACCTGGATACTCATCTTTAGTACAGGCTTAGAAGTTGGCTGCCTTTCATTCATTATCTTGTCCTATGTGCGGATTTTTACCACAGTGCTGAGAATGCCCTCAACTGAAAAAAGAGAAAAGGCCTTCTCCACTTGCATCCCCCACCTCATTGTGGTTTCCCTATTAGTTGGCAGTAGCCTCTTGGCTCACCTCATACTACCTGCTAACTCTCCATCCAGACTGGACAAAGTGTTTACCACACTATATGCAGTTGTGCCTTCTTTAATGAATCCAATAATCTACAGCATGAGGAACAAAGATGTCAAAATTGCCTTTAGGAAATTGCTTGGTTGACAATTATTTTAGCGAAGAATGATAACTTCTCTTTGATGCACCAATTTGTTCATCACCTTAAATTTGAAATTCAGCAGACTAAAAAGTTGCAGTTAGATAAGGATGACCACCTAAGCATATCCCATTGAATATAAATTGTTTATTTGATGTGTTATAAATTTTGATTTGTTATATCAGACCAAAATAAATGTTTTAAAATATTGGGCCTCTTCTAGTACCAACGTTGGGATTTTGAAATGTGATTAATAAATTGTCTTGATTGGTGATAGTTTACTATTGGCATCCTGAAATTGTGTTAATACGGAACTATAATTAGAAACTAAAGAATATCTGATTAATATTTAAGGAAAATGGCAAATATGGGATAATCAAATAGAAGTAGAAAGACCAGATTTGTCATGAAAAGCCATATGCCTTTTTCTTTAAGAAAAAAAATGATCTATGAAGGATTCTGATAATATTCCTGCCTGTGTATGATTTCTGCTACATCTCAATCCTTTATCACACTGGCATATCTGGTACACCACTTCTAACACTGAGTGGTATTTTTGCATAAAAAAGAATTGTTTTTACAATCAGCAACTTAGACTGTTTGCTTAATAATAATAATACATTTATTCAAACATCCAGACAAATGTTGAGAACATTGTCTGGGAGCAGGGGCACTTCATCAACTATCCAATGAATCAGTATATAAAATATTGGTTTTTATTAACATGGGAAAATGGGCAAAAGGTGGAAGATATGTGTGTGTGTGTGTGTGTGTGTGTGTGTGTGTGTGTGTCATTTATAAAGAACCAATTGGAATCAAGACTCAGAAAATGGCCCATTTGTTTCCATTTTAGAAGTTCGAGAAAACTGGTTTTGACAGCAATGTTTATGTTATATTTTTAAATTTATTTATATCTTTAAGTTAGGTGGGTGTTTGTTTTTATTTTTATGGCATTTTATATTGTATTTTATATTCCATGTGATGTAATACAAAGCAGTCTTTTGATTTCAGTGAGACCGAAAATGTGATAAATAAAAGAAAGAATTAGGTAAATTCTCATCTATTTCAGGTTTCTTTCTTGCACAACACACACGCACGCGCACGCGCGCGCGCACACACACACACGGTTTGTTGAGAGAATATCAATTTTGATTTCAGGTAGCAGAGTTAACAATCTACCCAAGAATGTCAAACAAAATAAAGACTTGCCTGCAAAATGTGTTTTTTAAACGAGGAGTATACAAAAGTCATCTAAATTGATCCCAAAGTTTTCAGCCAGTCTAGGAGTCTTAGATTCAAGAGTGAAACTGATTCCCAAGGATCACATTTTGTTGCCTCTGGTGTGGAGCTAATAAATCCCTCAATTTGAGATCCAGATCCAATCCAATCCAGATGCTATCCAGATCCCTGAATTTGAGAGACTTTTACCATTTCTAAGAGGCTGTTTACAAACCTGAAAATACAAATTACCAATTCAGGCAAAACAAAAAATATTTATTAATGGATGGGGGAAAGGTCAACATTTTAGATTCTAGATAACCTTCTACAAGTAGCAAAGTTATAGGTAAAATTTCTCTATCCCAGATGGGTTTATATCTTTCTTAAAAATTGAAAGTCCTCATAAAAGTATCTCTGACTCAGTACTTTTGTACATCCTTACTGTAACTCTCCCTTTTTGGGAAGTAGTTAGACTGCCATGGTGAGCTCAGACAAAGAGGCAGAACAAGCGGCCATCTCCAGCTTTGAACTCTTTTCACATTTTGCTAACATTGACAAAAAGGCAACATTATGAGGATATCTATTTTAAGAACAATAGAACATCTTCATGTTTCAGTCAAAGGAATACATTCTTTCTATGGCAATAAGAAAATCAGAGTTGATGAAGTTTATTTATTTTTATTGACCAATCAAATACAAGTTTACAAAGTACAACAAAAATCCCATAGATATAAATCAGAAATCTCTTATTTTCTTCCAAGTTAATTTTGTGAATTAACTTAAATGTCATCATTCTAAAATAATAAACTGAATATGTTGATAGTGAATGATATATACTTTCATCAGTTCTCCAGGTCGGATGCAGATTGCATATTAATATATGTTTACATATTCAAACGTGATTATGAGCAATGGAAACTTTATATCCAATATCCTATGAATAATTAGTATAGGGTATGATTTTTGAAGTACATCAACATAACATGGTTATCTGCACAGTAGTAATGTAGCTTTTCTGAACTATCTCTCCTCTCCTCTCCTCTCCTCTCCTCTCCTCTCCTCTCCTCTCCTCTCTCACTAATTGGTCAAAAGAAGGAGCAATAATCTAGAAGCAATAGTTTCGATTTGCTGTCTAACTGAAGAGAGAACTGACATTGTGTTAGACCGATGGTATGAACTCAACAAGAAATGCTAGCATTGCAAATCTTCTCTCTGAAAGGGAGAACTGGACATACCAATTTTATTGACACCTTTTAGTTAGATATGACAATATATCCACAGGCTGATCTAATTTAAGAAGATCAACTTCATGTTCATGCTGTCTACAGTAAAACTGATTGATCTATCACCAAAATTTTGATTATTCAAAAAAAAAAACCCTAATCAATGTGTCTTCTCCTAAAATCAAAGAAACTGAAGAGATAAGCACTACTTACTTGTTGTACTTAATATATAAATTATCTTAATCAAAACTTTTCCAGAAACTGATTAATAGATTGTGTGAATTAGTTTATCTATAATTTTGGAAACTGACTTCCAGTGTCAATAATTATTTGCCACTTAGCAGTAGTTGATCTCCCCTTTTAATCAAAATATATGCATAAATCTGAAATGTGTATATTACATCTTTGAAGAAGTTTTATTATTGCAATTCCTCACTATAGCATATGGGTACATCATTATTTCTAATCCCAACCATCAGTTGGTCCTCTATTGAAAGCAAGAAACAAAAATCATAATTCAACTGTCCATTTGGTAACATGATTATAGATGAAATGGGAAGTGTAGAAATTTAATAAATAAATAAATCACATAAATAAGGAAGTTACACAGAGAAACCCCATATTAGGAAACTCCATCTATTTACATTTATTATGCACCATTCTGCTTAATATTATAATTAGATGAAGGAATACATTGAGGGAGCTTTGCATTACTTCTTGTAATTCCTTGTCCCCAACCAAGGAATTTCCAAAAGGCACCTTTGACATCTTTGTTCCTCATGCTGTAGATTACTGGATTCATTAGAGAGGGAATTATAGTATATAGCACAGAAAAAGATTCCTCCAGTTTGGACAGAAAGGTTGGCATCAGGTAAGCAAAGTGAGCCAAGAAGCTATTTCCAACAAATAAGGAAACTACAGTGAGGTGGGGGATGCAAGTGGAGAAGGCCTTTTCTCTTCTCTCAACTGAGGGCATTCTCAGCACAGTGGAAAAGATCTGCACATAGCTCAAGATAATGAATGTGAGGCAGCCAATTCCCAAGCATGCACTAAAGACAAGAACCCAGGTTTCTCTGAGATAAGAACCAGGACAAAAGAGCTTGATTAATTGTGGAACTTCACAGAATAACTGATTGATGATGTTGGAGCATAAAGGCATTGCAAAAATATTTCCTATGTGTAGCAAAGCATATAGAAATCCAACTGCCCAGGCCCCTCCAGCCATTTGTAAGCAAGTGGACCACTTCATTATGGATGCAAAATGCAATGGATGACAGATGGCAATGTATCTATCATAGGCCATGATGGTGAGAAGGAACAGGTTAGTTGCAAGAAAAAAAACAATGAAAAACATTTGTGCTCCACATTCAGAGTATGATATCCATGTGGAGTTCATGAATGTGTTAAGTACTGTTTTTGGAATTATGACTGAAGAACAACCAAGATCACCAATGGATAAATTGATTAAAAAAAAATACATGGGGGTGTGCAGATAACTGTTGATTGCTACCAAAAGCATAATCAGAAGATTTCCCATCAAAATAAAAAGATACATAATCAGGAAAAGTATGATGCATAAAATCTGAATGTTGTGATTTCCAGAGATTCCAAGAAGTACAAAATTTGTTATACTTGTATTGGACAGGACTTTATATTCTTTCCTGTATGAAAACAAAATGTATGTGCTAATAGTATAATTTAATTTAATCATATAGTGTAATATTTATATAATATACTGTAGTATACCATGTAATATTGATCAGATTAGTTATTTTATGACCATCAATAGTTTAACCTCATTTGAGAAAGCATTATGTGTCATTTTGATCATATATATATATATATATAATATTAATAATATATTTTACAAAACAATATAATTTTGATTATTAAACATTTATGTACTTACGTATTTATCAAAACTACCTATATGGTTACTAATCTCTTGGATGTAACTCTTGGCAATTTACAACATTTCCAAACTGTGGGAACTTCTGTGAGCAAAGTACATTCTTTATCTCTGAGTTCATCCTGTTTCCCTTGCCACTCATTACATTCTCATGTATAATTTAAATATATCTTTATACTAATAGTAATTCAATCTTTCCGCATCTCTACTACATGTCAGTTCTCTTTCTTTTCACTGATCTACCAGGTTCTTTTCTCAGTTCTCACCTTGCCTTTTCTAAGATGGATTCTTCTATCTAAGAGGAGATACATTACTATCCAACTATAGTTGTTTTATTTTGCTGTACATTAGTTTTCAACATGCTTTAAAAATGACAGTGGAAATGCAATCTTTCCTGTTTAGGGAAACATAGAAATATTCATTTTCTATATTTTTCAATTTACAGTGTGTTCCTTCAATGCAATACTGTAATGTTTTATAGATGGGGGAAAAAATCTATAGATAGGTGTTAAAATCAAATCCAAAATTATATTTTTTAAACAAGAATTTCTTTAAAATACAGAAGTAAGCCTTTTAAAGCATTTCCAAATTTCTGTGAAAAATATATGGTACTAAACCATAATAAGGTCAAGAAAATACAAAGATGAATTTAATGTAATGTCAATGCATTAAATATATCTTTGGAGGCATATGTTTTAAGTTGTCTTTAACATAAACAAACTGTAATTAATATGGCTTCAGAAACATCTGTGGAACTAAGTAGAAATGCAAATTTTGGGAACCACTGATTGAAAATAATGTAGCAACAATGCCTATAAAAATATATAATATAATTGAAATTATTACTTAGGTTTTTTTAATGGAAAAAGTCAATAGAAAAATTTAAAAGTTAAACAGAAAATCAGCAGGGAAAAACAAGGTTTGAAGATACAGATAAAATAATTATTGATTTTTCTCTAGGCTAAATAAAACTTAACTAAATGCCACAGTTTAAATATTTCATATTATCCCCTTCAGTCTTCAAACGTAACAAATAAAATTTTACCTCATATTTTCCATTGACTTTTTCTCTTTTGAAATTATTTCTAGTTCTTACACATTTAACACATCCTCTCACACTGAACTTGGTATTCAGAGATTTTCTTTCATTTCTCCAATACTTCAGCACTAACAGGTCACAGTTAAAATGAGAGAGAAAGATATTTTTAATTACAATGCAGCATATTCAGAAATTAGATTTCAAGATGATCTTTCATCCCTACATTTATTACCTGTGCTTATTATGCTGCAAAATTACCAAATCACTCTCATATGGATTTTCTAAAGTCATCTATGCACAAGGGACTCATTGAACAATAGTAAGTTTTGAAGGTTGATGCAATTTTTCAGGTTCAGTCCTAATAATTTCCCCCTTCATAATAAAGTCTGAAGGCAAGTAAGAAAGGTAAATGGAAGTTATGAAGCGATATTTGCTTATACTCCATTGATTAAAAGCTGAACGGAAGCATTCAAGAAAAGTAGAAAATTGTTATTCAATTTGCATCAAAAAAAATTATTTTTTTATTTTAAAAAAACATAAACATAAAATACATCTTTTCAAAATGAAGCATTGATCTGGTCATAAATTGATACAAATCACTAACAAATCTTAATTTACAATTAACACAATTTAATATTTTACTCAATTATTTCCCTAAATTCTGTCTATTTAACAATGCCATTATCCCAAAAACCCATTACTTAAATCTTTAAATCCTAACCAAATATCATTTCATTTTTCTTTTTCTTTTTAGTTAGATGAATGTATTTTAAAAATATAAATAATTACAATTATTATAAGCCTTTAAACAATATTTTAATTGTTGCTCCCAATATAATCATCTTTATTGCTGGCTGTTCCAACATAATCATCTTAATTTTAATTATTAATTGCAACATAGTCCTCCTTGTTTTTGCTGTCATACTCAGCATAATCATTT
>WNWU01013525.1:2547476-2565952 GCA_012654045.1 Ptyas mucosa
AGAGAGAGAGAGAGAGAGAGAGAGAGAGAGAGAGAGAGAGAGAGAGAGAGAGAGAGTGTTAGTGTGTATTCCCTTAATATCCTGCTTCCCACCACTACATACAATGTTACACTCAATCCTCTTTCTACCCATACATCTGAGGAAAGTGAATGAAGGAAAACATTAAACCACCCAGAGGGTGAGATGGTTAAGGAGCTTCCATAGAGCAGTTTGTATATCTTTATTCCTTATACTATAAATGATTGGATTCATCATGAATGGCACAGAACAGTAAATCACAGTAGCTACCAGGTCAAAATCAGATGGACATCTTGAGATTGGCTTCAAGTAGGCAAAGGCACAGATGCAGATAAATAAGGAGACAACAATTAGATGAGGCAAGCAGGTAGAGAATGCTTTCTGTCTTCCCTTCATGGACGGTATTTTCATTACAGCTCTGAAGATTTGCATATAAGAAATTATTATAAATATAAAGCAACTGAAAACCAGAAAGGCACTGAAAACTAGAATCCCAATTTCTATGAGATACAGGTCAGAGCAGGAGAGTCTTAATATCTGGGGGATCTCACAAAAGAACTGGTTGACAATATTGGAGCAAAAGGTGATAGAGAAGGTGCCACCAACATGGACTAATCCATAGAAAAGGCCACTGACCCATGCAATTATTGCCATTTTCACACAGGATTCCCTGCTCATCATGATTGTGTAGTGCAGTGGATCACAAATAGCAACAAATCGGTCATATGCCATAACTGTGAGGAGAGATACATCTACAGCCATAAAAAAGATGAGAAAAAACACTTGAGCAGCACATCCAGTATAGGAAATTGTTCTGATGTGGGTCATGGATTTGGGAATAGTGACAGAAATGGCACCAAGGTCAGCAACAGAGAGGTTTACCAAGAAGAAGTACATAGGAGTATGAAGGTGGGGATTAAGGACTATGACAGTGATAATTAGGAAATTACCCATCAGGGCCACCAGGTAAATTGCCAAGAATGTAACAAAATGTACAGTTTGAAGTTCTTGGATCTTGGATAAACCTAGAAGCTGGAATTCAGTCACCATGCTTGTATTGAACATTTCTTCCTGTGAAAGTTTCAGGGACCTATAGAGAATCAAATAGTATACAAAATAGAATAAATGCTATCATATTTCTCAACCTGAAGTTCTTCCCTGTCATGCTACAGTACTGTGCCCTCACAAACTGGTGAACACATTTTCAATTTTAAGAGTATGTTATGGACAGTTCCATAATGCTGCCTCAATCAAGTTGGAGTCTGTATGTATTTCAAAGACTGTGAATAGTGGTATATAATTTGGAACTCAGAAAATCAGCCCAAAATTAAGGAAAACTAAGCATCTATCTCTATCAATCTATTGATTCATCGATCTATCGATCTACCAATCTACCGATCTATCAATCTATCAATCAATCAAATTACCTATCTATCTATCTATCTATCTATCTACCTACCTACCTACCTACCTACCTACCTACCTACCTACCTACCTACCTACCAGCATGAACAACCTAGATATCAGAAAGAATCATATTTGAAATATACCTATATTCATTTGGCTGTTTTTGTTTGCATTCCCTGGAAAAATGAAAAATTGAGACAGATTTAATCAAAACAGTTGTATAATTATATTACAAAATTATATTATATTCCAGGAGTGCAAATTACCATGGTTCCAAATTATTAACTGCCTGCCTGCCTGCCTGCCTACCTACCTACCTGCCTGCTGGTCTGTTGGTCTGTTGGCCTGTCGGCCTGTCAGTCTGGTCGGTCCATGCATGCATGCATGCATGCATCCATCCATCCATCCATCCATCCATCCATCCATCCAGCTAACTATCATTCATCTATGATCTATTTTGCCTCTAGTTTTATTGTTTTAATTTTTACCTGCTTGGAGTTGCTTCATTCTAGAGTCTTGCCCTTGAAAAGAAAAATTGTCTGTGACAAACTGAGCATCTCTTTTGCTTCTTCTCTCTCTTCACCATAACCCAAGTTATAATCTTCAATCTATACAAATATTCCAGCGAGATATACCCAGAAGAGTTGGGTGATAGATGATTGCATGTTTTCTGTATTTAGCATCACCAATTACTTGTGAGAATTGTGAATTGGAATTCTTTCTCTAAAGTTCCTACTGGATGACATCAGAAGCCAAACATGATTTATCTGTGTAACATATCCTTATGAAGAATACAAAAGCTAATATGTTTATTTTCATTATCCAGTTGTTCCATAACCAAAATAACCAATATTTATTTATTTAGGATAGGAGCAGACAATATTACTTTGTATGAATAATCTACTCTCCATGAAAGTGAGGTTAGGATGCGTTTTAGGCTTTATTTTTGAAGAAACTTTTCTATATTATATCATTTCTAGGGTTGTACATCTCAAATAACATTAGTTTGTTGTAGCTAACCTCAGCAATCCATTGCCCCTTCAACTAAGTCGCTGCTTACCAGGCTTTTTAATGTGTTTTAGAGCTATTCTTACCATTAATATAATAATAGGACAGTGGCTCTAAGATTTCTGAATTCAAAACCTAGTGGTAAATCCTTTTCTGCCTCTCCCCCACAACATTCCTACATTTTCCTTGGTAAGTTTTTTTTAAAAAAAATATTAAAAATGTTTAAGCAATATTCAGAGCTTTTATCTGACACTAATATTTCTTATTCTTATTTCTCTGGTCACAAGATTGCAAATCAGATTACTCTGGATTGGGTATGAAAGTCTGATAAGGCTTTCCACAATTGTCTCTTTAAAAAAAAAAAGAATGAAGGAGATTAGCTATTAAGCAATAGCCTTCATACTTTTGTATATTTTTATACAAAGTTTATTGCCCCCACAACCGGGTCCTCATTTTACCCACCTTAGAAAGGATGGAAGGCTGAGTCGACCTTGAGTCTGGTGAGAATTGAACTTGCAGTAATTGCAGGCAGCTGGATGTTAAATGCTGCCTTAGTAGGAGGCATTAGCCTCCTATGCCACTCAGGCTCTTTTATTAATGCTGCTTTCTTTTTGTTCTTCCTAAATGCCCACAAAATAATCCTGATGGTTTATTTTAGTAATCAATATTCTTTAGAAGTCAATATTGAATAAGACTAATTCAATAATGAGAACTAAACAAAAGGAAATGAATTGGGTAAATGCAGTACAGATTACAGGATATAGATGCATAAGATCTGAACCAATTTACAACATACCTCACACCTTCTTGGATTCCCCCCCCCCCTCTTTTATTAGCAAAATTAAGCATGTTTCAAGTTTTCCTTTCATCCATATAATATATTTCAGGCAATATTTCTTTACAGCATGCTTACTTTTCTCCACTTTTCTGATTTTGCTATGGCATAACCATAAAGCACCAGTTTAATTACTGTATGCCTAGCCATGTACTTCAAAGCTACTTACATCTAAATTTATGTGGAACTTAAAGGGTTGATTTAATGTATACAGTTCTTCTATAATTCCTTCCTACTTCTTTCTTAGAGTAATCTACTGTATGTATGCAGGCCAGCAATCTTCTAAACTGGTTTTGGTTTAAAATAAGAATAGCATCATAATCTCGTTCCTCTCCTCCTCCCCTTCCTCCCCCCCCTCCTCCTAGTGTTCCATGTTCTTTTTCAGGATATTGCTCATCTGTCAGTAAGAGCCTTTCTTCTTCCCTCAATTGAATTTCTACTGTGCCTGCTGCTGAGCTATGGTTATTTTGGAAAATCATAGCTCTATAACTGTAAGACATTTGATATGGCAGAAAAACTGGGAAGAAATAAAGGAGTGAACAATTTAAGACATAAATATCTGAGTATGCATAGATTTTTGGAAACAAGTAGTCTTAAAAGATGCTGAGTTATTTTAGAGTGTGCAGAGATGGACAAACTAACAAAAAAAACTCAAGGAGAATGAGGACACATAATATTATAAAGTGTGGTGTAGACGGTATGAATGGTTGGAGAATAGGAAAAATGAGAAAGAGGAATAAAGGAGAGAGAGAAAAATTGTTAAAGATCAAGGTAAAATGCAGACGAAATAAGGGAAGATGGATAACAATGTGGAGTAAGATAAAGTTAAAATATGTGTAAATAGTAAGAAAGGACCCCTCCGAAAGAGCTGTTAAAAAAAGGTGTATGCATACAAATGTGGTATGTTTGTGTTTTGTTTTAATGTGTTTACAATAAAAAACTTTTTTAAAAAAAAGATGCTGAGTTTGTCAGTAATTGCTTTAAATTAAATAAAAGAGCATACATTCTTAGCAATTTTAGAATTGGGAGTGCAAGAGTCATGCTATGCATGTAATGAAGTCTTTCACATACATGCATACAATGCAATAATCTTCAGGAAAAAAAGACTTTTTGTTTGCAAAGAAACATCCATAGAGATCTTAGAATCATAGCTATGTTCCACTAGGACTCTAGATTAACAAAAGTGTTTTATTATTCATAAATAATTAACCATGGTAAAATATTGGGAGAGGTGGGTGTGGGAAAATTTCACTAGAATTCAATTGGCCTTACCACATTTATTATTTTCATGAAGAGGCTAAGAACATCTGGCCAGAATAGCCAGTCCAGCTCACAATGCCAATAAGGTCTTTCAACACATTATCCCTAGATTCTGATTCTTCATAATTCAGAAGTCAAATAGTCATTAAGAAGAAAATTAAATATTTTGGCTTAGACATTGTCTAACATCAAGCATTAAGTTCTGCAAAACTGTGATAGATTTGTTCACCAAAATCAAACAGTCAAATTCATTATGATTGCAACATTGTTCTATTCAGCCTTATACAAAGAACCTGCTGCCTTAAAATTAATTTTTAAAAAGTTTTGGAAAACAATGGCTATTTAACGCCCAAACCTTCTCCCCTAAATTCCTTGAATTATTTTATGAAGTGCCCATTGTACATCCTTGTTTCTTAAACTGTAGATAATTGGATTAAGCATAGGTGTTAGAATCCCATAGAGCACTGGTAAAGCATGATCTTGCTCTTGAGAGTAAGTGGAATTAGGGCGTATGTAAGTGAAGATGATGGTGCCAAAGTAGATGTTCACTACAGCCAAGTGAGAGGCACAGGTGGAAAATGCCTTGCGACGTCCTTCCTTACTCCGAATCCTGAGTATTGCTAAGGCTATATATACATAGGACAACAGAGTCACTAGGAAGGAACTCATGATTATACCTCCTCCAAATACAAAAGTATTAATTTGATTGATCTGAGTATCAGTGCAAGACAGTTGGAAGAGAGGTGGGATGTCACAGAAAAAATGTTCTATGACATTGTCCTGGCAGAAGGACAAAGAGGTCATAAGGCCAGTGTGGACACCTGAGTTAGAGAAGCCAAGAATCCAAGCAGTTACTGCAAGCCAAATGCATACTTTAGGCCGCATGAGCACACTATAATGTAGTGGGTGGCAAATAGCTGCATATCGGTCATATGCCATGATGCCCAACAAAAGACATTCAATGCCACCAAAGGAGATGAAGAAGTACATCTGGGACAAGCATCCTGAGAAAGAGATCCGTTTATCATCAGAGAGATAATTCATTAACATCTTGGGAACAGTGGAAGTTGTGTAGCCAATATCTACTACAGAGAGATTACATAGGAAGAAATACATGGGGTTATGGAGTCTGGCATTTAAGCTGATAATAAGAAGGATAAGTATATTTCCAACCACAGCCATCAAATAAATAATAAGAAAGACACCAAAGAGAATGAGTTGGGCCTGAGGGTCGCTGGAGAGTCCCAGGAGTATAAATTCAGTGACAGAAGTTGAATTCTGTGTCATCTTATATTGAGGATTCATCTGTGAAGGAATATTACAGAACATTTTTTCCAGTTATTTTTCTACCAAGGAATAAGACCTGAAATACAGGTCTTTTACATGTAAATAAAAACCCAAAGCCTTTGGAGGCTATCAGTTCTGTTTAAGTTAATAGTAAGGGTTTTGAAGCACAGTATACATTGTAAAATAAATACATATATTAAGATAGCATTACAAAAAATACAGAAAAAGTCACAAGAATTCCTTAAAGGAAATTAAAATTATGAGATTTTTAAAAAAGAAATCTGATTCTAGTTTACACTGACATCATTCTTTGTACTCTCTGCTGATTTTATTTGTTTATTTTATTATTTTGCAGACTATTTTTGCTCATACAATCTATCTGTTTCATCAGTGGTGGGTTGCCCCCAGCTCGCACCGGTTCTATAGAACCAGTAGTAAAACCGGCGGGAGGCTCCACCCACTGACCCCGACATCATTAAACTGCTTCTGCGGATGCGCAGAAGCGTGTGCACTTGTGTGCGCATGGCCCCATTTGCAAACCGGTAAGTAAAGGTAAGTAAAGGTAAGTAGAACCCACCCCTGTTTTTCATATATTGTTTTTGGTCCTTGTATTTCTCATCTCTGTTATTTTCCTGCTCTTCTCTTACTTTTGTTTCAAATACTTTTCTTTCACAAATTTATTTTGCAATGTTCAAGGTCCATGTTCATTCTCTCTACATGACCAAGCCTCTTACTACATTTCTTTTGTACTATTCGTTCTTCTTCTTTTGCATTCAGAAGTTCAAGTCAATGAATAATATACAGTAAATATGATTATTAGAAAATGAATGATAAATCAAGCCATAATGTGCAAGGTGCTGTATTTTGAGTGATTGGTTAGAACTCGTAATTTTTAATTTTTATTGCAAAAGGAGAAAGTTAAAAAAAAGAGATTGACATACCTGTATAAAATTTCAGATGTAACATTTTTAATTATCTTAAATTATTTTAATTTTGATTACTTCTTTTTTTCCATTTGAATACACCTTTCAGTTCAGGTCCAGTCACAAACCTAAGAAGGAATTAAGACATGCCACCAAAGTGAAATGAATGAGATTTTAAATCTAATTTATTTAGAACATGTAAAACAAAGAAAATAAATTCTAAGTACTATCGACAAGTGCAGGTTTTTTACAAATCTGGATGAGCCTACACTTAATTCAATAGCTGTTCCAAATGAGTCTATATTTTATAGGTTCATTTGGAACAGCTGTTGACAGTTCATGGCATAGATTTAAATCCTGTGGCTGTTTAAAGAGAAAAGTGTTGGAAAGTTACAGCTTTTGTTGTTCCTATTGCAGCTAATCCTGCATTAGATTTCAAATTATATTACTACAAATTGTTTGCCATTGTTGATTTTGTTGTTCTGCCTATGTCTATTCCTCTTCTTAAAGAAGCCTTTACAACAACAACAGCAACAGCAACAGCAACAGCAACAGCAACAGTAACAGCAACAATCTTTCCTGTGAAATCAGTACTATATTTCTTAGTGTCAACCTGCTTCCTCTTTTTAATTCTCTATTCTCAAACAATTTCAGAGTAGTTTATGCCTGGACACCAGTGGCTATGACTTTACTTTTAAGAAGAAATAAAGGAAATCCTAACTTATTCTATATATTTAAAAATTTTGAAATTTACATGAATAAAATATCTGTTCCTCTTTGTCTCTCTCACACACATGTTCATTCATACACACAAATATGTGCACACACTATCACACAGATATTGTTACAAAGTTACCTGCTTGAAATTGCACATTTTATTTCATTTGTGGCAGAAATCTTGATTCAGCAGAAAGTTTTAAAATCACCAGTGCCAACTGAAGCAGCTGTTTAGCCTTTGTCTCTTTCAGTTATAGCCCCAAACTATGAGATCTTAAGAGAAGACTCTTAAGTCTACTCTAGGGAAATATACCCAGAAGAAATGGTTGTTGCATAAATGCTTCATTTTCATAAGTAACCTCACATGATACTTCTGATCATTATAATCTGGTATTTACTCCTAAAATAATTTATTAGACAACTATTGAGGAGAAGCTTGACTTGACTTTTTTTTAAAAAAACCTATGATTTAGTGAAACTGTCAGACAAAAGAGTGATCATTATGTCAAAGAACATGCAATGATTTTTTTTCCTGATCCTTACTAATATGATAGAAATGAGTAAAATTTCAAGAGAATTTTTCATTAGTTAGCTTTCTCATGTTATTTATAGGAATTTTTTGGCTTTTATGAAACAGTTAATGTAAGTATGTAAGTATACTGTATATGCAAGTGCCTACACAGCAAGGCTTATGGGGTGTCAAAGTGGCGGCCTGCAGGCTGGATGCATCACATGTAGGCCACGTCCACCCCAGCTCTGTGAAGGGGGAAAAAAAGTCATGATATGTCACATGATGGCAACATGATGCAACAAGTTTGACAGCTGTGTCCTAAAGGGAAGGAAAAATGACATATGCATCATAGTGTAATCACATCAGTGTTATCATTTATGTAAAGTACTTGTGTCAGGCAACCTGAGAAAATAATTATTGTGCTTCTACGTATACAAGTAATCCTTATGTTTTGACAACAGTTGGGACTTGAATTTCTATTGCTAAACAATGCTGTTTAAATACAGACTGAATGCTTAGTCACATGAGTCTTAGCAATGACAATCCCATCATTTCCTATTGTTATCATTAATCAAATTCTACCAGTCATTGCTCTAGAACCCAACCATCGCTAATTCATTCTGGGCTTTGTTTTTGCCCACCCTGAGCCTCAGTAAAGTAAGAACTGCCTCCAACTGTCCCCATCTATATATCCATCTCTGCCTTTTTGGCTCCCCTATATCTTGCCTTGTTTAAAGGAGTCCAGTTCATACAAAGCGAGTCTGTAGGATGTTTGATATTTCAGAGAGGATCCATTGTTTTAGAAGGCTCCGTTTGTTTTTGGAGTTTGTGCAGTCACCTTAAAGAACAGACACACACACCCCTACAAATTTGTGAGAGGTATATCTGGCTTATGGAACAGCACAAAGTGGCCATGAGGCAAGCAGCTTCTGTAAGAAAGTGGAGTGCCACATTGCATTGCATTGAGTGGGCTCCTCTACAACAAACAGAAAGGTAAATTGGCTGCTACTAGGCCGTGGACTAGAGTGAGGAGTAGACTGAATCCTAAAAATTGTTTGGATGGCAGTATGGAAATTAAACCTCGAGCTACAGGTTGTAACTGGTATCCTTGACCTGGAAGCATTTGCTTTTTTATGCTTTAGACTCTCTTGCATGTCTGACTGGCAAGGCTGGGAGCAGGATGAAATCTGGGGAAACCTCAAGAAACTCCATGGAATACTGAGTATCTCAGCATGGGGAAGCCTTGGGAGGCCATTGGGTGTCTGGAAGACAAGTATGGCTTGACCTACACACTTTAATTGCCTTCTATGTGCTGGTAGCTTCTGCTGACTTGCTTTAGGCTCCCTTCCATGGGAATGGGCCAAAGCCTGGGAAAACCACAAGTGTCAAGGGGAGGTCTTTGGGGATCTGGATGAGAAGTAGGCCATGGTCTATAGATTGCAACTGCCCTCTCTGGGCTGATAGCTCCTGATGACTGGCTTTAGGTTACCTTCCATGGCTGAATAGCTGGATTGGAACTAGGCTAAGGCCTCGGGAACCCCAAGGGGCAGCGGGAGGCCTTGGGAGGTCCTTGGCTGGTTGATGGAAAGTAGACCATCGCTATAGATTATAACCATCCTCTGTGTGCTGGTAGCTTCTGCTGAATAACTTTAAGCACTCTTGCATACTGAGTGGTTGGAAGAATCCTGGGGGAAGCTGAAGGGGCAGAAACTGGAGCACTAGGTGCGTCCATGGAGGGGAGGCCTTGGGAGGCTGGGGAAGATGAGCCTGGGCCTGTCCTAGGTCTTCCTGTACTACCCCCACCCTTGAAGCACCCTATGCTCCATTTAACAACATACATATTCATTTAACAGCTGCATCATGGAGAACAGTGAGTGGAGGTTGTTAAATGAGGTCATGTCACTTTACGGCCATCACTTCTTGTTCCATTACAGTCATACGTTAAAGACTTTCTATACTGCAGGGGTATTAACAATGACTGTAATCTGAAGAACCAGTAGTAAATCCATTTATTTAACATTATTAAAAGCATTCTCTATGTGCCGGTAGATGGTCACTGAATGAATGTGTGTGCGTGTGTGTGTAAATATGCACGTGCACGTGCACATGCAGCATATGCATATATATATGTGTGTGTGTGTTAATGTATGCATAATATGTATGGAATAACAATGTGACTTTCATAATTTTCTTAGGAAATTTGAAGCTAGGATATCTTAATGTTGTACTATTAGTACATTCTCCAAAAATGGAATATCTGAAAAATAATTTCCCCTCTTGTATCTGATCTTTATATTTCTTATTAGAATATAATATTTTTTAAAAAAAATTATTAAACATTATAATGAAAATTAATTTAAATTTTAAAGTCAAGTGATTAAAAACTAACAACTAATAATTAAGATAGAAGGGAGAAAATAAAAATAAAAAAGCAAAGCCCAAAGTGCAGAAAGAAAGACAAAGAAAAACAAAGAAATAACTTCCAAATTTCTTTTACAATAGATATAGGTATGAATTTACATTAAATAGGATCAAGTAGAGGCTAATACATTTAATGATGAATATTACATTTCCCTTTAGAAGTTGAAAATATAGTTATATTTTTAGCCTTTATAAGAGCATTATCTTGCTGAAGTAAATTATATATGTATTTTATAGTCGAATATTTATCTTAGTGAAGAACATCAGGCTTTAAATTCTATACAGATTACAAGGCTAAAAATCAGAAATTGCTTTATTTTCTATAAAGCCTCAGGGGGTTCAGTAACAGGGACAGCAATGTCAAGTTGTCATGCATAATCCAAAGAAGTGAATATTGAGATGATTCATCATCACTTTTTTTTCCAAATAAATTTGCTGTATAAGCTCTTTGCTTTTCTTTGGCCCTATTGGCATGTGCCAGGGTGTATCAGACTGATTTCTAGAAGTCTCCATAATTGCCACACTAAAGTCCATACATCTGGAAAATAATCACACTGGGATTCATTCTCTTACACATGTATTTATCCAGAGTTGATCCACACTGGATATTTCTATGTATCAATTTCCCCAAATATTTAAATGCATTCTTAAACCTATGATTTCTGAAAAATGATTACACATTTATCACCATATTTGCATATGATGAATTTGAGAAGTTCATTGACTTGGGGGCAGATACAAAATGTGCAAAGTGTGTCTATTTTCTCATACATTATCTATTACCTCTGTTGATTGCAATAGAATACTCCTGTTAATGTTCTTTAAAGAATGAGTACCCACAAATAGATTTCTATTTATGTCTCATTATTAGCTCTTTACTATTTAGCTCAGGCTTTAGAGCAATTACATAACACTTGGGGAAAAAGATACAACCCAGCAAACCAGCACTGGAGGTCAAGATGGAGAAGATCTCCACAACCACCATGTATTTTCCCTTGGTGCTTAGGTAAGTTGGGACAAAGGTGATCCATACACTGCAAAAGACTAACATGCTGAATGTAATGAACTTGGTTTCATTAAAAGTATCAGGCAACATTCTGGCAAAGAAAGCTACAATGAAACTGATTAGAGCCAGAAATCCCAGATAGCCCAGAACACAGTAAAACATAAAGTCTGACCCTTCATTACATTCTACCACAATTTCCTTAGTCAAAGAATGCATGTCGAAGTCTAAGAAGGGAGGAGCAGTACATAACCACACAGTACAAAGGAGTAATTGAAAAACAGAGCAGAATAGGATCATAAAAGTAGCCAGTCTTTTTCCCACCCAACTCCTTATTCTGGATCCTGGCTTTGTAGCCATGAATGCTAGAACCACAGTGATGGTTTTTGCCAGCACAGAAGAAATAGCTACAGAGAAGATAACACCAAATGTGGTTTGCCGGAAGAGACAGATTATAGTGTGAGGTTGGCCAATGAATAGGAAGGAACAGAGGAAGCAGAGCAGGAGGGAGATGAGGAGAGTGTAAGTCAGATCTCGGTTATTGGCTTTGACAATTGGAGTATGCTGGTACTTAATGAAAATCCCCAGCACCAAAGCTGTGATCGCAAAAAGTAAAACAGCCATAAAAACTAAACCAAAGCTCAATGGTTCATCATAAGGGAGAAAATTTAAACTCTTGGGAAGACATCCATCTTGGTTACTGTTTGTATACTGATCATCTGGACACTGGATACAGTTGTCCATGTCTGAAAAAAAGATAAACCAATAACATCTCAGTGTCTTGAATACATATGTGCTTTTATTAAGGTTTTGTGTTTTTTCTTTTCTTTTCTTTCTGATTCCTAACAAGGATGAGGAAAGGTATGGTGGAGATCCAATTTTCCCAATATCTAGCGGGAATATTGTCCATTTCTTTAAATAACAACAACAACAATAATAAAATATTAAAATTTGCAGCATTGGACAACTTTAAAAATTCTTTAACTCATACAGATTGTTAATATTCAGTTAATCTTGTTATTCTCTCTTAAATTTATATCTGAATTTATTCATATATTTTTCTTTTGCATATTTCCTCCCAAAATGGGTGAAAGCAGGCATTCACATTATAAAATTAGTGGATAGTGTTCTATCCATCCCAGCATGCTTCTGTTAAAATATAATGCAAATGGATTAGAAACTATTTTTAAGGGTAAATTGACAATTCCATGGACAAATCCAAAACAACAATGCTTATGTTTTGATTTAGATTTTAACTTTAAAAATCCACAGTTAGTTGATTCATAGTAATTATGTTACACTACTTTCCCTGAACAATTTATCAGAAAAAAATATTTTTGCTTAGTCCAGAAGATAATTTCCAATCGTATTAGATTATGCCAAACTAGACAAAAAAATAATTTGTAGATGTTGCTACAGGCTAACGTATTTCCTTTGTAGTGTAATTCCTGGTTTTATTTTTCAAAAATTAAAACAACTTAAAACATTACAGGGATGTGGGGAAGATCAATGGACAGATTTGTTCCCATAGGCAATCTCATCCCTGATATAAAACAGGTTTGAAAATCACAATAAACCCCTCAAATCATATATCATCATAGCTTAGAATTTCATGCAAGGTACATCCTTATTTAATTAAAAGACTAAATATAATTTATTCATTGTACAGGACAATGTATTGTATTACCTACCATTCTGGTTAGAAATCTTCCCTTTGGGACATGAAACACAGTCATAGCAACAGAATGGTTTCCCATCTTTCTTTCTTTTAACAGAACCTGGTTGGCAGTGGTCATTACATACTGAAAATGGTGGTGTCTGTTAATAAACAGAGGGGAGAATAACTTAGCAAAGTATTTTCAAAGGATTTTTCTCATTGAAAAGGGTTTTCTCATCAGAGACAAAAATCCTTATGCGAAACATATTCAGTTATTCAGAACATAATTCTAGGACCTTGATAGCTTGAAAAAGTAGTCTTACTATTTGCTTTACTAAGCTAACATTCTATTCTGATTTTTGAAATAGTTTGTAAAATCCATAAGGAAAATGCACATCCACAGATTATTTTTCACAGATTTCTGTAAAAGAGATTTTTTATGAAAATTCCTGTCATATATATTGTAAATTATTCCATACATTTCTCCTTCCTCGTATTATTCCCACAGTATGGTGGGCACCACTAAAAGTATTCCATATATTTATATTCATATACATGCATATGATACTTTATTTTAGTATTTTCCATGAAATAAACATTAACAGGGGTCCTCAAACTTGGAAGCTTGAAGACCTGTGGACTTCAACTCCCAGAATTCTCCAGCCAGCAGAGCTGGGAGTTGAAGTCCACAAGTCTTAAAGCTGCCAAGTTTGAAGACTTCTGATCTATAATGTCTTCTGTTGACTATAACGTGGAGTGTGGAAATGTGGAAAGTCCAGATTTTACACATGTTCTTCCAAAGAAGGAAATTTTCTTTATCTTCTCAGCTCAATAGTCTACAATAAAATGTTACCTTATTGAAGTTGTTATGCCAGAGGATCTTCCCATCATTAATGTAAAATTGTTTATTAGATGAGACATGTGGGTTCAACTTTCCTACTTTTACTCTGGAGAATGATTTGTTTGAAAAAGTAATCCAGTTGATAATATCAAATCCACCTTCCAGTTCACCTTGCTCATCGAAAGATACTAGGTCTCCAGCACTGTTGTTAAATGAAATTCTCCTCAAGAAAGGGTGGAGCTGCAACCCAAGATAACAAAAGGAGTTTTAAATGAAAAGGTAAAATGTCTTTATTATTGTTATTTCATATAAATATTGAATTGATATCCACTAAAATCCTCAGTGTGGATTAAAAGCAAATAGCAAATAAATATAGATATATAGAACACAACAAAACAAATATAATAGACAGATGTGTAGCAGTTGAAAGAAACAGCGATATAACAATAATGTAATAATTTTGGAGGAAAAGCAATGTGAAGTCTAGAAAGTGATGTTGATGATTCTATAGAGAAAAGATGAAGGAACTAATTAACACTAAAATTGCAAGTTCCTATATAATGGGCTGATATTAAGCATTACATCTGAAAAAATTACATGGGTCATGACATTTTCTTTTTAAAAAAATGCTGCAATTTGTGAAGAAAGAAAGAAATGATCTCTTAGATTTCAGAAAGACATCAGGCTAAAGAATCTGGATGGTATGATAGTTAAGATGTTAAACTGACACCAAGGGGACCCCTGTCCTGGTCTGACCTCATCCATGGAACCACATTCAGTGACTTTCAGCCCAATCTAGTTTGCTGCTGTGGGAAAAATGAGAGGAGTGAATGGTATTTACAGTCTTGAACTTCTGTACTAAACGCAGGATATAAATCTAACAAATACATATAAACAAAGCTTCCAGCCATACTTGGTGCCAGTTGTCCCACTCCTAAGTGGAAAATACTACTGGCAACCTAATCAGAGGCAGAATAGGACAGGACCTTGGAGTGCTTCTAGTCCAACCCCCTGATCAAGCAGGAGACCCTATGTCATTTCAGATAGGTGGTTGTCCAGTCTTTTCTTAAAAACCTCCAGTAATGAAACACCTACAACTTCTGAAAGCAAACTGTTCCACTGGTTAATTGTCCTCATTGTTAGGAAGTTTCTCCTTAATTCTAAGTTGCTTCCATCCACTGTTTCTTGTCTTACCTTCTGGTGCTTTGGAAAATAAATTGTCCCCCTCTTTTTGTGGCAGCCCCTCAAATACTGGAAGATTGCTATCATGTCACCCTAGTCCTTCTCCAGCCTGGCCATACCTAATTCCTGCAACCTTTCTTCATATGTTTTTATCTCCAGGCCCCTAATCATCTTAGTTGCTCTTCTCAATTTTTTCCAAAGTCTCAACATCTTTTTTGTAATGTGGTGACCAAAACTGGATGCAATATTCCAGGTATGGTCATACGAAGGATTTATAAAGTGGTACTAATACTTCACGTGGTTTTGATTCTATGCCTTTCTTTATACAACCAAGAATTGTATTAGCTTTTTGGCTGCTGCCGCACACTACTGGCTCATAATTTCCTATGAGGAAATTATCTGAGAAGATATAGACAGAATTATTTGTGATCAATAGTAATATAAACTTTACATAGTGCTACTTTTCAATTGCCTATTTATGGCAATAACATTGTTTTGAATATGAAATAATACCTGCCAAGGTTGTGGGCTCCCAAGTGCTCTCATCATTCTGTGTTGGGAATCTAATGACCGCATGGCATCTAAAGCATGTGCCACAACATAGACAGCATTATATACACTGTAACTTTGGGCTGTCATCTTCATTTCAAAAAAGGGTCCAGGAAGGTTCTGCAATTTTTCTCTCCCAGTACAAAATTCTGTATGCTGTTCACCAGTGTAGTAATTTGAAAATAAACAGTTGAAAGCCTGTTCCCAAAAATCATTAATAAAATTGTCTTTCTTCATTAAGTTAGGCTTTATTGTTGTAAGGAAATGTTGGAATCCCAATACTTCCCTGGAATGAACTGCAAAAGACAAAGTCCCTTGGAACACCATTGTATCCCAATCCTTATGAAACTGTAAGGCTGGGAAGTCCCATTGGGCTGTCATAATCCATACTCTGTCTAGAGTGTCAGCTATGTCATTATTTTGAGTGAGCAAAAATTTTAAACTCAGCGCAGAATGAGTTTCTGAGTATACCAGAATTGCTTTGACTTCGTTGATCCTTAAAAAATTGAGTCTTTTTTCAGTCTTCATATATGAGTCATGGATTTCCAAGAAGTTTGTTATGGAGGGCATTCTGTCAGTGAAAGCAGAACAAATACCATTTTGGGAAAGCATTGGCATTAAGTTCCAAAGAAAACTTTCTCCTTTGTCATCATCCAGTGTGATGATCCCAACCCATATCCATTGGAAATGTTTAAGCAGTTCGACAATACCCTTATACTGATGCTTTTCATTGGGAACCACCCGGTAAATGAAAGGGAACTGCATTTTAGTAGTCAATAAAGGATCAAACAAGTAATAAGAGACCTAAGCAAAAACAAATTTCTTGGCATAAGTAAAATAAAAATGTGTGCTTACAGACATGTTATAACGAACCTTCTTCTCAATTAGTGCCCTCCATAATGGATGGATTTTCCATTTTTTAAATATGTATTCATAATTATAGCAAAATAGCAATTATATAGTACATGTATCAAGCTTGCCAGGCATGTACAACTACAACTGCCAGTATGGCCAATTATCAATATAATTGGAGAAAATTAGATTGGGGAAAATTTAAGTAATTTAATGTTCAGGTTTCAAAGCAATAATAAGAATTACTATTTAAAAAATATATTATTTTTGTAATCCTAAAATTTCTTGAAATTTTTTTCCCCTAAATTCATGCCTTAATCCAGACTGTATTTTTCTCATATGAAAAAAAAAAATGTAACTAGCATTTCTCATATCACAATGGAAACACAATTTGGCATGTCTTGGAATTAAAGACAGAAGCAATTTTTCACCATTGAAATATAATTTCAACTTCTAAATCAGTTTCACCTTTTTCTAAGCCTGTTTCCCAAACCAGCAGTTAGCAGCTAAGCCATCAAGATGATAGCCATAATGGCTTCTGGTAACTTCAGAATTATCATGATGCAAGTGGTATAGCTTGGACTAGATTTCAGAGCTTAAATCTAAGGTTCCAATACAAAGAGTTCCTATATAATTATCCAGACAATACCATGTGATCAGGACATCTGTATATAACTCCAATGTTAATACATGGACTGATAAGACATATTGAAATCTAAGAATAATGTTATTCAATACAATATTTTTCTTCTTTTTAGGTGTTTATGTATGTATGTGTTACTTTATAAATGTCATTTCTACAGCAAAGTGGTGCTGATTTTTAATTACCGGTAACAAACATGGGTGTTTAAATGAGGGATATGTAAGACATTAAAATTACTAGGCTGCACCATTGGATGAAGCCTCTCTATCTTATTTTCTCTCTTGGTCCTTAATATGGACGTCTTACAAAAATTATAAAAGTCACCTTGCATAGATGTAGAATTCTCCTACCTGGGGAATTTTATAAATACTTGAGATAGTAGCCATATGAAGGGAAGTTTCTGAATGAAGTGCCCCAGTGATAGCTATCAAATTCTTCCCTGAATTACACTTGTAATTTGGAACTGTTGTTTTCGGGCTATAGAGTAGATTCAGGGTTGTCTGAAAGGTTAACCTGTTGTTGAAATAGCTGTCATAGATGTGGAATCCCATTGTTACATTTGCCAAGAGCTTTGGATTCTCATTGACTTCCTTCACAGCATACAAGAAGGCCAAGACCTGCTGGTAGTTCTTTATCACCACACTGCAATGAAAGCATTGGTATAATCCAAGAATATTCTAGACATTTGTAATCAAAAGCACATTTCTTTCAGAGACATCTGTTTCTCAGAATGGTACTCAGGATGTGCCAACAACCACATACTTCATTAGAAATAAAGTATATATAACTTTGAAATGATCAAGAAATGCTTCAGAAAGTAATTTTTCTCCTGTTATGAAAGATTCACCCCAGTTATTTGACTAGGTTAATGAGAGAAAGAGACTCTTCTTATTGGTTTCTTTGCTGTTTGGATGCTTTGACTGTAATAATGGACAAGGTCCACCTGTCTCTAGGTGAAGATAATATTGTGTGCCAGAGGAAATCACATTTCCAATTGTTCCTTAGGTTAAAAAATATATGTCTGAAAGGAGAAACAAATTATGAAGCAGCAAAATACAATATGGTGTATAAATTAGAAAAGCAGCAGTTGGCTGGGCTCAGTCTTATTACTAAAGAGTGATAAGACTTTTTCCTGCTTAATGGGATGCATGAATCCAGCCACTAGGAATTAGTCAACAAAATACAGTTAAAATATTATTGCAGGGTTGCTATTTTCTTTGGAGTTTTTGTCCTGAAAACTGAAAGCAGGAAACTACAGTGTCATTAATTATAGAGTCCTGTGATAAAATTGTCCTTTTATATTTCATCTAGTTACTTTTATAGTAGATATGACTTAGGCCCTACTGATTTTAGTGAATTTAA